>CM068368.1:496885233-497485233 GCA_034769895.1 Magicicada septendecula
CTAATAATATCACAGCTACCTGTTGTATTACTGCTTGTGCATATTGATAATCATTTGTGTTGTGTGTTTTGGATCTTCAAACAAATCAAATGATCCACCTCCGTATAAAGGTCTCTCTCTCTCTCTCTCTCTCTCTCTCTCTCTCTCTCTCTCTCTCTCTCTCTCACACACACACACACACACGCACGCGCACGCACGCGCACACACACACACACACACTTTGGGGAGATTCAATAACAACAATAATAAGAAACGTGGCAGCAACCTGCGACCTTGTCATGTCCCTTTCTTTGCCTATTAATATTCCGGTTTTCTTCATTGGCCGCTCTATGAATTTTGATATTCCAGCCAACAGGTTCCTCTCATCATTGTGTATTGATGTCATCTTGTCATCATATTTACTACTACTGCTAATAGTACGTTCCTCCTCTTTCCAACTCATCATCATCATATCCGTTGTCGGAATTCTTCCGCTGATGAACGTTTTTAACAAACGAACGTTTCTTTCGTTTGTTAAAAGAAAGTGTAAAAATACACTATGATAGTAGAAAGATACACGACGATGCAAAACAACGATGGACGATGGTAGTAGGCCTATATTATATTACAGACGTATTACCAAATACACCACGGAGAAACGTGTATTTATGTCTTTCCTTAATAAGTATAAAACAATGTAGTTAATATTGGCTCAGATGATACATGCATAAACTTTAATATTTTTTGAGAATCCATAATACAAAAGTGGAGTAACAACAGTTTTCTAAGAAAAAAGCCAGATTCTGTACGTGTCAGGTTCTATGAACCAGCCGCCAGTTCACAACTACAAAGCTGAAAGTTTACAAGTTCTATTTTTAATGAATTGTATAGAATTCTCGGCACACTTTGAAGGACATCAGGAAGGAGATGCGAATAAGTTCTTGCAAGGTGAAAGTTGAAGTCGTTCAAATGTACAGTTCAGAATATCAAGACAATGCCGTAGCGTACGGTAGAGAACGTAGACCTACAGCACATTTTGCACACTTAGGCCTATTTGCGGGTACTGTATCCATAGCAGTAGGTTACGCTATCTTACGTGACGAACATTAAAAAGTACAAAGCGGACAGGAAGATTAAGTTGTACGAAACAAATGGTGCAGTAAGATCATACGCTCCGCATCGCGTGGAAGAACCGGAGTACGATGGTGAAGTTCGGAACAGGGAACGATGCCTGAATTCATAAATTAGACGATAACGTGTTGAAAATGACATGGAAGAATATTACAGCATTACTCTATAGGGTTCAGAAAATAATTTCTAATTAGGACCGAAAATCCCCTCCATATAACTAGGACGCCGATTATTCGGATGACCAATTATCTGGATTGCTCAAATTACAGTAAGCAATTGTAAAAAAATATGTATTAGACAAATTAGAAATTTCACATAATATTGCTTTACTTCAACAGGAAATTTTTTTACATATGCCTACTAAAAAATAAACAAGAGTAGGTACTACTAGGCTACCCGACTTCATCGTTAAATCAATGCATTTTTGCTCGTTTTGCAATGGCTTACTGCTTAGGCAATATTTGTTTAATCATAAAACGGATGGATTAAGTATACATTTTCCTATAGGCTATGTAAAACAAAGTGAATGTATGTTTTTGAAGTGAATAATCACATGTTAATGGGAATAGATAGTACCACATTAAGGTATAGCCTATTATCCAGGCTTTAGTCGAGTAATTCTGGCGGTATTAAACAGTAAGGCGCAAAGAAATGTACATGAAATAAATAAATATTTGCATAGTAACTCGATATTAGGCATACAATAAGATAAAAATATTTATACATGCAAGAAAAGTCAAATAATTGTTCTATACACACGCAGACGAAAGAGTCTATAAAAGGTGTTTATAAAATTATATGTGAAAAATCCTGACTTTCTCATTTGTCCTGATGAAAATAAGGGGTCAAACCTTCAAGCTAGTCTCATCCCCCCCCCCCGTCCAGAAGCTAATCTCACCCACCCATGAGCAGCTCCTAGTTGCATCATTGGCCCATTATATAGGTCTACATCAGAGTTTTAATAAACAACTTACTGAGTACATGAAATCTTTAATTTTGTTATGCATTATACATTGTAAAAACCAGGGATTTTCTAGTGTTAACGTCTTTAAACGTTAAGGTCTAGTGCCCTGTCTTTAAACATTTATATGAATCCAAGATCCTCACAATACACTTAAAATTTACATGTTTGTGTGTGCGCTCTTGTTTCCGCACATATACAAACAGGTATTAAGTATTGACCAAACACTAAAATAAATATCAGTGTTGTTTTATAGTGCTTTCATTTTTAATTGCTTACTGAAACGTCAATTATAGTAGTCCAATTTAAAAAGTAAATCGTTTTAAAAAACTACAGTATATTTTTAAAAAGTGGAATTTTAAACACTTTTTTCAATAAACATATTAAAATTAAATTTTTTTTCTCTGAAGTTAAGCGAATGAGTAATTAAACTTTCTTCATACGGTACAAATTTTTTTTTTATCTTACTTTTTGACAAGCTTACGACGTTAAATATCTTTTCACGCCTCCTTGAAAGGCGCGCTTGCCAGGTTGAGAACCTCTTATATAATAAACCGATATATACTCATAAAACGCTCTTGTAAGTAAACGAATGTACTTTTGATGTGATAAGAGTAACCCCGCCATACTGAAGTTATAAATAATTTACATGTTCACGCTTGTAAATAGGAAAAACATTAAGAAACAAAAAGGCGTGAGAATAATAGAAACCTTAATGAAAGACAGTCTATACTATTTCTCTACATGATTGAAATTTTGCTTCACTATTAAGTAGCAGATGACAAGCTTTCTATTCTTGACACAGGTTACACATATAGTAACTTACATATAGAATTTTTGTCTGGACTTGCTGCTTAACAACAATAAAGAGGGCTGTAGCTGGATCAGATTTTATCACGGTCCGTGAGAGAGACAGTTACATTTTTACCTGCGTGGCTATTGTTGTTCTCTATACCTGATCCCTCTCCCTTTACGCCCAACTGACAGTATTTGTCTGCACCCGGCTTTCTACCTTGCAGGTGTTCCACAATAAGAGAAACATTCACTCAGTGATCACTACTTTTTCACCTGGACTTTTTACAGATTGCACACTGCCGCATTGGTGTGTGCGTGTGTGCGCGCGCGCTATGTATATATACTTTAAATGTAATATATAGTGATGTAGTATTGAAAATTTAAGAATTCGTAAATACGGCTCACCTATACAAACTGAACTAGAGCGATAATGATATAGAGTAGGATGGCATACAGGCCTACTCGTCATGAAAGGAAAACTGTGGGTGTGGATGAATAGTGAAGTTCGGTAAGTAGACCTGCCGACGCCAAATGAACGCTATAACGGATACTAGACTACATTCGTATTATATCTAGTTTAATATCCGTGAACTAATATTATCAAGTTCTTTCTAATAGCCTATACCTCCGAGTCTATTCGTTTTTATCATGTGTAACTACAGTATAAAGGGCTTTGCTAATAACAAACTATCCAGAACTATCCAAACAGACTCAAAACTTTTTTTAACGTTTTCGAACAGTTTTACTGATTCTAGTCGGAACTGAGTATGCATATAGACTACTTCAAATCATCCCGGAACATCTTCACTCCACCACACTGTAAGGATCAGTGCCTGAAGGTGTAAAACAAACGATAGAAGAATACAAAGGATATTTTGCTTCTATTTGTAGTAGCCTAAATTGATATAAAATTTTAATATATGTAAAAACTCCTTCGCAAAAATATTTAAGTCTCGAATTATTATTTTTTTGTTCTATTTAACCTTTCTAAACAAACTAAAAAACTCTGTATCAAAAATGAGTAGAAGACAAAAATATTTAAGCTTAAAAATTAAGCTTTTAATTACATGACTTAAGAAGAGACGAAGTTTTTGTTATTATGAATTTCCTTGAAAGTATGAAGGTAATACCGGTTTGGAAAAGTGTGACATGATTGGTGCTGAGGGTTCTCAAACTAGAAGAGCAGATGACCTACCAGTCGTAGTAATAGATACGATTATTTGTTAATATTGCAGAGTAGCATAGCCTATCTATTTTTACTAGGGATTATGGTAATTTTGTTTTCAAACGGCCTTGATAACATCATCATACTAGTTTTATAAACCAGTTTTCTCTTTGTTTTCTGTTTTTATTATTAGTATGAAATGTGTGTTAGGCGATAGGCCTATATAAAAACCCTTACCATCACTTGGCAGTAGTTGGTGTTTTGAATTAGAAAACTACCTTTTTTATATTTCATGAACATCAACTTTCAATGTGATTTAAGAGTAAAAGGTTGACTGTTGTTCAATTTTCTGATTTTTTTTACAACTGAAAGATGTGAAAAATAAGTGCTACAGTCTTTGTGGGCGTGGCACAGTTTTTGATAATGTATGAAAAACAGTGTTGCAACAAGCTGAAAATAAATCTTATTTATCCAAAAGAGTCGACTATGAACTGAAGGAATCAATGCAGTATTTCCTTAAGAACGTGTACTTGAGCCAATCTTTAGCCAGTACAGCTAATTACAACTTCCAAGAACTATAGAAGCTTTGCAAATATCGGTAGACGATGTCAACAGGATTTAGTTTTCTAATTACTAAAGCTTCCTGCAACTAAGCCTTTAGAGGAGTTCTAACATTTTAATTACTTGGAATTTTATGGTAATCACTGTCAACAAAACGACATTATCAATAAACTGAAAGCCTAAACGTTTGAAAAATGTTTGCATTCATTGACACGTCAATGAACACAGAAATAAGAGACAACACTTTGACAGAGTACGAAACAGCATGACTCGAAGATAGTATTCGTCTATATCCCAAAGGACAAAAGAAGTTTAGGGAACCTTAGCAAACGATGGCATAGTGAATCGCGATCTACGCCTTGAGGGAATCAGGCCTACAAAAGTGGTAAACTTGCCTCGACCTTATGAAATGACAGACGTGTTTCTACGGTTTCGTCCAAAATTGTTACTGTATCATATAGCCTTAAGCCTATGCTGTGGTTTAAACAAGTTTCCCATCTTCGACACCTCTTCTGAACAAAAGGATAAGAGAATTACAAAACTGCGTGACATTCCAACAATGGTCACAATAGATTAACTTACAGTAATGTACTTATAGTGACTTATTTTTCACTTAGGGAAGTTACGATTTTACATAAGACGTCTAAGCTAAAGTACAACCCGCTTTAACCGTAAAGAAGCTGACCAAAAGTGGTTCACAGATACTGTTCCTCTTCCTCTATGTGAACTGTCGGTACCTGGCCTCAGATTGTACATGAAGTCTGGAGACCACGTCGCGTCGGAGCAACACTAGGAGGGGGGGAATGAGATCACATTATACGTCATCGGCATTCCCCACTAGAGACAATCATGGATCAATTTCAGTCGCCTTGTATCAAACTATAGGCCTAAGTCTATTAGTACTACATAAATACGCGCGCATGCACACGTTCCACGCAGCCTTCCGAAAACAACCGCCCTTTTATCTGTCACACTTTAGAACTTCCTGCAGACCTCTCCTAACTGTTCCGTCTCCCCAACTCTTTCTTGATCGACCTCATCTTCTTCTTTAAGTTATTTTATTGTTGTTCTTCATTAATGTTTCCCTCCAGTCAAATACATGATATTCAAATAATAGTCTTTCCTGTAGTCGTTTGTTAATACTTTCGCTTCCAAAGCGATAATATTTATGATCAACCATGATCAGATCGACAGTCGGTAAAAAAATGCGCCGATGACTATTTCAACTATATTAATATAAACTATTGTTTCCACATACCATATCTTTACAACTTCGACACTACAGGAAAAAGCGACTACGTGAAAATAACTAAATTTAGCAAGAAAATCTAATCAGAGGTCGCGTGGTAAACTATGATGACTTGAACAGCTGATATTCCCAGATACAGTATCGAGGAAAGATAACAGACACTGCTAGTAAACTGCAATGTTTAACACGCACTGCGACGATTATCTATCGCCATAATTCCTTTTCCTATTGTTTTCCGACTCACACACACGGTTTTCTCTTTCTTCGTCGCCATTATACTATAGCCGACTCCTTTCCGGCACCTGGCCTACGCATGTCGCCATGCAGAGTGTGGTTGATTGTTCTATTGTTACATTGTTTACCAGACAATTTCCAGGCGCCGTCTAATCACCATTTTTATGAACAGAAGCTTACAATGTCATCACTGTCCCTGTATTTGTATCACCAATTTCTTCGTCTTGCCATAATCACAATACTTGACGCCATTCACTGAGCGTATTACTCCGTTCTTCAATTTCATTTTTATTTCTTCACTCTCACAGTTATTAAACGATTTCCTTCCAATTAATCGGGCTCTTCCTGTCTCCCTTTTCCAGCTGACCGATACAAAATTGTCCACTCATCCTCACGACGCGCATTCAAAACACGTGAGCTTCTTCCGCCTTTCTTAAGGACTGTGTTATACTTGTTAAACAGAAATTGAAACACTCACATAACTTACTCACTTCTACCACAAAAAATCAATCGTGTGTTGATTACATATAAAATAGAAAACATTATTTACCAGTAATGTTGATCTTATTTTACCACTTAAAAATCAATCTAAATTCGCGTAAAACACGGAATTGTGGGCCAGTGAGAAGTCACTTGCAATGAGGGTACCGTTTGAACCATGTAGATCAGCTGGGGGTCTCATCATTTTATCACAGGAATCTTGAGGTAGCATATATAATAAAATAGTAGATGAAAAATAATTGGAATAATCAAATCGAATAAGTATTTTGCTACGTTACGGGATTTACGTTTTTACGGGATCCTTTCTTTTAAGATCTAATTTTTTTTTATTTGTAAAATTAAATTATGTACGGTATTCAAGTATAGTTACGAATATTGAATAGTAAAGCAGGAATTTAACACCTCTCCCAAATTAACAAATAAATATATTCTCGACAGCCGTAAAATAGCTCAGGCTGGCTAAACACTATGCCTAGACTACTTTAACACCAACAGATGATGATGGCAGGTACCTAGAGTTGGGATGAGGAATGAGGTAAAAATCACTATAAAGTAGTTCATGTCACTGTAATTGCGCAGTAGAGTGTTAAAGACAAAAGCGTGTTGTGGTAATTTTTAACGTTTATAAACTTTCCTGTCCTCCCATGTCTCTGGGATTTTGGTACACGCAGTAGAGTTTCCAAACAGATACATCTTGCAATATTTGACATCAACTACCTCGTTTTATTCGCTTGGACACGAATTGTATACGTTCTAATTTCCATCCACTTGTCAGCTACAGTACCTTCTGAACCACAGTTTTAAGTAAAAATGATTTTTACATAATATCAGTATAATAATGTAAACCTCAATTAATGTAACAGGTCCTGCAATACGATACCTAGGGAAAGAAAGAGACGGGGGAGACCCAGGAGGAGTTTGAAGGATGGAATTAACACGAAAATTGAAGAAAGGCCATTGCCTACAGAGGAATTGCTGGAGATTAGGAATCGGAAGACGCCGAAGCCGATTTAAACATATAGGCCTACACTTATGTATATAAGTGTGTGTGTGAGAGAGAGAGTGAGAGAGAGAGAGATAATATAATAATAATAATTCAGTGTATAATAATAGTTCAGTATTCAGTATTCAAAGAAGTGTAGCCAGAACTACGCATCAGCACCGTATCTCAGGTTACTGTCCAAGTAGTCAGTTTCGTAGCTAGGGTACCATTTCCTTATTTCTTTACACAACGCTCAAATTCTGTAGACCAACAGATTCTTCTTAATAAAGTTTACAAAGTGCGCACTTCAATGAGAAAACAGTAAGAATTCAAATAACCTGCCGTGTACGTCTAATTAGAATCAAAGTAATTTCTTAATTGATTGCACGTAATAGCCTATGCACAAGGATCTACAGAATATCACTTTGTAGTTACAATCTGAACAATGAACGAATGTAACCGAATTTGAAGATTCCAAATAGTCTTAATCCACGCTAGAATTTGAATTGCAGCCGATGTAACATTAAGTCCTTTGCGCCTTGCGGTAATCGTATTTCTGTAAATTAAACGTCGAATAAAGTTATGTGAAAAACGGGGTCTCTATCGTTCATAAGACCAAATTCTTATAGGCCTACTGCGAAATTATTGATTGCGCGTAAATAAGAAAGACGCCACAATGAGATAATAAAACATTAAATTTTGTACCAATACATAACCCTTCGGTTACATTTTTTTTTACTAAGTACCTTACTTTAATTTAATCCTGTTTGTTTTATATCGTCAAATATACGATAATCTAACGCTGTGGGATACTTTCTAATCAAGTTTTAATAATGCTCGCTTTCTGTCACAACGAATATAAATGAAACGTCATCAGACGACTCAAAACACAGCTGGCATTGCAGTATCTTGGGTGAATGTGATACATTGTTGAACGGAAGCTACTCTGTATTTTATAACATTGTACTTCTAAAATAACGAAGACGTTACACTAAAGTTTCAAGTAGATGCATTAGGAATGTCGACGGTAGAATGAATAATTATAATTTTAAATAAGCTATCACTGTGCACTAGATAATTATAAGCTATAACGTATAAGCTGGATTGGATAGGTAGCTCCTTCGAAAGGACTGTGCAGAGACTTTCAAGTTGTGTTTGATGAATCTAGTAGGGTACAGCATTCGCGGGGTGACTACCACAGAGACGGCCAACTTTCTTTCTCTCCTTTGCGATCGTGTAACGAAAACGGTCCAACAAAACTTAAAATGATTTCGTTATGCCAACAATGAGACCACATACTAACATTGCACGTGACATTAGTTCAATCGGAACAAGCGACTGCAGCATCATAGAGGATAATCTGTTTCTCAGAATTGCCGAGTCAGAATCAATATTGATCAGTCTGGTTCAGATTTCTTTAAAGTAAACGCACGGATACGAAGTCAATTTGTGAATCGACCTAACGCTGCTGTTTCAAGAACTACAATAGTACTTGTATTCTGTTTGCGTATTCGCTAACGTGTGTACAATAACTACTGCTTGCTATAATGTGGCAGTCGTCAGTAAACACGCGGCTAACACATTGTTCAGTTATAACAAAACACAACTACGCACGGCATAGCGTCACGTGTTACGCACTAATACACGTGTCTCCTATGTTCATGTCATTGACACTGCACAACACAAACTGCCATACTTATCTGTTTAGGCCTACTCTCCAAGGTTCATATCCAAAGTAATTAATATTTTATACTTAAAAAGTTACACTTTACGCCTTACTCCTACACCTTTTGTAAAACATAAATCTTTCATGTTTGTACACCAGTGAACTTTTTTATTCTTCTTTGACTATGTGCTGTAGGCTGAATGTCGCTTATATCTGGACCATCCTTCCGTAGATTCGCTCAACGTCTGAGGAGTGAGGGGCGCGCAATTAGCAGAGAGAGCGTTCCGGTGCATGCGTCGAGCTCCGTTTCAACTTTCTTCTTGCGTAACGTGCTCACACCTCGTCGGCACAAGAATAATGCCGACTCGTGCATAATACTTACCAGCTTACGAGATGGTCCTGAGGTAGAGAATATTTTCCATGTTCCTGAAATTTCCAGCATTTCTACATATTCACTGAGAACGTGAAGATTTTGTTTCTATCATTATTGGTTGCTGACGTGGAGTTACAGTGTACCTACTGCAGTCATAAAGATTACAGCGATCTTGTAGCACATTGTAGTAAAATTTCAGACCATAATTTCAGTTATATTAATAATTAACATTAAAGTGGATGACAAAAAACAGAGATAATGTGCATGTATGTCACAATTGTACAGTAACGTTTCAAAGCTCTACGTATTCACTAACGTGTGTACAATAACTAGGTACTGGTTGCTATAATGTGGCAGTCATCACTAACACATTTCTACTGAAAAATTACTCTAAGACGGCAACAAAACTCTATGGAGTATTGAAAAGAAGTCAGAGAGTTAAGTTGCCACGACACAAATGTTATGTACGCTACGATTGATCCCACATTATTAGCTACTCACATAAAATAGGCTATAGGGTATATTCGAAGGCACATGACTATCGGCGATCCTATCAACGACGTCATGTGGTCACAAATGTGGACTCAGGACACAAATGTGGTCATCATTTGGTCCTCTAGTTCCTGTACAATCGATACGTTGTAATCCTTTATGTGTATCGTTCCACGTCTCTTTATAAAGTTAGAATATATAGTTGGCTAAAATTAAAATTAGGCAGAGGAAAATTTACCGTTCTCGACCTAGCTAATCGAAACCTGACGTAGTCAGGAATGCCGTTTGAACAAGCCGTACAGATGATTTCTTTTACTTGGTTTTAGACAAGAGGATCGCTCTTGAACCTTGAATGGCCGCCTCATTTCTTCTCACATATTTTTCTCAGAAGATTTGCGTTTTTTTTTTTTAGAAACCGTTCTATTGCCATTCTTTCTATCCTTCCATCTCTCTCTTATTATTTTCTTAGGCCCGTTATCTAGGTCACTTCGGCCTACACGCGCGCGCGCGCTTGCGCACAAATACAGGCTATTCATATATTTATATTTCATGCCTAACTAAATAATCCATTTCATATATCCAATCTTGCGTAAATTTTAATCCCCCTCAAAAATGTCATTTCAAGCGCATCAGTTCTTCCTTGGTTCTTAGTTAGCATCCAACTTTCACATATAGGCCTATTAAGAACACGTTCTTTCATCATGGTTAAGGAAATTTTTGTAAAATTGTAAGACGTTAAAAGTAAACCAAACTCATGGTTTTAACGACATTCTTCCACAGTTGTTAAAAAAATATCAAAAAATACAAGATCGTCTTCTGTAAACGTAGTTTTTAATTCTGGTAAATTTTCTGTTTTCCATTTGGAAGAGGCTGTATGTCTACAGTGATACACGCCAAGTCAAAGCTATCCTCAATATGTCACAAGGCATCTCGTACTTGTCGACCGATTGGCTACGCATCCGAGTAACAGACTTGGAAAACCAAATAGGCCTACCGCATCTTATTATTAACAAATAATATGTAAACTACATTGCTTTGTCTCTCATGTCTCTCACGTTTGATTATTTATTCAGATCACAGAATAGTAATATGACAATTTTATAACACAGGTTACGATAAATACTGTATGTTCTGGTTCTGTAATGAGTGTTTTATTACGTTTTGTCTAATTGGATATTACGAGTAGCCTACCATGCGTATGCAGTTTTTTTTTTTTTTAAATTGTATGTAAGTTCTGATTAACGTTGCACGGGTATGGAAAATGTAAACGAATTTTTGACAGTGATAATTGATTCGATATCGACTGCGACGAGAAAATAACAGAAGACGTGTTTTTATTATACCGTTTTAGATATTTGGTAACAGTGGGAAAGATTATGTGATCAGAAAGACACTCGAAGAACAAAGTGTGCAGTGTACATCCGGACTGCTAGACACGTGGATTTGCGTTACAAGCAGTGCTGAAATACTGAAATACAGATGTTCACATAAGATTCTGAACTAAATGATGCAATATATTCTTTACAGAAGAAGGAATATGAACCGGGACGGTAGATCAAGAAAGGCAGGTGACGACACTCACGAAAAGACAGTTGTCGTATACTTATGCCTTCTTCGGTCTTAGTTATAGTTTTTTGACTGAAGACATTTCTATTTATAAACCCGGACACTGTGATAAATTTCACCCCCACAGTATTACTAAAAGTTCCATAATAGAAAAAGAGGCAACAATAATATTCAAAACACCCAGTGACGTAGAGCAGAGAGATGTGGTATAGGCAAAGTATAGGCTAGGAGACTGGTACAGAAATGTCTAGAGGAAATAGCCTATATTAAATACTAATATGTTTTGTACGTAAGATACTACGTTTGACCCTCTAGTTACCTTTAAAAAGTGCCAGATTTTAATAAAAAATCCCATTAATTTGGGTCCATATACTGTAAATGGTATGTATACAAGTAGATCATCAGGCTCATTTGTCGGTAACAAAATTAACAATTTCTGAATAAATATAAAAGGTAAAAATTATAGATACTACGGTGGACTATTGTACAGTTTATGGACGGACGGACCTACCCACTGTACCACTAAACGGAAAACAGGATCAGCTGAAGCGGTGCCGAAAGCCAAGCAGTTAAACAAGATCATAAAATATTATGTTTTATTGATCTTTGCCAAAGCCAGCTGTAAGGTATATTATTAGTTGTAGGTGTCCATCGTTCGCGTTTATTACTTAGATTTTGTGGGAAAAATATTTGAAACTGTCCGTTCGTTCAAGTGTGCGTGTGCGTGTGCGTGTGAACTTGACAAAGCGTAGCAACGGTTCGTCTCTGCCCCACAAAACAATACTGGAAACATATCACGGGTTCGTTACCCTGCAGTGCAACACGCACGTGTACGACATGTAGGCTTATTTACAGGTTACATAGAAAATTTGGTAATTTCTTCTTTACATTCCACAATTATTCTAATTTGGAATTTGACTCTTGAAAACGGCCATTCTCGCGTGGAAGCAATTCTTCTATTATTATTCTTCTATTTGTCATTGTTCCCAAACTGTATCATTTCTAAGATTTACGATTAAACAAGTCACCGTTGTCGAATCACTTTTCGGCAATAGCCTACTTATAATTTTTAAAAATGTATAAATATTTTCGAACTCACAACGCATTATAGGGCTTGGTACCCAGTTCAAACTAACCTAAACTCATTTAGGCTATGCCTGACTCACTCCTCGAAGTTTTTGAGTCTAGGAAGCGGAGCAACCAAACCACAAATTAGATAACAACCGTAGTTGAAACCTTGGTCAAGACTGGTATGAGTAGACGAAATGGCTCTCCGAAAGTGGATTGAGATGTTGGTGTTGTCCCTCATCTCCTAGGAGAACAACTAATAATCTAACAACAAGGCCAAATCCAACACAGCTTTGGCTCTCTTTTCTAGCAAGACTTGAATTAGAGTTAAATGGCCAGTACAAGACTCATTAAATGATGAAAGAATCGATAAAAATAGATTCAATCGCATAAAGTTAGTCATGACTATGCCAACGATTCAAGTGCTGAAAACTAAGAAAGAAATTCAAAGTAATACTGGTAGTTATTATTATGTTCTTGACAAAATAACAACTTTTTATGTTCTTAACAAACTTGGGATCATTGTAGGCTAAAATTTTATGGCTAAAACATTGTTTTAACGGTCTTGTACACAAGAAGGGCAATGTAACTACTTGAGCTTTCCAAGATGATGAGGCAGGGACGCATAAACGTAATGAGGCAGGGGTAGGCGGGCTAGGACTAGTTCCGCTAGACGTCCCCGTCGTAACTATGATGGACGTACGAGTTGTGGGTTGGGCCCTGGAATCCTAATAAAGCATTAAAAGAGGTAATTATAAATGAAATCGTAGAGAAATTTACAAGAGATCTTTAGAGTTAAGATGAAAAATAAACATGACTGGCTAAAACGTATCGAAAGACTAAAAATATTTTATTAGTAAAGAAATATGTGAATATTAACTTTATGACAGAAGAAGCCACTGAAATCGTGAAGACGGAATAAATTGAAGGCTTGTGTCATTGAAGAAGTAGGAAAAAGGTAAAATTAGAAAAAATGGAAAGTACAGTGAAGAAAAATCGGGAATTGGGAAGTACAATGAGAATATAGTGAAGAAGAAAAAGGAAGAAGAAGAAGAAGAAGAAGAAGAAGAAGAAGAAGAAGAAGAAAAGAACAACACAAAAGACTACAATTAAAACAATACGGTTTCTGAAACTATGACTATAGCTTCGCCATGAAGGACACAAGTGCGATAAACGTGGCTGTTACAACTGTACAGAAACACTAAAGAGGTCAGATAGTTTATTAAATATGCAGTGTTGAATAAGGAATGAGAAAACTAGGAAGAAGAAAATAAGGAGAATAATATCGATTGGTAATATTAAGGTCGTAAACACTAAAAATTAATATTCAGGAGACAAAAATGAAGACAAATTCTTGAAAATTGTTTCATTTATTAATGGGAAAGAAACACGTAGTCTGCTTAATCATCTGATGGGAACAAACCTAGGGAAATGTTACAATGGAAATAATATGGTATCGTATTATTGAATTATTCAAGACAACATTTCTTCCATATTATGGCTTTCCCTCGCTCTTTTTCTCCATATATTACTCCCTTCTTATTATCTCTCCCCCTCTCTCACCCTGTGCGGGGAAATAATATTAATTTTTTCAGGAAGCGTGTGTGTCGTGTCGTACAGATACAACGTAGAAGTGGTTTTTCTTCCCGAAGGGTTTTATCAGTCACCTTTTCAATTTTCAGACTGAAATGTATAAGTGAAAAAACCTAAATATGTAATACATATGTGAAAGAATAACTGATATAAACACACACGCGCACGCGCGTGCTCACACACACACATATTCGCGCGGCTTGCGTGTCGTTAGAGAGGGACAGAGAGACAATATGGCTAAGAAGGCGGAAAAATGATTAAATATTTTATGAGAAGTTAACCATTTCCTGTAACCATAAATGATAAAATTTACACGCCATAACTTATGAAGGAAAGTAATGCGAAACTGGAAAAGAACACGTAATTTAGTGTTCTCTGTGTGTGTGTGTGTGTGTGTGTGTGTGTGTGTGTGTGTGTGTGTGTGTGTGTGTGTGTGTGTGTGAAAGAGAGAGAGAGGGGGGGAAGAGAAACGATAATAATTCTGTAATCGTCCGTATTAAAAAGGGAAGAGGAAAAAATCCTGTTAATTGATTTAGTTAGCCTACTCGACGATACTTTAAAAAAGTGTGCCGTACTTTAGGCATGCATGGTATTTCCTTAGGCGGAGGTGTGTGTGGGGAGGGGGAGAAATGAGCGTGCGCTGGAGCAACACCCGTAGTGGTCCCGGCTTACCATTAACAAGTTGGATAACAACATTTTTTGTCAGTAGTAAACCAGCAACAGCAGCAGAGTGATTCAGTTAAAGAAGAAATAGGAGAAGGAGGAAGAAAAAGAAGAAGGAGAAAGACGCGAGAAAAAGAGACGCAGAGAAAGAGAGAATGAGGGTGGTTTGTACGAGAGAGAGAGAGAGAGAGAGAGAGAGAGAGAGAGAGAGAGAGAGAGTGAGAGAGAGAGAATGACTACACAAGTAAGACTGAGAGAGGGCCTACATTCTTGTATTTAGTGGCTAGAGGTTCAAGGTCGGTGTCGTCATTCACTCGATCGGTCGAGGAGGGCTCTCACTGCTCCATTCCGTTCTACCTTAAACGCTCCTCCTGCTGCTGTTCTATACTCCCGCTCGCCTCATGATTCCAATCATCTTACCTAGTTCTCATTATAATACCGCGCGCGCCACGATTTGGTTACTTACCTAAAACAATTTCGAGCGCTACAATTTCAATCGCCTTACCTACTTACTAATAATAGTCATGATTGCGTTACAAAGTTTTTAACAGCTAAATAAATAAGCCTGATTATTCTTTTTTATTTACTTTTTTTTGGCAATGCTTCTAAATTATATGTGTTCTCTACAATAATTCGAAGGCAACAATTTCTTATTATAACAGTGCTGAGACAAAAACTAATCAGAAGTGGGTAGCCTAAACCTTTTTTTCTCCATACAGTAACGTTAGCATTTCTTATTATGCCGATGTAAACTTCATGAATAAATTAAAATTCTACAAAATTCTAATCGATAACGTCCAAAAAAGGTGATAAGTATCACCAACCAGACTACATAGTGGTTATAATATTTATACGAACGCCTTTAGGAGGATGCTGCTCTTTGGACTATCCTGTTTCTGCTTGAGTAGGATCCCATTTTAGAAATTCATGATCTACCAATGTCCGTGGATCGTTTTCTCAACACATTTTCTCCACTTCAACAACTTGCGTAGAAACAGAAACGTGTAGGCCTAGTAGTGTTGGTATCCAATAAATTCGCAACAAATTCTGTCTCAGATTGAAAAGGGCGCCAGTATTCCTCCCGGGGCCGTAAAATTGGGGCTATTATTAAGATAAAGGTAAAAATCGATTTCCGAGTATTTCATCCATTTTCGTTTTTTGACTGGTGGCATTGCTCCCATCTACCCGGAAAATTTAACATAACAGAAAACGACAAGGAAGTTAATGCTTGAAGAGAGATGAATGAAAATAAACTGAGGGTACTAAAATTTAGCCCTCCCATTTAAATACCTCTTTTATTTAAATACAACAGTCTACTACCACAGAGGTGTTCCTGTAACTAACGACTTCTTGAATAATCCTCAACAGGCCTCTCCCCCCTCTCCTGTGCTTATTACGAGCATATCAGGAAGTCCTTATGCTCTTGGGCTGGAAACTGCCAATAAAAATACATAAGATATTAGGCGTCCAACACTTAAATGCGGAAAGCAAGAGTAAACAACAACCTTTAAGTGCCTCTTGCAGCACCACGTTCTGATAAACTCGGGCGTGGTTTAATGTCCTGGAGATTCGAACACATCTCTATTCTGAACCTTCTTAGAGCAAAGTGTATGGACAGGGTATGAAGCTAGGTTCTTGGAATGTTTTGACCATGATGAGGTTTGAGAAATCAGAAAATCTGTAAATGGGAATGAAAGGAGTAGGGATAAATATTGAGGAAATAATGAAAGCAAAGTTATCGGTTTTTGTTACAGGAAAAGGATAGAGAATCAAGACATAGGCCTATCTGTTTAGTGATACAATGCGCATGATCAGTGTAGAAACAAAGTTTCGTAGTAATAAGTTATAGGTGATAATTATTGCATAGAGTTTTGACAGCATTATTACCAAAAATACTACTAGACCCCTACTACTACTACTACTACTACTACTACTAAATAGGGACCATATTCAGATCTGTATGTGAAAGAACGTTTAGCTGGCACTGGGTATGATTTTCAGGACAAGAAGATGAGACTGTGTCAGTTTGACCGCAGATGAAAGAAAGAAATGAGAAGTGATGGTATTTGGACATGAAAGAGGTAAATGAATACTTAAATATGAGACGTGAGAGTTAAGTATTCAAATATCTGGTTAAGAGAATCTCACTGATGGAAGTTCAACTGAAGATATAGAATGTAGAAAAAAACTAGCAAATATAAATTTTACGAAAAGATGCTCATAATCTTAAGAAAAATTGGGTGCAAACGCAGAAAAACTCAAAAAGATTCTTTTCCGTGACTCGTTAATCATTCCGTTGCGTGTATTCTCTTGCTCTGAATCATAAACGACTTGTAAAAGAAACATGGTCCTGGAGAAAAATGGAGAAGGTTCCATGACGGGACATTCTGCTAAAGTGGCGAGGAGATAAGTGAGAAAATAAGCGCTATTAGAATGAATAACCGATAGCTGGGGTAGTTAAATCGATTCAGTGACCTTGATATTAGACAGAAAGTTTGATAAAAGCCATTGAAGAAGGAAATATTTATTATTAAATTTCTTATAATATTAATGAAGTATTAGTATATTATTATTGGAATCTTTTGAAATGTGGCTTTACCGTAGAATACTGAGCACTTCATGGACAGCACATATAAATAATGTTGAAGTTCTTAGGAAGATGAAGAAAGAAAGGAAAGTTATTAACACAGTGAAGATAAGAAAGCTTCAGTCTCTGGGACATCTCATGAGAAATGAACAGAGATTTTACTTATTGCAGTCCATACTGCAGGGAAAAGTACTTGGAAAGAGAGGAGTTGGGCGACCGAGAGTATGATACTGAGAAATTTAAGGACCTGGTTAGGCATGAATACGACTGAATTATTCCGTACAGCAGTACAGAGAGTTAACATAGTCTGTATGATATCCAACATCCGAAACGGATAGGAACTATTAGAAGAAGAAGTATATTATTAAATGTTACATTCCTAAGTTAACATGTTAACAATATCAGTAGAACGCTTTTATTCTAAGGCAAGTTCATTTTGTTAGCATTTTGCAATTCTGATTTTGTGGTATTTCTCTGTTAAACCGCTAATTGATGGGCACTTTTGGTATTGTCACCATTATCACATCCTAAGTGAGCTCCAGACGTACCGTCGTTGATGTTCGATGACGATACGAAAGGCTTCACAAAGTGCCAAGCAATTAGAGTTCGGCAACACAGTTAATATATGAATGATCATATTTTATTGATCGTTAGTAGGCCTACTGCTCTTTCCTAAATTTTCTCAAGTTCCCAACTATACGTAGTACTAAATAAAGTTTTCAGTGTCATACAGTAGTACACTAAAATACACGTATACTTAAAATATACCTAAAACATGTAGGGCGATTTTACTTTAAAATGTTGCAATTTCGGAAGCACAACAATTTTATCCGTGGTAGATTATCAAAACTTGGAGCCTACATAAAGTCAGGATCAAGATCATTGCTGTTCGGAACTTCACTGACGAATTTTCTTCTTCCATAAAGGGCACACTTCATCAGCTGTTTTGTTAGCCCAACTTAGCTGACAATATGATTCCTCTAGTCCACTTTGTATTTCTAGGCAAGCTGTGTTTACAACGTTCTTCGGCTTCCAGTGTTACTCGTTCGCCATCATACTCGTAGATAGTATCCTGTCAAGAACGATCTTAGCTTTCAAAGGAACCTTAAGTACTATAACCTTTCTCCCCCCCCCTGTGAAATCCTTAGGCTGATTCAATAGGTGCAACATTTGTGGGGCCTCTAAATTTATATTGCCTTGTATGACAAAAAAAAACAGTATTTGGCTAGTGGATACAGAAATTTTATCTTATATCTACTGTGGGCCTTCCATAATTATTTCTCGTTTAAGGCCATACATGTACCTACATAATAAAGATGTGGATGGTATACTATACCAGTGTCTTGCCGTGTGGCAATTCGAATGTTGTATGTCTTTACTTTTCTGGTCCTTATAACTGTAGTTGTACAGTTGTAGACACATAAATGACTCACAAAGTGTAGGCATTACTTAACTTCTGCATTCACATTTGACTCACGCAGAATTTAAATTGAAAATTCATAGCACTAATAGCACTAACGAGCAACAATCAAATAACCAAATAACGTACAGTCAATAAAAATATCTACTTTTCCATGAAAACAGTAATCTTTTGCCAGCGACAATAATAACTACAACATTATAATAATAACGAGCGAGAACAATAACAACAACCGTTATTATGTCAGTAACAATGACAGTTAAAACAACAAAAGTTACCAAAGTTCTCCTTTGAACAGCAGATAAGTATTCGCCGGCAGGATTATGGTGAACAAGACAGGAGACTGTACTTACCTACAACAAAGAGAAACATATTTTTAATTTTTATTTTGTATATATTGGGCATCAGCGAAATGCGTTTTTTGGCCCAGGAACGAAATTACCAAATTGGAAAGCACGTCTGTCCAGATGGAAACAAAAGAGGAGGCAGCAAGAGGAGAAGAAAAGATAGAAAGAATAGACAAATGTAATAAGATATTATGTGTATAACTAAGTGCATGATTAAAAGTAAATCATTACAGTTCTCAGTCTAAAAAAAAAACTTATAATTTCCTCTTTATGTCAGGGTATATTATTTCAAAATAAGTAAATATCATGTGAGCGGATTATTCTCGTTCGTGAGATTGATTTCGTTTGACGAACTCCATAGGCCTAACTAGCCAGTTTTACCGTCATTTCAGAAATAAATAAAAATGTTTTACATTTTCTTACACAAGGCAACTGAGACTTTTTTAAACCGCCTGAACAGGATTTGGTCACAAATTTTTAAACGAGTTCCTCCCGCTGCGAATAATAATAAAACACTTTTATTGCCGACTTTTAAACAGCACTGCGCGGCGGGTGTATCACGTGTGTACGATAATAAGATTTTGCCATGTTACAGTACACCATTCTCGTCTGGATTGTGACAATGCCGTTTGTACAGTATATCGGCTACCCGTGATCCCTACGACCACACGCATTCTAACGTCTTTTCAGAGTTTGCACCTGCATTTTTTCAGCTACATCGAAAGCACCAAAAAAAAAAAATAGATCGAGTTTCTACAGCAACAATAAACAAGAGGCCAATTATAAAAAATTACAGGACTGAAAATAACAACGTGATGAGGAATGAAAACATAAAAAATATTATTTAAATTTCGATTAGCCTATAATAACGAAGCCGAGCGAGAATTTTAAATATTTATTAGCCCATGAAATTGGAAAATATATAATTAATACCGATTTAATTATGTTTACTAAACCTTATCCTTCCTTCCCAGCCCTACGACTCTAAACAGAGCACAGTGACTTCATGTGACCATGGCAATGACTGTGCTTCCCCAGGCCTCTAGATCTTGTATCGTCTGGATGGTTTCGTGCATACGATACCCAATAAGTGGTTTTACCTGATCCTCCCAACGACTTGGACATCTTCCTCGTCGATGTTTACCATCGTTCTCCCCCCTGCAAAATTAGTTTCTCTAAACTAGAGTTTCTTTTGGATATATGTCCAAAATATCTCACGCCCGACTGCTCTGTTTTTCTTGATAAACGTGTGGAGACCTTAGATAATGCAAAATAGATTTGTTAGTTCGATGCTGCGTCCTTGAAATTCTTAGTAGAAACCTGACAGCCTTTCTTGAGCTGTGAGCTGTACCGACCCAGCGAATGAATCCCCACCCCCAAGTATACCATAAGGTGTATCGAAATTAGAGAGGGGAGACAGCACGATAATAGTTCGCTGTCTTACTTACACGCTATGTATCTCTGTCACACACTGCTGCTTCACAACGACCTAGCATGCTTATATTTTTATCGCAGTACAACAGTGTTATGGGCATGTGCGAAATGAATAAAATTTTGTTAGTCTCTAAGGTTCAAAATATATCGTCATGTCCTATATCCGTCGCTACACTTACATTTCGTACGCATCATCTCTTCTGCGATGTGATCTTCATGGTCCAGGTTTCAGAGGCACACCTCATTTGGTGTTCTGCTATATCGCTGTATTCTTCAAGGTTCTAGTTAGCTTGATGGTTGCATTCCGAACCACAGTTATCCTTCTTCTATCTTCTTTGTCGCATCATTCTTTACTTGTCAACGGCATACAAAAATTCATTGAATATTTCGAAATCTGCTACTTTTCTGACATTCATGGGGGTACGATCAGTTATCATTACTTTAGTTTTAGCTTTGTTAAGCAGCAATCGATACTTCTCACTTTCCGTTTTTAGATTTTCTATGATATTATGGAGCTCGGTATCGCTGGTTAGAATGAATAGAATTTAACCCGCTGCTTATTCCTCCATAGTCCTGACCTACACAGTAGATACCTTTGCTTCATGACGCTGTGTGGACATCGTGCATATCTCCCATAGGAGGCTGGACATTAACTACTTAGACGACTAAGAACGTCTTGTGTAGTAAACGGTTCCTCGCATGTTTATTGAAGAAAAAATTGTAATCATTTTAGCCTGTTGCTCATTGCTTTGCCTGCCTTGTCAACAAGTTACACACACTCGAAGATTTGCAACGTTTTCTAATGTTTCTTCTGACGAGCCCTTCTTCTACGCGGGTATTGCAGGTAACTAAGTTTACACCTGCAAACGTTTTCTTAGCTTGGATTGATTGATTATTGAGATCACACCATGCATCTGTTAACGAACACATTTAACTAGCAAAACTGATATAATACCATATCAGAGATGACACGGATACGATTGAAACATACGCTTAACCTCTGAAGATAATTTATCACAGAATAGGCAGTAGGTTCTCGTGTTTTTCATTTGAAGTCATATCAACAATATGTGCAGTCAGTAAACTGGCCACGTGGTAAGAGGCGAGTTTCTCCCAATAGCTAAGTAACTTTGCTGTATAAGATGTGAATGACCAGGTGAGCAGTGCCGATAAACGGGTACAGATTGCAGTTATGGTACTTAGAATACAATGTATTCTAACGTGATACCAGCTGTTTGCGAACATCTCTTGGTGGCACCTTACCCTGCATCAACAACCACAGTCTGCTGTTGAGTGACGTTACATTATTGAAAAAGACGAGTAAAAGAGCGTCTGATATGTGTGTGTGTGTCCGTGTTGTAAGTGAAAATAGTATTGTTTTTAGTACAGAGAGAGAGAGAGAGAGAGAGAGAGAGAGAGAGAGAGAGAGAGAGAGAGAGAGAGAGAGAGAGAGAGAGAGAGAGAGAGAGAGAGGAGAAATCACAGAAAATGACAAAAGTCCGTCAGTTAAATTTAAATTCAAATGTGTACAATTGATCACAGCCATCTTTTAAAGAAGGTGATGAATAAAATTGTATTCATCCACAACAAAACCATAAAGACGGCGCATTGGTTCCCGACTTCCCATGCAAGCCG
The DNA here is from genome assembly GCA_034769895.1 of Magicicada septendecula. NCBI lineage: Eukaryota > Metazoa > Arthropoda > Insecta > Hemiptera > Cicadidae > Magicicada > Magicicada septendecula. The sequence goes on from CM068368.1 coordinate 496,907,636, forward strand.
CTAGTGTCGCAAAAGTACGTAAGATGACTATCGAAAATTGGAGTAAATTTCAAAAAAAAAAGTAAAGGGAATTGTAGTACGTAAGCGATTATCTGGAGGAAGAACTATATAACTATATTACAGCCGGAGGCAATGGTCAGGTAGAGTCTTACGTGGGAAGTGGGTACTGTAAGGGCAATACTACAGATGCAAAACAACTAGTAAGGACTATCAAAATACAAACCCTAATATATGACTAGCTAGAGCAGGTCAGATTCTTATAATAGAGTAGAGATGGCAAATAACAGGGATTTCATAATTCAGGAAGACCACTCAAGATATGAGCAGGAAAATGTAATCGATGAATTTCACACGAAAGTATGTAAGCCTAACAACGAAGAGTCATTGTGCATATTAGGCCTATATGGCAAGAAGAAGAAAAAGAAGAAGCAAGAAAAGACGGAACGATTTTAACGCACTTGGGAACGCGTAAAGGACAACAAAATTCTGACTGAATTACGCTATAACTAATAACTAATAACGCTATTAGCAGGAAAGACTACATTTTTTTTGTAACAAGTAGTGAAGATTTTGATATTCGACTGAGATAATTTAAACAACTCTTCTAAAAGAAGAGGATGACGTGATCCTAGTAATATCTAACTCACGATAGGTTTTTCTAAAATCACAACAGTTATTTCCTCTCACAAGTGCAATGAGCTCTCTCCACTAGTTCAGCATTCAGCATTTGGGTAAAACTTTGCGTTTACTTATCACGTCGTTTTGTGTGTGTGTAGTGTAAGGTACATAGGTCATTTCGTAGGTTATCACTTGTGTAGGTCGCGTTACAGACGAACACGGTGATATTAGATTGTGTAAATAATAATTTTTCCTTTCTTAAAATTTCTGGAATATGGCATATTATTATTAATAACTTAATTGTTTGTTGTGTTATAAATAGTGGGTTTCAGTTAGTGAATATCTGGCATACCTCCCATATTTTTCCTAAATTAAAACGAGGAAGATATCCCAAATTAATTAGGAAGTTTCATCAAACGTAACCCTATATAGGAAGACTAAATCATAAAATGTGAAACGTGTACCCGCAAGTAAGGAGCGAGGAATATAACTAATTGCCTAATAATCGTTGTAAAAAAAACCATCTGCTTACAAGTATTGTATTCCTTCACAAAAAATTCATTAACCACAACTTTCATGTAGAAGTTCAGATACATATATCAAAAATGTCATAAAAATCAATAACTTATATAACAATAGGATAAAATGAAGCACGCTATCGTATATTATGAATATCTTTAGACTCACTAAAAATGTCGTTATTTACAAATAAATATTTTGTCTTATCACAGTGAATGTCTTTAGAATGACTAAAAAATCAGGATAGTTCGGAAAATCATATCAAGCACAAAGTTTCTTTAATTTCCAAAATCATAAGAGTTGGGAAGTGTGATATGACCATTTTAAGATACAAACACTTGTAATGTGTTATTCTTGCCTTTTAAATATATTTGATGCATAAATATTATATAGATTTCTGTAGGGGGGTCCAATAGTGACTTGACATTCAGTAAAGGAATTACTTGGTATTCAGTGACCCTGTAGTTACTGTTTTGTATTTTGTATATTACTTCAATTAGTTTTCACATAATTCTTTTTTCCACTTTAGATTAAAAGTCGTAATTAGTAACTATGACTGTAGACTTTCGTTACCTGAGGGCAACCATTTAATTCACTAGTCGAACGTTGTACGTGTTGAACTCGTAAGAAACACCGGAGACTGTGTGTGTGTGTGAAATTTTTATTAATAATAAGTCTTTTCTTACAAGAATATATTTTTTGAATATTACATTGTTTCGATAGTATAAACTACCACCATCAGATATATATACTGAGACAAACGTTCACGCTGTGTGTGAATAGGCTATATGGAGACATGGGGACATATTTACAGTAAGCCTTAGTTGATGTCCAGCGCAAAGGGGTGTGAATGTTATAAGACAATATTGTTTTTAGGATAAGTACTGCATGCTAACGTAGTTTAAACCGATAATAAACAATAAAAACAGCAGTACAGTGTAAAGTGAAAGTGAATAAGTGTTGTGTGCGTAACGAATTGTGTGAAGATAATTAAGAGTAAGGCAATAAACAGACACGCTAAGTCCTTTATATTAGATAACATTTATAACAGATAGACCCTAGTATTTAGATAATATTTTATAATAATATTTTAGATAATATAATAGATTTTAGATGTTATAAATTTTAGATAATATTTATAACAGATATTAAGTCCTTTATATTAATGTGCTAATTGGAATAACTATTAATAACTACTTATTATTATCTTCTTCTTCTTCTTCACTACATGGCTTGGGCCATAACCTGATCCGACTTCACAGAGTTTCTGACCCATTTTTTCCAGGGTCTTCCACGATCTCTCGTCTCCACTGGCCTATATTCAAACGTTTGTTTAGTAATACGCTTGTCTGCCGTGCGTTCCACATGAGATTTCCAATTCTGCCTGTATTCCTTTATTCTCTTCAGAACCGACTGTAACTTCAGGTCTTTCCTTATGTCACCGTTTCGTAGATGATCTCTCAAACTACATCCCTTAACTGCATTTAAAAATTACATTTCCGAGGGCTGTATTTTTTAAATATATTTTAACAGTAGAGTTCATGTTTCCCATCCATCCCATCCTAAAGTCGGCACAGACACGACCTTATAGAAGTTTAGCTGTGTCTCCCTCTGAGTTTTATTCTTCAATAGTCGTCTTATTGTTCCGCAGGTATGACTAAATTTATTCAGCTTTCTCTCAAAAGTTTAATAGCATTTATTCAACGAAAAAGTAATTAGGCTATGCAATCACATGCAGTTGAAAACACGTGGTTTGTAAAGGTGTAGAAACCGGAAGTTCATGTTTATCAACACGTGGTAAATTTTATCTAAAAATCTAGAAGGCATAACTTATAAAAATGACGTCATGTGCATGGACCTATAAAAGCACAGGCGAGCCGTGACTAACGCAGTTTGTCTCTTTCACAGTATCTAATACGCCAGTCTGTAATAAAGAATCTCTCATAGTCTCTGGGAGTCGGAGTGTATCGTCGAGGGAGCGGCTGAATTAGACCACGAAGTCAGGCACGGAGTTCGAGATATCCAACGACCGATGACTGTCAACGAGGACTAAATCAGGAGAAATTTGGATGGACATAACGCCCACGAGGAACCCGGAGATCGACATCGTAGCTTAAGAGGACAACGGCCAGTGCGAAAGAAGGAGAAGGGCCGCGAGATCGTCCGGACTAATCCAAACTTAACCCAGCAACAGGAAAGTGAAATTATAAAAACATTTTATACAATATTAAACAAGGAAAGACCCTTTCGAATTTGCTAACTGTCAAATATTTCAAAATTTATATACTTTCAAACTCATAATTTTCAGATATAACTATGTAGGCCTATATGTGTTATATAAAAAAAATAGAATAATCAATAAATTTATTAATTTACCCAATCAAAATTTATTTCTGCAAGTGCAGTCAGCTTGAAATCTGTTACCTAGCAATAGTCTATATGTATAGTCAACATTCATTTGTTTTACTCATTTTTAAAAAGTTTTCAGTCGAGAGAATGGAATTATGGAATTTTAATCAAATCTAACTCCTAGACAATAATCAGAAATCCACAAAAAACAGTGATCGCCGTATAAGGCGAAACTGGAATTGAACCATCAGTGTAAAAAGTCTATGCATTCTTAAACGTGTACAACTCTTGATTAATTGTTCCTGCTACAGTATGAACAGATTAAACTGCATTTAATAGACGGATACGTTAGGAATATATATATATAAACAATAAAATACAAAACAAACTAATACCAGAACAAATACAAATCAATACAAAACATGACACAATATTCAAAGCACTCAACATCGAAAATACACAAAATACAAATACATATACCACAATCACACACAATAATACAACTTTAAAATACCAAAGACCAACAAACAACCTTAATAGCATCCAGCAGCCAACACACAAAAATAACATCTTGAGGTAAATTTAGTTATAAATATTAAATGTATATAAACAATAATAACAGAAAAGAAACTTTCTGTCAATATTAAATCCTGAAATACGATTCAACACGTTACTTTAAATTAACGAAAAGCTAATAAGGTGGGAAGCTAGTCATTCTTTCTGTGTGATCTTAAAAGCAGAATTAACATCGTGACGCACAATATTATGACAGCAGTTGAACAAAAACGTTATCTCTGTGACAACAGTGAGACGTGTAGCGGAAATAAAACTTTTAAATGCGATTTGTTTTATCAAGGCAATCAACCGTTGTAAACGCTATTTTACGTAATAACTGGTGTTATCGTTTGGACCGCGTACATAAACAGCTGGTCAAGATCCAATCAAACCGGGTCTCATTGCCATTTAGATACTTGTCAACCCACGTCGTGAGTAATCAAAATCATTTTCACCCATTATTTTTTTTAAGCTGTTTGTTACAAATTTTCTTTGTAGTTTTCTCTGTTTACATATATCATACTGTCACTGCTTTCAAAATGTTATGCGTTTGCTTATTTTGATGACTTTTAACAAATTCTGGCACATTTCCTTGCTCGTTTCTGTATTTTCCATTACAGAATTTTCATTTATTTTGCAATGTGTACATTCTGAACACATTGATAACCTAATTAGGGGTACTGATACCACCAAAATATTCGTGGTACCAGCAAGAAAAATAGTTCGTGGATGTTATGGGATAGTTGATCCCAAGCGAGTATCAGTACATCGGTCACGACCAAGATACAAGTACACCCATCTTTTCCGGGTTTGAAGGAAGCAAAGAACGATGAACACAGAAGCAACTGACGGAGGACAGTAAATTCTAGGTGTGAATATTGGACTTGGCACAGTTGCGCGCCTCAGACGCCAAGTATTATGATACCATAAACACCTCTTTGTTGTAATACTAAAACATTACATTTTTGTATGTACTCGATATTAGAATAACTGTACGGTATTCTAATTTTTGTAAGCGAATAAATTTGGCTATAAGGGGACCCAAGTTTATTCTTAATTATGTAACGTTTTATATAACTATTCATGGAAATATTTTTGTTTACTCTTAGACGACCTAATGGGGTACTTATCGATTATTTTTGCACTCAGAGTGATAAACAAGTAGGCTACAATATAAAAGCTGACAGAATGCAATGTAAATTCATCAGTTCCAGCGAACTGCCTTAGCGAGTTGCCTTGTGTAACAAAGAGTTGTCATAGTTAAGATAGAGAGTTAGTCGCTTCTTTTCGTTTAACTGACATTTGTATTAGACCATTGCAGTTAATGAATTAAGTCTATTTGCTTTGCGAATCAGAATTATAAATAGTCTTGTAACGTGGTCTTGCCTGATCATCGGAACCTTGTCTTTCACCTATAAATTAGAAGCTGACTACAACCCTATATGTATTCTTAACATATACACTAAAAGTGAATACAACCTCATTGGCAGTGACTCCAACTCTCGAGTTGACCCAGGTTCAGGTGTACCAGAACTTTCGCCGTACTTTCACAAGTTTTCCTGTGACAGTTAATAACACTGATGTAACCAGAATAACATTGATATTCAATCAAGTTCGTATTTATTGTTGTCAAGCAACAGTATAACTGTTATTAACTTGGCACGATACACATATCATAGGCCAGTGCCCTTCATAATATATTTCCGAGTCTACTTAACTAGGAAAACCGATGCGTTGCGCAATTCTAAAAAACTTTAAATTGTAGATAAATTAATAGCATTGATGCAGTGGAACTTACTCGTAGGCAAAAATCCGAGACAAACGAGGAAAGTTATCTGCAGTTAAAAATAATTTTACAAGGTCTGGATTGTAACAACTGGTTTGGGGAATAGAATGATAGAAGAGAGAATAAAAAGTAAAACTTCATCACTAACACAGGATAACCAAACGATTCCCTGTATACTCTGAAGTTAATAAAAAGTAGTCGTAAACGTAATTGCTAACGACAGCCAGTTCACCAAAGTGATGAACGATTACAACAAATAGAACTGACCAAATTCTTTGGACATAAAACACCAAAATTATGATATTAACCGCAAAACAGCAATCAACAACCTATCAACAATAATTCTAACAATAAAAGAAAAGTTATGAAGACTATCTGTATAATAGAGGATATCAATTTAAACTATATTATTTAGTAAAATACAGTAGCGCCCAAGTTCGATCATGGCGGGACATATTAATTGATACTGTATTCTTCTTCTACCGAAAACTATAAGAATGTGGTTTGTGTTGCACACAAATGAAGAGTTTCTGCCCAATTGAGCACAGATGGTAAGCAAAAGTACTGAAAAATCGAATGGTCAATTACTAATATATTATTACCATAATAAGATTTATTATGGTATCTTTGTAATAAGATTTACATGTGATATCGGAACAAGCCTACGGCTCTTCCTTTGATATCAAGTAAAAACATAATAGACTACTAACTTCACTGAATAGCCTAACCAAGCACAAAATTAATGTAAGTTATACATATGTCTGTATGTACACCATACATGAAGTTGTTTACCTATCACGATACTATATCATGTTCCTTCATAAACAAGCAGATTTATGAATAACCCAGCCATCTCTATAGAGATATTTTATTACATGTAACAACGCGTCTGTCGTTAATCTGCTACAGTTACATCTTTACAATATAAGCTACTTTCCCAATTACCGTACCCACACTTATTTTCAGTATTTCGATTATGCGATTATTGACATAGATATGTAGTGAAAGTGCATATAATTTTAGTTATATAACAAAAATCGTGAAAATTTATTTGTATATAATATGTTATAAAATATTTTATTGGCGATTGTAATCGTGTTTCATTGTCGTATTTTTACGCAAAATATTTCTTACAATAATATAACTCCGATGTGTGCCTGTGACGTCAAAAGTTGGCGATGTAAAGTTAACATGCAAACTAAAATAATACTTACTTTTTGTTAAATCCACGTAAAAAAAAAACTCGAAGTAAGGTCTGTTACTATAGCCTATATGTCTCCTTTCTGTGACAGAACTCGTTTTCCACTAATTCTCGGTTTTTGTGCAGATCACAGAAAAAGCAACCAACTCGAAGTAGGCGGGCTGCTGCACGTCTCCCATTTCTTGTGTTTCGGTGAAAATTCGCTTCCAGTGGAAGTTTTCGAGATTTTACTGAATAACATAAACAAATATTGGCCGCCTAACGAATAACAAATCTTGTTTTCATTTGTTAATAGGCCTACGTTGTTTTTTTCTACTTAATCTTACTATTCAGAAATAACAGTATTTTTTACTTAACATTTTCTGTTCTTGTTACTATTAAAAAAATATAATTAGTTATTAAAAAACATTATGTTCTTTGTTTTTAACGTTACTCTCTTTCAAGCACCGTGCATAGGCCTACAGATTAAACGTCATATTTTTCCTAACCATGGTTTTTATTTCTTTGAACAGTAAGCTAAAAACCAAAAACAATTATTACCTGACCTGACAAACGAAAACATTACAAATTCTTGCTGTACATTAAGAAACAGAATAATTTATAATTACCGGTAGTACACTTTTCTTCTTCACACGGTGGTATATCGATGCGTACCGGTATTAAAAGTCGAAAATGTAGTGTGGGTACGGATATTGGGAAAATTCGGAATATTCTTCAATTGTGAGAGTTGTTATAGAATCTGTTTTCTGTTTTCTTGTCTGTCGTCAGTGTTGCATTTTCATATTTATAAAACTTTTCTTTTTGAAATATGTAGGCTAATTAATTATTTTTACATAAATAAATTTTCCTTTAATTTGGCGTTTCCTTAATCAGTGTCGTTCCTTTCGTCTTTCTTGCGTTTTCCTTCTTTATATTTTTTCTCTTCAACGGGTTTTCATAAAATTTTCATGTTACGGGTCACGGGTTTTCATGTTCAATAAATAACGTCACATTTATTTTGACCCAACAACGTTAAATTGTTGAGACGATGTTAACACATTGGCGTAGCTAGCATTTTTTTCTGGGGTGGGCCTAGGAGGGGCCAGCCGGTCAACCCGACACAAAATATCAGATAATTTGATTAGTTCACAATTATATTATTTAATCAAACTTGATAATCAATAATCATATAACGTACATAAAATATTAATATGAAACTTGCATTATGAACTTGTAGCTTAACAAACATGATAATCAGCTATTTTTCATCAGTCTGATCCAGATTCAGTCTTAAACTTTTCTCTCAGAAGTAACTACCTAAGAAGTCTGAATCAAATAAGTCTTAATTTTCTTTTCTTTTCAGCGAATCGCCTAACACTTTACAATGATAATAATTTATGCCTGATTAATTAAGTACATAAATTATTATGCCTATTATTGATAGTGAATTTTCTCGTTATTACAATAGTTTAATAGCACAATTCTTCTCGTGCCACGCGTTGGGCTGCCATATACAGTGTTAATATTAATCTGTATGCAAATTTATTTGCATATATTAATTAATTATCTTTGTTCTACAAGAATTGGTTTTGCACTGCCCCTCGTTGGGTAGCCATATACAATGCTAATATTTATGCGAATTATTTGCATAAATTGATTAATTATTAATTATAAATTTATTGATGATCTGTAATTATGAAATTGTTGCCGGTACGAACTTTGTCGTACTTACATGTATCTAACTCTGAGCTTGGGTTAGCATATACGATGTAATTAATGTCATGTGTTGATCTCCCATATGTAATGTTAACAAATTCATTTCTTTAAATAACGAATAATTGTATGAATTGAGTTAGAGTTAATTATTTATTCACACTCCAACTTGCTACATATGAATTTACTTTTGACTTTACCTGTCTTCGAAACTTCTATTTTGTGCATTCTTTCTGATTAGTTGAATTGATAATCGTTACCTTGAATTATTAATATAGATACAGTTTAATGAAAGGATAAGTTGTGAGTCAGGTTTGTTACATAAATCAATAGAATACTAACGAATCCATTCTAACTTATATTTATTAAATCATATTCATTCTTCTTCATGTCAGAACATCAATTTAAGAGCACTTACAATTCTTCAACAAAACAATAAAATTCTATTCCACATTTAACAACTCAATGAACAAATTTAAACAATTAGGTGAGCGATCAAATATTGACGCTTCTTCGTGTGCAATGACGTTACTAACTAAAATGTGGTGTGCTCATAATTCGTATTTAGTATTTACGTTAAAACACATTGAACATTTATATGCATGAAATAATCATAATTAATAATACACATATCAATCATATACATAGATAAAATCCTGCTCCTGCAACAAACACATCAAAATACATACATAGTACAAAATATATTACCAAGAAGACATGTATAATATTCTAGAACATAATATTCCCTACTTATGGATATCTATCTGATAATATAGGATATACAGATAATATCTATCTGACTCATATTTATATAACTTTCTCAGGTGGTTTTGGTTCTAAGTGTCAGGTCAGTGGTGTTTGATAAATTACTAATTATAAGAAGAGATTAGTTTTGTACTTTACTCGTTCTGCCGTGCTGTCTCCCTGCATTGATGAGTGAAGTTAATCCATAGGACACTTGATCGTAAACACTCCCGCACTCCGCGACAGTCACTTCGAGCTTTGAGTTTAATATAATACAAGTAGTGGCATTGTACTCGTAATCGGTCGGTTAAGTTCTACGCGCGTATGTGTCTATTTCGCGGTACACAGTTCGCTACCGTATGCTTCTAATAACTGTCTATGCCGCACGACAACTCTTTTCGGCGCCTAGGTCGTTTTCGAGTTCATTAGGCACTTTTCACAATTCTATTTATTTGAGTTAATTACTAAACATTGTAGTATCACTACTTTTTCTGTAATTGTTCGAGAATATCGCTTCATAATGTCCGTGTCTTTATGACGATGAATTACATAGAAATTATATAGATTGTTACTCGCGTTTCATCACGAAAGCTACTGTTCCGTTTACGCTCTGAGTTTAATTCGCGCACTTCCATTTATTCGTAATAATGTCTTAATCGTCTCCACCGAAATGCATTTTAACTTACGCACTGCTTTAAGTTCTTATAACTGAATCATTATAAAATGAAATACAAGTTCAATAGACTATTCGAGACAGACTCTGAGTAAACCGAGTTAAGAATTATAATACAATTTGTAATAAACTGAGATAAAATTTGTAGTAAACTGAGGTTAAAAATTGAATGAACTTGGCTCGCGTCTCCCCGTGTAAATGGTTTTTATTTCTTCTGCTATTCCCACTCTTAGGACTCTGATGAACACTCAAACTTCCCACCAATTCATCTTTGATATGTTCATTCCATGGACCTCCTTGTGTCCCTTCGTCTCCAGTCTGTATTTCCAACGAATTCTCCACCCAGTGCCGTTTGGAGAGGGACGTTCATACACGAGATTCGCTCTCTGGTCTCAAGCTTATCTCTGAACCATCCCCTACGGAAGTTCCTTCCGGAATTCTCGTTCCTCAATGGCTGGTTGGCTTTTTCGACTTGAATTTGACATAGTCCACGTGGACTAGATGAGTCGCTGTCTTACGTACGTTGTTCCGTTCCTGGAATCAGTGTTAAGGCTCTGTTTCAAAATCACATCTGCTACTTCTGGTGTAGCGTGTCGAATTCTCTTATTGTTGGTACGCTGACGATTTCCTCCGTCGACTTGCGGGTGGCATAACATCTGTGCTCTCCCTTAGCGTCACTTAGTCGCCTGTCCTATTGTCCTTGCATAAACCATTGTCTTTGAGAAGTCGCACACATGGTTTTGAACAATACTCTCGCCGTTGGTTCTGTGTTTTTCTCGCTACTGGACAGATGTAACGGTAGCCTCCTTTTGTCCTAATTGTGGAGTCGGGCATTCCCACGCATGGTCCAGCTGGCTGCAACATGTGCCGTACAGCTCATTGTTCGAGAATAGTTTTTACGACGTCTTAATGGAAAGGAAAGGTTTGTTCCCTTTCGCCGCCCACCCTCGAACAACGCTAACAAGTGTCACTTTTAACGGGCTCTAATTGCTGGCGTACTTCCCTCGCAATAACCCAAAAAATAAAAAAAATATGTGAAATATTAATTATATCACAACTTTATCAGCAGAAATTTTATTTTTTACAATTTCATTCTCTATGTGCAGCAGTGATACATGAGAGAATCGTTCCTGAAGCACTGTGGTTCTAAGCCACGTTTTTATCCGCCTCATGGCAGAAAAACTTCTCTCACAACTTGTAAAAGTTTATATAAATTAGTACTCCTTTTTAATATGCTTTCTTAAATTTTCTTCATTTACTTCATCTTTTTTGGATTGAAGCATGTTTTTCATAATCATCGTTTCAGCGTTTAAAGCTGCAGTATCAATCTTTAAGAGGTTTTTATAATTATTGATGAAATCCTCTCCGTTCTTCAAATCCAATTTCAAAAATGCGTCAACTGCATTTGCCAACGGCAGATTTTCAAATCGTCGTTTTAAATTTACAATTATATTATCTACTACTTGGTAGTAAATGTTGATCTTCCAGTATTCTTCTGGTTGTGTATCAGTCGGCAAATCTAATGTGTTGCTTTTGCCCACAGTCGACTCGGTATAGAAATCCATGCCCATTTGTTGTCGTCTCCTTTTCGAGACTCTTACAGGTTCTAGTGAAATCTGGTCCTTTTCAGCGAACTGCTCGATATCTTTCCAAATTTTAAACTCGTTTCTGCATCTTTCGAAAGTACCTGTTGTACTTGCTATGAGGTCACTAGCCTGACCAAGTGTTGCTTTTGAGGTCTGAAAATATTTACTCAGTACATTTACTATAGCGAGAACTGTGTGAAATGTGTGTAAAGACACGACAAACTCTGGTTTACTCATAGTCTTTAGCAATTCGAATGCTTCTATTGAATGCTTGTCTCGGTTCTCAGTGATCTCTTTTTCCAAAGCCGATTTAATGGCTTCATAATTCGTCAGTACTGCTTTGCAGTTTTCAAAGCGACAACTCCATCTGGTAGTACTTAGACTTCCCATTTCACGGCTGGTATTTATTCCGAGAGTGTTTTGTAATTTTTTCAGACTCGCATGATGACCAGGTTGTGAGAAGTGGATATACAAAGCTTCGATTCCATTAAAAAAGGTCTTAGCTAATGAAACATTTGCGCATGAATCAACCAGATTAAGTTTGTGCGCTAAACAATGGATATAAATTGCATGAGGGTGAGCTTCTTTTATAATCGCTTGCAGGCCTCGATGTGTACCAGACATGACACTGGCGCCATCATAAGACCGCCCAATAATTGGTACATCACCCAGGTGGTGTTTATTCAATGTGTCAAAAATTAGTGTAGCCAGTCCTTGCGCATCTCTACAGGTAGAACAATTAATGAAACCTATAAATCTTTCAACGATGTCTAGGTCGATTACATATCTTATGGTCATTGATAACTGCTCCTCCTTATAGCATCTGGCCTCGTCCACACTAAAAGAAAAAAATCCGCATGCTTTAGCTTCTTTCACAATTTCCTCCAGAGTAAGGTTTGATATCACCTCAATAATTTCGTTCTGTATATCTGGGCTGCAGTAATTGAAATGTTTTTTAAATTGGAGTGAAAAGTTTTTATCATCATACTTAGAAAGAAGTTGAGCAATTTCTACGAAATTACCCCTGTTTTTAGAAGTAGGATCCTCTCGGTGCTCTCTTAAAGGCAAACCTTGACGAACAAGTGTCAGTATTACATCAATAAGTTTAGCTAAATATTCTCTATTTTGGACAATTTCTTTTTCTTGCTGTTTGATAAGTTGTTGATTAATATCTCCAAGTGTAACAGATTGCCGATAAGACACGTACATTTGGCTGCATTCAGCGTGAAGCGATGATTCTACGTGTTTTTTTAATGCCTCTGCTAGTTTCTTCCAGTTGTTAAAACCACTTTTTACAAATTTTTCACTTTGGTCTCGTATACTTCCCTTACTGAAGTATCTGCATATAAAACAGTAGATTTTGTCTTCTCCTTTGTTGTATTCCAACCAACTTTTATATACTTCATAATATTTGGACGAAAATGATCTCAATTTTGTTCCAAATTTAGTTTTCGGAAAATATATAAGGGGTTGTGATGGTCCAACTTGAAGGGTGCCAAGGTCGTCATGTTTATAAGCATTTTCAGAAGATCTTGAAGGATCAATAACGACGACATTCGCTTCTACGGCTAAATCGGCTGACTGGGACGTTGATGGTGGCCAGTTTTCTAAACCTTTCGTTCTTTCAACTTCCTTTTCTTCATTGAGGCAAGATCCTTTTGTTGAGTTTGTTGGTGGTTCAAGCTGTGTATAATGGAGCTTCGTTATTTTGAAAAAATGATCTGATGTCTTTAAATTTCTTCATGTTTACATCTAGAAAAAGAAGTGTTTGTATGTTATTTTATCTATAATGGATTCAGTTAAAATGAAATGTATAAAAAATTCAGTTAAAATGAAATGTATAAAAGAAATGTTTCACTCGAACTTTGACTTATCAACGTTCTACAGTACATAACTCATGGGCAGATTCAGCAGTTTTGGAGGGGGGGGGGCTGTATATTTCTATACAGCATGTATATTTCCATGTTTTGGAGAAAGCATGTGTACCCTCCCCCCACATATCATCATCAGGTGGAACTGTACATAGTTAAATATACTCAAAAGAATGTTTACATGATAATTTAAACAGACAAACATAAAAACGGTTAGAGATAGAGGCTTCGGAACTGAAATATTGATTAAAATGTTTAATCGATTCAAGTTGGAGGACATTCGTAACCACATGCATAAAAACGGCGAGGTTTCGGAACAGAAAGTCATGACATAATAACTTATAAACCAAATTTACGTATTTATTTTCTTTTAAGTTCGTAGTATTTAGCAAAACATATATTAACAAATTATTGTAATACAATTATTTCCCTCATTTTATAATTAAATATTGTACAATTTTTATTAGTCACTTCAAATTTCATACGAAATTAACATTAACTTATTATTAAAAGTGCTTTATTTTCAATATCTTTCTCTTCATTGAAACGGTAGAACAAATCTGTGAAAATAACCATACACCAAGAGTTAAAATAATAATAAAACATAATTACATCCATGTCATTTCGTACACCTTGTTTCACAGGAAAAAGCATTTTAAAATAAAACAACAGATTTTCTAAAATATATTCAATAAAAATGCCGTAAGTATAGGCTATACTAGATAGACTTCGACGAGTCGGTCTACATTTGTACATTTCATTCCGCACAACGTGAAATTCAATAAATATCGACGGTCGCGCGCGTCAGATCTTTACAATCTGATCGGATCTTCGCCAATGCTGTAACACCGATGCGCGCACAAACGCGACAATACAAATTTAACGCGAAACACGCGAAAAATGCGAATATACCGTCAATCGTGCGTTCCATAGAAATTCACGTCAGGCCACACTTCCGGACATATTAGTTAACAAATAAGTAAGTTTAGTAACAAAGAAACATAACCTTATAAACCTACCTGTATAAACGTGCTTCTGTGTATATTCAAGGACCGTGTCGTGTAATGCAATCACAAATTATATTGTTACGAAAGCAAAAATAAACAACCGAACAGGCAACTCGTCGTACGTATGTCGTAAGTTACGGATAACTGAGCTGGCTCCTCGTCAATCAGTCGAGCAGAGTCGCGGACAAGGCAAGTTTACATTAGATCGCTTTTTTTGGTGGGGGGGGGAGGTACCGCACGTTCTGGGGGGGCCGTGCCCCCTGCCCCCCATAGCTACGCCTATGTGTTAACACTGTAACAAATGCTAATTATTCAAGTACACATTGTGAATGAGAGTATTATGAAGAATGTAAATAACGATAATAATAATAATAATAATAATAATAATAATAATAATAATAATAATAATGTAGGCCTAAATAATAATAATTAATAAACAACAATAGCAACAAAAATTCCAAAAAGAAAATTCATCACAGTACCAGTTTTAGTACTAGTAACAGGAACTGGAGTGTAGTAGTAATACTTTTTTGTCAACCTAAGAGAATTTAATGTTACTTTGGCGTTTTCTGTGAAATCTTTAGCATGCGGAGTTCCCAAAAGAGTGTGGCACTTATCCATCGCCTTTGTTTTTAATATTAAAAATGACGTCACTGTTTGTTTTTAAATAAATAACAAAATCCGGTATAAATAAGGAAGTGTAATGCGTAGGGGGTGTGTGTGTGTGTGGGGGGGGGGAGAACACAACACGCTGCGTGCATCATAAAAATACCAATGGCGTTGTTTGTGCGTTTGGAAAGTGGAGCGTTGGCGCGCTGGCCGGCTGGAGAACAACCAAACAAACATGCTGGAACGCCGAGAAACACGTAAATGCATTCCACAAAGCAACACACACAAGAGCGCGCGCATGCTGCACGTGTGGTAAAAATAGGTTGCGCGCGTGAAATGAGTACGTTACGTAACCTGTGTGGGATGGTGATCACTTTGTTACGTCCCGGAAATCCGAAAGTCATCCCGAATTGTAAATGCCTGTTACAGTGTCCCGGGAATGTACTACTGAGACGCTGATTTGTCCCAGATTTTATAAATATTATAAAGAATGAGTTTTTATTTTAATGATGGGGATGACAAATAAACGATAAATATCCCTTTATTTTGATAAAGGATGGAATGGAAAATGAAAAGACAAAACTTGGTACATCTGAAAAGTACTAATGATTGAAGCCTTCAAAATTAAAATCTTCAAATTTGACTAATATTATGCGCCTAATAATAAACAATTAGGTAATACCTAATATATAGTGTACCTATATTACGTAATACCTAATTTATACCTAATACCTTAATACCTAATGTCAATCAGGTAATAATAGCAATGTATTGAATATAATGTAATACTCATAATACGTATAATAATAATAATGTAAAACAGTAATAATGCATATAACATAATGTCCCAATATAGTTCCCTATAAAAAAATCCATTCTCTAAAAGTGTTCCGACTTTTGGTCTTTCGTCACCCTAGACAAAATCGGATTTACACATCACCCAATCAATTATTCGTATAGACTTGACGCTAGTTTCACCGTTTCAGTAGAGTTTAGTTCTCAGCTGACTCTTTTTTAACAGGCGAGATTATCGACGACAAGCTGAAAATTGCTGTACATAAAACGAGCCAAATAAATGTACTCTGTAACTTGACGTCGTCATCCGTCATCAGCTTCAGGCGCACGGCCTGTTGTGCTCTCCAGGCTCCAGTAGATTTAACCACATGCAGTGCCCAGCGTTGATATGTGTTTTTTGACATGTATTTTTTTTCCGAGTGTAATCCAATGTAATTGATGTATAAAGTAAATAAATATTAATAAACCAGAACAACGGCAGGGCCAAAGGATAAGGATGTTCTACAAATACGGTTTTTAGGAAATTATCCACCATCAAACTCAATAGTAGCCTACTCTGTGAGAACAAAGTTATGAGATTTCTATAGTTAAAGCATTGGCATTTCTTTCCCAGGAAATGAGGCCTTTATTTCCGTCTTCTCATGTAATATTTAAAACGTATTATTACGAAACAGACGAACTGTAAAAATAAAACTACAATCAAGCGACATAAATGAGAATCTGAACTCACTTCAACGAGGACAGGAACTGAGAAGTTAATAGTCATATTAAAAACCATAAAATAAAACGAATGGTGACTGAATAGAAAAGAGTAGAAAACACAATGACAGAATTCATCTATCCATTTGTTTAAACAGTTTTTGAAATCATTTGTTAACTTTATTATTCATGCTTATAAACTTCATGCGATGTAATTAACATATTTTTTTTATGGAAGGGCAAATAACTGGTACTTTCTGCGTATAGCTATGCATTATGCACTGGTTTAAAAGAAATGTGTAGCTTCGAGCCCTAGTTAATGGTCAGGTTTGTGTTTTCTTGCCTCCCGTTCTCTGAAAACACCGGAAAGTTTCATATAGACATAATTATAATGTAGCCTACTTATGGTTTCCGTTTCAAATAATATTTATCTACTCGGAACCCTAACCCGAGGACAATGATAGTTGTCCTGCTGACGAGCTCGTTATTTTAAATCCCTGCAACCTTTCAAAATCTTGTCTTCAACAATCAACAAACAACTCTTGTCTTTTAGCAATTTTTTCAATCAACGTTTTTCTCTAATACCATATTCAAACGATCGAAGTGTCAATTTCAGTGTCCAGCCATCGACATTTGGGGCCGCTGGAGTATTCTGTAAGCATTCAAAGGGGAGGGGATTTCAAGCTTTGCTTACTCTTACTGACAAGGGTGGAAAGTAATTGTGGAAATATTTATTTAAGACAGACAAACATACACGTGAGATGAAACAATGCTAGGCAAAAGACATACTCAATTTGTAGTATAAAAAATTTGAATGAACTAACAGGAGGCTTGAAAACAGGATTCGACATTAGCATTAGCCATAGCGAGACATGCCTTCGTTTATTCTCAAGAATTTCCGCTACTGTGTAGTGTCGATAACACGTTAAACTTTCCCAGATGCAGTCAGGCCAGCACCGTAGTCGTGTTGCTATGACATCTATCCATTATCTGGAAAGTCTAGCCTCAATCTTTATTATAAGTTAATTTTCTTTCTTAAGATGACAAAACTCTCCCTTATATAGTCCTCACAAGGGTAAATGTAGAAACGCCCTTGCTAATGCCTGTAGAACACCAAATTTCGTTACCTGATCCGAAATATCATGAGAGGTAGTAGGACCACAAGTTAATACGTCCAATTTGTGTCGTCATTGAAATAGATTCGATGACATCTGAAAATCTACAAGCTGTTGGGTAATCTGGGCCAACATCCATTGCAATTAGAAGGGAAAAGTAGAGTTTATCTTTTGTTCAAATTCATTACACATGCTTGAAAAGTTGTTGATATTATTGAGTTTCAGTCATTGATAAGAACACATAATGGTTCGGTCATGCCTGTAATGATTATGACTGTTGACGGACGGCTAAATGGAATACACTGTATCAGAAGGTAATATTATTGCTGTGTAGCTATTCAAGAAGTGCGATTTATAAGGGATTATTCATCCCTTCATATACTTCTCGAGTAACAGAGTTGTGGCTGGAAAGGCACAGTTAAGCCGGGGTTTGGCTGGATTTACACTTATTCTGCCTCATGATCACTTTGGTTTCCACATGGATGTTCACGGATTCACCACAAATGAACAACCGGAGAAATCTAAATTTGAGTTTGCTGGGAAGGTACTTACAGAAATGTAGAGCACCGTGACAATCGCTGGACATCCTGTCCATGCGAACTACGTTAAGAACGGTGTACTTGGTCTAGAAATAAAATAGCATTCGAAACATGTCCGAAAAGTCAATGTTTATTACAAGTTACCAAACACAAAGGTCAACGTGCAATACACCACCAAGAATTACAATTCATTACATGAGAGATAGCAGAGTGCCACAGTCTAATACATTCTGTTTATGCCGGTATTTAAATATAGATCCTATCAACATTAAAGAGGTCTTTTGAGTATCACAGATCTCCCGCTAACACTAATGAAAACGACACAAACAGCATATGAGCTTTACAAATTGCGTTGTGTTGAGGACAGATTTTTTAATATGAATCTCATGGGAATGAAAAAGTTGTTGTACCTAAAAGCATGTTACAAGTTCCATATGATTATTTTTTCCCTTCATAACTCAGAAGATCGCCACAAGAAAAGAATTCATGGAGACAGTACTAACAAAAACACAAACAAACCACGTATACGACTAGTTTCTATAGCTGATCATAGCACAGTTCAAGCCAGTTCAGTAACAGTGTAATAATTGAGTACTTTTGAGGAGTGGATTAGAGGATCATGGTCTACAGATTAAAAAAATCGATAAACTTTTCTCACTATTTCATGTATACTTTTATAATTAACTTATTAGACCTTAATTCAGGAGTAAATGTCCAGAATTTCTAATATATTGTTTATATTTTGTAAGATAATTTACGATTATAAAATTAAGAATTAATAAAACTGTTAACAATTAAGAAGTAATGATGAAATATATCAAAGTATAGAAAATATAACAGAAACAATGAGAAAAAGAAGACTATTATTTTTTGGACATTTATATAGAATGGACGATAATAGGTTAACAAAGCAGATCTTCAAATATCTGTGGGGGAAGAAGTCAACATCAAGTTGGATTAAAGAAGTCCAAAAAGATTTAGAAAAAAATAATATACCCGCAGAAGAAGCAATTGAAAGAGAAGTTTTTCGGGCAAAAGTGTTAAAAATGGAAGGAGTCCAGGGTAGGAGAGAGAAAAACGCAGGTTCGAAGTGGATTGAAGACAGGAAGAAGAGACACACTGTGAAGAAGGAAAAGATGAAAGAATATTGGAGAAAAAGAAAAGAACAAAGAAAGAAAAAAGTTAACACTTTGATATAATTTTAACTCTTTAAATTTATTGCTCAGTGACATTTACGCTAATAGTTTAATATCTATACAAATCTATTTAAAAAATCTACAATGAATTTAATCATTTGGCCTTCGAAATAACGACAAGAAATTTGGGGATCTTACGTAAGCATTGGATGGAGAGTCGAGCGTCGCCTTATTTTTCTCTGCATGAGGAAATGGGTCTAAAATTACTAAAAATATGCGTAGTAATATCTGAACAGTCCGTTTCTTTCTCAAAAGACTTTTAACATATAAATGTTTCGTACATAGGCCTGTATCAGTACTACTCATCCTCCATGAACTGTTGCATTCTATTCTAGCGCAACGCCTCTAAAGCCAACTTCGCTCCTTCTCAGTGATGTAGCCAAGGGGATGTTGGGGTACAATTCCTCATAGTTGTTGAGTCCAATTGTCCAATTGGGTTTTACAGTTAAAAATGAATAAAAATTCACTTTGACGTTTTTCGTAAAGATCCCGCCTTACGGACAAGCGCCGTCTGTGGATTACCAGTGACCTCTGGCGGGTGTATTATCTACGTGAAGGGGAAGGTTACACTGCAGGAGCGCGATAGAGGTGCCTTGCCTTTTTACACACCAATTACGAACCCTCGTACCGCCGTCATCATCATCGCTACCATCAATAACCGGCGGTAGAAACATCCTGGCTGGGTTTATGGAACCATGGAATCCATGACTATATAAAACCACACACCAAATGTTATCCTTGAACAGGGTTACAGGTGAAGTCTACAACGGCAGTGACGGTGTAGATGAAGAAAATCGATATGGTGAAACTGGCGGAGTATTCCTGGCGATACGGCAACCTAGGAATAGTATAGAAGGAAGTGGCTGAATGTGACTACTAGTTGTAGCGAAAGCAACCCATCTAAGGGAAGAACACAATGAAATTTAAGTTTCTGGTCATCCAGGTAGGGGTTGCAGCCGTGCTAGTAACCCTGCATCTGTAAAAAAAATGTTGCCTCTAAAAAACCTAATAAGAAGTATTAGTCGGACGGATTTAATGGAGTACGACTTAGCAAACGAAAACGGACTCTGAATATTGATACCTGGAACACAAAAAGGTTTACGTACCAAGCAAAAGGAGGTTCTAGATTAAATAAAACTCTTCATAATTGAAACAGTCGCTATTACTGAGATTAAAATGAAAGGTAGAAATATGCCACCAACATTCACTCAAAATGATTTTTCGAGTAGAAAGTTATCCTGACATATACGTACTTTTGTGCAATCAACTCTCCAAAGATAATCAATAAAGAATTTGTTATTAGTAAACAACACACTCGTTTGCAGTATAATGACGTTAGTGTTCACAGAGGGGCAGCATGTGGTAGTCGCCTTTATACCGTCTTATGTAGGCAGAATGGGTAGGACTAATTGGTTTCAATTACCTTCTAATAGAAATGGACTGGCTGAAAAAAGTCTGCCGCATGTAACAGATTTTGTTTTCCTGTGGCGTCTAACGTAAGCAAATGAGACGAATACAGCGAAAGCTAAAGTCAACCAGGAATAATAGATCAAACATCGAGTGCCCAGTGGTAGCCTATGCAACTACACAACGGATATCTTGACGGACGTAGGCTTCCCTTAATTATCTCCACCGACTTCGAACTGGAACTATTTCATTGCTAGTGTTTAATACAATTGGTTCATTACCTCGTTAGTTTACTTTTACTTCTAAAGGTGGGTCTGGATTCCATTATGAGAAATTTAATTAAGAAAGTTGTGTTAGTGGTTATAATCAAAAACAGAATTATCACTGTTGCATACCACTATAGAAAATTATTCCGATTAGCGCTTTCAAGCTTCACAGCTCATCGTCAGATCGGAAATCTGAGCTGACGATGAGCTGTGAAGCTTGAAAGCGCTAATCGGAATAATTTTTCTATAGTGGTGTGCAACAGTGATAATTCTGTCTGTCGTTCCATTAGGCATCTAAATTTTGCCACATGTCCCGCCTTAGTATGGTTATCATGATAACTGCATCATTGTGTGGCGCGTGCTCATCGTGTAACGCGCTATGTGTTTCTTGTTTATTTTCTCAGATGTAGGCCATTTCTAGTTGTGCTGTTACACAGATAGCCCTTCAGTTTACAGTTTAAAATTTAAAGTTGTTTTTAATTTTCACGCATAAAAACATATTATGCGCACGTATGTCATCAAAATAGGGACAAACGCGTATTTCTCTTGCGACCACACTGCGCTGCGCTAGCACACACTTAAACTAATGCAACGGTTATAAACAAGAATGACATAACTATTGTTATCAAGGCAGTTCTAATCGCATTACGAAACACATAAACGTTTGTGTTACCAAACTCCCACTCACTGAATCGTCACCACACACTCTATCATGGATTTCGCAACTGACCGTTTTTAAAGGGTTTGAATGGAAAAAAAACGCTGATAAACATTCCAATAGGAATTCGTACTTCCTTCCCCGTCTCTTTCCTCCACACGCACGCTATACATCATCGTCGCCGCCGTCAGCATCACCATCATCTTTATATTATTATTATTACTGTAGTTGTTATTAGCACTTTTATCTTTCCTTCACTTCACCGTTATACGAGTAGTAGTAGTGGCGTTGAAAAAGGAATAATAGTAGTAGTAGAAGAACACTAATGGGACAATAGAGAAATAGGATATTTAATGTGCCCAACATGTATCAAGGAATTTCGAAAAATTAATGTGGATTTACAGCCAGACATCAGTTGGGTCCAGGCCAGTAGGGAAGCCTTTTGAAGTTATCCAATTGGTAGCCAACAGTGACATGATAACAAGCTTCAAAAACAAGAAAACCTTTCGTGTTAGTCCACAAGATGAAAGGTCGTTTTTCTTTTTACTCCTGTTTGGAGCATAGTGCCTTTGCCTACGGTATTACAAATGGGACCCAGAAGCCTCAGAAGCCAGCGTAAGGGAAGCCACAAGCCTCGGCTCTGTTCAACTTAGGTAATTCTCAGCGGCCGCATCCACGGCGCGAGGTAGGCCCGTTCTGTAAGTAGGTGGCTAAGTTCCTCCAGGAGTATGAACGAAGACCATAACGGTGGTGAAGATTGGGAAGAGAATCTTCAGTACGGTGGATCCGGCAGAAGTGTCAACCCTACTTTAGGGATAACACAGAAGCTAATCTTGAACAGTAACTGAGGCAGAGAAGATCGACTTCGGAACGACACAGTTGGCAGAAAATGTTAAGGGAATGAACCTCAACAGAAAATTAGGCAGGATGAGAAGCCTTAAGATAGCAGCCACATGACTGATTTTACCCCGCAACAGATTGGTTACCTGTTTAGGGGACATTATTTAATACTCATAAGCTTCACATAAAACAGCCGGACGGATTTCATGGAGGTCAATTTGGGCAAACGATTTGAAATTAGAGACAGACTTTAAGTTGCTACATGGAATGTGACAAGTTTGGGCACCAAAGAAAAAGAAGTAAACAATAAATTAGAGAAAACTAATACAAATAAAGTCATAACTGAAACAACAACAAAAAACTGAAGGGAACTAAAGGCATTGACGATTACACAGTGATCTATGCTGGAGTAAATCACGATGTAAGAGCATGTCGCAGTGTTGCAACCCTAGCAGATAAGAGTTGGACCTCAAAGACAAAAATAGCTATTCCTACGTAAATGAAAGAATTGTAACAGTGGGATTCGGAATACAAGGAGGCCGGCCATCTGTGCGTGATTGATGTTTATAATGAAGAAAGAAAGAAAGAGAAAACCATAATATTTTACGAAAGTCTCCAGAATGCTGTTTCGAACATCGACAAAACTAATTTCCTCATAATTAGGGAACTTTCCGCTACCTAAGATTATAGACAGCTTTGGCAAACCGACAACAAATATGAAAATTGCAAGAAATTACGACAGTTCGCAACATATAATAAATTAAAGTTAACTAATAGGTATTTTAGTAATAAGGATACCCATAAATAATCTGGAACGCTAGATGCTTAAAATCACTTACAGATTACGTAATACTCAACGAAAAGTTATCTTCGTTATCCTCTTTAGTTCAAGATACGCGTGTTTATCTGGGCAAGGACATATATTCATACCACTATCTAGTAGTACTAACAATACAATTACCAGCACGATGGAGGAAATGGTGTTATAGAAATAACAACATTATTGAAGACACATTTAAAGTACATATACTACAAGAAGAAAGTATTAGGAAGCTCTACCAGTACAGATTAAATGGTTACTTATCAAATGCACTAACAATTAATAGTGTGGAGGATGAATGGAGGAACTGTATTAAGAAAGCTATGTGAAGGGAAATGAAAGTTAAGAAGGGGATAAGAATATAGAACGAAAAACTTAAAGAAGCGGTACCAGAAAATGAAGAACGTACCTTAAGTTTCTTCAGAGTAGGAGTGAAGAAGGCAGGATGGAATATAATCATCATCGGAATGAAGCCAAATGACTACGGAAGCACATCGAGAATCTTGGAATAAATTAATCAGCAAAATATAAAATGATGTACATGGAAGACATGAACTAGCTTATAAAGTAATGAGACATCTTAATTATGCAGAAAAAGATACTGCTGTCTATATAAATTTAATAGACGAGAAGAGAAATGGCTCCAACATTACAAGAGTCCAACATGAACGCATTCGTGTACGAGGAGGATGAGGAACAAGTATATAACAGTGTAAATACAATAACCATTTTAAAAGTATTGAGGGAAGTGAAATGTAGGAAAGCCACTGGTTCTAAGAGTATAAACATGGGCCTTATGAAATGTGGGAGCATATTTCTTTATCTGAGACTTCTACATTTATTCAGTGAATAATGGCAAATGCCTATAAGCCTAGAAGAATGGCAAATAGTTTATACGTTATATCCTTATTCAAAAATGAGACCGAAATAAATGTGAGAAACATAGGCTAGAGGTATCAGCTTGTTGAATGTAGCCATTTAAAGTACATTGATATAAGGCTCAAGGTAATAACCGATGCCTTTCTATCTGATGCGACATCAGCTAAGATCTAAATAATGATGTAAGTAATAAATTACAAAACTTAGAGTATATATGTAGCACAGTGTATCGAATAGTACCTGCATATTGTATGGCTGTGAAAACTGGTCCCCTCTAATAAAGATAAATCAAGGATACGGGCAGCTGAAATGAAGTTTCTACGGAATGTTAAAGTCTGCACTCGATTAGATAAATTAAGGAATGAGCATGTAAGGACACGATTTGGAATACGCGCTGAATGATAAAATCCAAAAATATAGGCAGCAGTAGAGAAATCATTTAGAAAGAATGGATGATGAACGACTAATTAAGCATGTGACGTACTATGCCACACAAGGCAGAAGGAGTATAGAACGACTGCGCTAAAGATGGAATGAAGTGTGAAGTCAGAATAAGCAGCCGCCTAATCCGTGAAGTGTAGACAACGATTTGGAGCACAAGGACTCCACGAAGCGTCACCATTCTGTTTTGTTTTTGGTTGGTTTGGTTACTTCTTTCCAAGTTATTCCAGTTTTCCTCAGTTCCCCCTGGATTATGTTTCTATACGTATTCTCTACAGTTTTGTTCCATGAGCTTATTTATTCGTGCCGGTTTCCTACATATGATCAATTCAATTCCATTTTGTTTTTTTTACCTCTTCGTCAACAGGCAGTTGACTTGTTCTTTCTTTCCCTTATTTCAATATTTGGAAATGTTAAGTTTAGCCAGAAGATTTTAAAAATCTTTTCTAAGCTCTTGTCAGTTAAAGCTTGTGTTCTCCTATTAATGATTATCACATAATGTCTATGTTCACATCTATAGGCCTATGACACACTAAATTTACATTAGTGTTAAAAGTGCTTTTTCACTTTTAATTTAATTTCATTTTTTGTGCAGGTTCCCCTAATATATTAGTTAACATTCCATACAGTCACCTTGGGTTTGACAGTCTATGTTAAATGCCTTCTTCCATACTCATATCACATTGCCCATGTAGGCCTAGCTGAAAGCTGTTAAATATTGTATTTATTTATATTCTAGGTATATTCTTCCCTTGTATCAATCACGGCTTTCATTTATATTGTTTTATTTATATTTATTAAGAAGCACATTTTTGCTGCGCCTTTTACTCATTCGTTTATTTATACCTGATATTAATGAACAGAAATAAAAAAAAACAGTCGCCTAGTCTAAATCTACAATATCTGTTGAAAGTACACGTTGAATAAATCATTTCATCTACTTCATTTTTTTGTGCTCGATGGATTTCTTCATCACATAGTCTAGGCATATCTTAAATAATAGTGTAGAGTATGCATTCATGTATCAACTTAACATTTTTTTGCTTAAATCATATCTGTGCTATGTTTTGTATAAACTCAATAATTTGGATGGTATGTCAAAGTTTTCAAAAATCTTCCAAAATTTTGTAGGTGATATACATACAGTCGAAACTCTTCTTAAAGTTAATAAAAACGAATAGTAGACTAAATTCATTTCTATTCTTTCTCTGTGATCCGTATTGTCACTATGTAGCGCACTTTTAGAAATCCAATTTGTTCATCAATTAGCTCTCCTTCTGTTAGCTCTCCAACAAGCGACATTTTATTGCTGTTAATAACCTAAACTATAGTAAAAAGGAACTCTTGGATCTAAGCATATGGTAGTGGTTTAGGTTAGAACAAAGGAGCACATTAGTCTTTAAACTAGTTTGATATAGAGGCCTACGTGAAATTGAATAAGTGAAATTTATCTGCGTTGTGGTAAATCTGCACAATCATGTGTTATAGACTTCAGAAGATGTTGATCTGAACAGCCGTTAATGAATACTACCAAGACATAGATGAATATTACGTTTATCCATCATAACACTTATTGAATTTTAATTTCTTTTTTTGAAACTTAAAGGCGCTTACTAATACTATTGAAAATTAGGGTATTATGCATAGAGTACATAGAACTTTCATCAAAACTAATCTTCGACTGTTCTTATCGGAAGCCATGGATCGCTGATCGTGTTCCAAGCTTTCACATTGTTTGCTGACTCGTTCCACTCACTTTTTCATTTGTCTTTAAGTTTCCTTCTGATACACGTTCAACTGTATGTTTGGTAGATGATCATGTAGCATCCTATGAACACTCCAAATACGTCATGACAAACGATTAATAATCTGTAGGCCTTAAGTAAAGGCTTAGGTGAATAGGACCATTCAACTTTTAAAGTATTATTTAAAGGAGTAATATTTATTATCGATTAACGCGTGACTGATCTGATTCAAGATTTGCAGATCTTTTACAACGAAATGTATGAAACGAAAATCTCGAGTTTTTGGTTGAATGGTTTGAATTTTCGATTTAAGAATAAATTCTATTTTTCCTAGAAATTACGAGGAAACACCTGTTCTGCTCTCACAAATCATGCCATATATTTTAGTGTACAATGAATCTACCAGAAAGGATGAAAGTCTACTTCATATTTGTAATATGTTCTTAATAAATTTCCTACAAGGCAGCCAATTTAATCCGTACTGATTCATTTTAGCAGAGGCAGGTAATGCCTATACACATACGCCTGACTTTTACTATGTGCTATGTAGATTTCCCAAGTGTTTATTATAATTCTTTTCTATGGGATATGTCTGGGGAGACTAACATATGTCTATATACAAATATTGCAAAATAACAAAAAAAATATCTATTAAACGTAGTCACAATACTGCAACCAACTCAAGCCTCATAAATACCAGCCAACAACAAGACATTACCACAAATAGGCCTACTTCACCAGACAACGTTTCACAGCGGTTGGCGAATGACATGTTGCTCGAAACATGTCTCATGTAAGAAAATATTTTTTGATAGCATTTTTATATACAATATGATCATAGTAACGAATTCATAGTAACGAATTTCTTCATTTCACATGCACATTGATATGCTATTGCTTCCTTAGACTATATGGAATATGTTTAAGACGGAAATGGGGACAAGAGGTAGGTGTTATTCACCGTGCTCTTGGAATATTTGTAAAAAACTTACCACGAATACATCTCGGAATTAGTATACAGGGAACTAATTATTAAGTTCTCATGTTCCAGTTATGGCTGGGGTTAACTGTAATAACAATTACATTTCAGCACGAATAGAAGAGGTTAATATGTCCAAAATAGCCTCAAGTGATGCATAACTCACAACGAACCTTTCGAAGATTATGTAGGCCTATACACAAGCATTCGTATAACTATAGCCTATACAGACCTACATGCAATGTGAGCGTAATTGTGTAGACGCTGAATAAGTGTGTACATACAAATGGTAAACAAAAATAAATCTTATAAGGAATGAAGGTACACATGTAAGTCGGCCATCCCTACGTATAAAAAAGAAGAGTGTATCTAACCAGTACTCTACTGTTTGGTTGTTAAGTATGACGTCGAATCTTTGATTAAAAATGCATTACGAAAAATCCCTGCAACAGCTACGAAACAGCTATGTTATGTAATGATCACTGCAGGGAATTACATTAAGAGATATAACAGATGTCACCAACTCAAGACTGTGACAGTCATTAACGTAATTAAGTTAAAGTGGAATTGGAACATTATTATGGAATGCTCATGTCCAACATTGGTCAATAGTGGAAGCCGGGACTGATAAGCCAAGGCACTGCGTGTTTTGAAAGTACAGTAGCTCGCAAACATTACGGATTTAGGGAAATACGTACATAATCAACGTAAAATCTAGTTACAAGAAATTCATCACTACTGATGAAACAAGGATTCACCACTACAGATGAACCAACAAAGAAGCGGTGGGACTAGATACTTACGTCGATAAGAAGGCAGCGGAATACTATTTCAGGAAGGGGTAAGAAAAGAAATAATTCAGGGAGGTACTTACGTGGATAAGGAAGCTCCAGAACAATCTTATGAGGAAATATAGGTAATAATATACACTATGAATTGAAAACTCATTTTCTTTTTTTCCCTAAACAATGATGAGCCACTTTCTTCTGAGAACAATCAAAACATCTGTTTCCTCTTAATAACAAATGAACAACTCTTTCCCTCTATAATGATAAAGCTGTTTTCTTTCCCTACATTAACAAAAAACTAATTTTTCCTTTATAAAAGTGAACACATACTTTTCTCTTCGTACATGAAAACTCTTTTTCCTCCTGAAAGTAAATCTGTTCCTTCCTCTTTATAAAAGTGGAAGCTTACTTTTCTCTTTACAACACTGAAACCTACTTTTCTGTTTGCAACAATGTATAGGCCTAACCATTAAAAATGAATAGGCCTATTTACCTTTACCTCCAGTACCATAAAAACTCATATTATTTTAACAACAATGGATACTGGTTCGATTTTCACAATGGCTATGAATATATTAAGTGTGCTACAAATAACTAGATACTTTTCAGATGTGCAAGACGTACCAGAGCAGGGCTAATACCAACTAAACACAGTACTGCTTCACAATAATACAAGAACATGCACACACATTACACTCACATGGTATTAAACTGCGCAATTGCCCAAAAAACACACGCAGTCACGTAAATGTGTTAAAACAACCGGAATGAGTGATACCTGAACTACGCCTGCTGCGTTTTGTCGGTTGTTGATGTTCGGAACCGGAGTTGTTGCTGCTGCATCTCCGTCGCGAACCACGTGTGAACATCGTCAAGTGTACTGTGCGCGCGCGCGCGCGCGCGCGCCAACAAACAAAACACTACGTCAAGCGCCAACAAGTGCGCAATAGGATTATAAATATATTGACCTTGACTGTACTACTCTACTACTACTGGTGCTGTATGTACGTAATACTGTTTCCGCGTCATACTCACGCACACCAATACGTGTCAACTGTACAATGGACGTACTGTACATCAGAACTACAACAGACGGACGGAGGGAAAATGAACTTCTTTTAGGTCAAAGCCACGGCGAGGTTTCTATAAACTAACGTCGACCTCAACGGGGCAGGCGCGAAACTAAGACGTCTTTCAATTGTGTACAGTTCATGTGATAGTCATAATCGGGTACTCATCTTTAATCGGGAGAAAGAAAATACATAAACAGTAATTATTGTATGATGAGTAAATTAAATTGGTCAAATATGGAGGCGGCTGTGGAAAGGATAACGTTTCGATGTTACGTTACATTTATAAACCTGGAGATCATTTAATTAAAAAAAAGGGGAAATGTAACACTTACCTCCTTTTACGTCTACGATGTGAATGTGTATGTGTATGGCACGGATATAAACAAACATATGTAAATATAGGCCTACACAATTATATTAACCTTGATGTTACTAAAGTAGGCCTACGTATTATGTTTAAATCTCTTTATATTCAACCACACAAATACACATCATGTATGCCTATGAGAGAGAGAGAGAGAGAGAGAGAGAGAGAGAGAGATTTCGTTTATTGTGATTAAATGCTATACTACTTGACTGGTAATACGAAACAACAGTCATAATAATAGACTCCCAGAGGCTGTTTATACACGTGGGAGTATATCCTCTGTATTCTCTTTTGAGTGTCCTCGGATGGAGCTTTGAGAGAGTATATGGCTCGTATAGAGGACATGTGGTTTATTGCCAACTGCGGAAGGACTAATTGAGATTATTGGTAGGCAGGAATGATAGTCACTGGTTTGCCGTACTTGTGAAGATTGAGTGACCGTCTAAAACTAGATTAAATTTTGTTGCTGCGGCGGGAATCGATCTGAAGTCCTGTGGTATAGCGAGCTTTTAATTCTGCTGGAAGAAAGTCGCTGTTACTGTTGAAAATGCGTTGTTAAATGTTAAGTCTTCAGTTTTATCAAGTAGAAATCTCATCAACAAATAAAACCATGGAATAATTAGGTGAGTATGTCTACCTTACTGCTTGTCTAAGCGAAATGTTCCCTTTTTGGAAGTATGATTGAAATAACTCTCAGCACTTGAGTGATTGAGAAATCTCATGAAAAAAACGTATTTTTAAGAAATTAAGCAGTACGGATTCGTACGCGGATAGGCAAACCGAAAGATTTTTAAGTATCCCCCCCCCCCAAAAAAAGAAGTGTTAACGTTAGAGAAAACGTACTACGTCAGTTATAAAAAATAGTAATAATAATAATAATAATAGTAATAGTAATAAATATCTATATTAATAGTAAATATTAAATATTTTAATAGTAATCCATACAGTACTAAACGGAGTAGGCAATATATGGAAAAGACAATGATGTACTAGGCCTACCTTAAAATTAATACCTGCCTACTAAACTACTACAAAAAAAAATACCTAAACTAAAAAATAAGAAATACATACCTGTCAGCTTTGGTTTGATATTCCACTACTAATCTGATGTCATTCGACTAGGATGAATAATCAATAGAAATTATACTCACCTGCAAAACAAAAAGTCGACAAAATGTTAGAATGGCCAAGTAAAAATGCAATTTGATTTCTGATAATTACTTGGAATTTTAAATTTTCATTTAATTTATTTACCTAATGTGCAGTAAATTTTAAATATTTATAGGCTATTATGAATGTTGCATTTTCATAAGGTTACACCACACACGCGTGCGCACACACTTCAGAAAATATATTTTTGTCTTCAAACGGTAAAATAGTTTTTGTATTTGTATGAAAACAATATATTCCTCCCATGGAAAGAAGATATGAAATATTTAAAAGTACTAGTGATGTATAATTTTATGTACATATGTGAGGTACGTATATATCGCTAAAGACACTGAGAAGGTAAGATGAAGAGATGACGTGGATAGTTACAGTGAACTGACAGAATCCGTACAATGAAGAATGGCTGAGGATTGGTGAGAATTGGGACGAAATTATAAGAATCACAATGAAATTATTTAATTCTTCGTAAACCATTTTCGGTAAAACAAAAAATATACCTTTTTTGTTTCTTGTATTAACATTTCTTTGCTTACGTTAATGTTAGTAACACGAAGTATCCTTGTTGACATAACATGTCGAACATTTATCATACAATACCATGAGATTAAATTGCATACACGTTATCAAATTTGATCAACAAAAAAAATAAATCACAGTCAACAAAACCCATTTAGTTATAACTAAAGGTAAGAGTATTTTTTTATTATCAGTAAAAATATGTTGATAAAAAATTGTCTGAACCGTTCTATGCACTCTCCAATGAACAAATTGTAGTGTCTTTCTTCCGTACACAATCGTCTTGGGATAAAAAGTATACATCTTGTCGTATTGAGTATAAAATCTTGGATTTCTTTTTAATAGAGACGGAACTATACAATAGACTTTTTTATTAAAACTATTTCAAAGTAGTCAAGAGAGGTTATTAGACGCGATTTAAACATTGTATCACTGCACCAGAAGACTGAAGACCACAGAAGAAGATGGTGTGAACACTCGATTCGCATTCGTGATATTCGTCTACCTGTGGCTGTCTTGGGTTATCACCCTACTGCGAAGGGAGATGTCGGTAGACCAAGGAGGAGATGTGTTCGGAACAGGTCTAAGGCCTAGTCCGTGGAGTGGTGATGATGATGAAGTAGTCAAGAACAATTGAATACCTCGAGATGTATAGGCGTATAGGCCTATGTTATTCATCATAATGATATTTTATTCCACCGCAGACCCCCCTCACACACACACACACAATTGTAATATAAGCGACATGGTCGTGCTCGTCGCAGGGTGAAGGAATGTAAACAGTAAATATCTTGTAGTGAAATTATGTTATTAGGGATGATTTGAACGTATTCAACATTCGTGATGAAACAGAAGAAAACGGTGTCGGACATCTAGGCTGAATGTCCGTATGCTCAAAACGTCACCTAGTTACAGTAAATTTTCTCCTGGAAATTATTTGTCTTTGAAAATTTGAAATACCCAACATTAGGATTTATTCAACCTTGATTCATCAACACCGAATCAGATTATTAATTATGAGTCTACTTTATTGCATCTAAGTAGATCAGGAGAAACTTGTAGGTAGTACGGCTTCAGCTTCAGCTTCTTATCCTTCGCCACAAGAACGAATCGGCCTGTGGATTAATATAAATGCATTATTAAAATAATGGAGCAGATGGGACTCGAAGCTGAGACTTTTGAATTGGCAGTTAAACACTGTAGCCACTGGATTATAAAATTTCATAATGTAACGAAATATATTAAAATTAACAACGTTACTAATTAACGTTTACTAATTATCGTTATTATCCTTTAGAAAAGTGAAGAAACAGGTATACCTGTGATGCGCTGGCCCTTGGGAACGTTGGGAAATTTTGGTGATTCGTAACTTTACTTTGTGATTACTTTATTATGGACTCTTACGTTCTATCGGGAGGGAGGAGGAGGAAATAGAGAAAGCAACTTGTTGAGACTCAACAAGCACACGATAACATCGGAGTGTTTTGCTTACCGTGAGAGATTGAGATGAGTACAGCATATGTGCATTAGCGTTGTCAGGCGGAAGTTAGTGTGCGTCTAACTGTGGAATGTCAACAGAGAATCACGGTCCCAACTTATAGTACACGCTAAACAAAAATGTAGGGATATTAATTTTGGAATAATCACAACTTCAGTAGGCCTAGTACAATGAAGGACAATGTGATGTCTCAGACGTTCACTCTTATGTTTAATTATAATTTACGAAACAGACTTTTCTAAGGAAACGATCGTTCCTCCAAAGATAAACGATGTCCAGCGTGAACCATACTCCAAACGGCATTCGTTCTGACGTGAGGTTTCATGCTGACCGAAAAAGGATACTGCAGCCAATCAAATCATTACACTAATCACTACACGTACCTGTAGGTTTCACAAAGGATTCACATCGTCGATGCCACTTGAAAGAACCAGAAGAAAAATTATAACAATCAGTGTAGGTAGGCCTATACATAGTGTGTTGCTCACGCTCGTACTCCATATAGAAAAACAGGAACGTATTTTCCAATATAAGATTCGCTAAAAAGTAGTGTTTTTAGTTAAAAACACAACCCAGACAAACAGCATGATTAACGAGATCAATTATGAAACTTAAAAGTTGGTCCTCGGATAAATGTAGAAATGGCAGCCTATTCATCGTTAAATGTGAGGACTGCGTTTAATATGGCTAAATGAATTGAGAAGGCTGAATGTAGTGAAATACCATGTAAAACAAAAACTCACAATGGGGATAACAAAGCAAAAATATCAACCGGAATAGTTTGTCTGTCAAGTGTGCAAACAACAATAACTTAAGGTTGTAAACATGAATGATGAACACATTAATGACTGGAAAACATGAAACATGAAAGGTCTATGCAAGTAATAGTAAAGATATAATGAACCTGATGGGAATTGTTCGTGACAGAAATTATTGGATAGTGACTTTGAGACATGCGTTAGAATCGGGCAGACGAAGAATTATACTGATGATGATGGAGGCATACGCATACAGTACAGGGAAGATCTACTCATTCCAGAGTCCAAAGGCACCTGTAAAGAACAGATTTTGTCATCCACTACAGCTACATCTGTCTTTGTCTGCCTGTCTGTCTCTCCACACATGTTGACGTTATTCCTAATAACTTTGTATACTTAAAAGGCTGGCAGTTTCATGTCGGCTATGTGAAAATATCACGACTAACATGATTACTAAAACACAGTCTACTTCCTGCATTAAACCAATGCCTTTAAAGAATTTTATTTTTCATTCCATCAGTTTAAAATTTTATCTTTAGCAAGCTCACCACTTTCAATATAATTTTGCAATTTAGAATAATTGATAACAAACATAAAAATTCGGTATGGAGAACCATAAATGACTTCCATGTTGTAATATATATGTTTAAAATAATTTACTTCAATTCGGTTCGGTAATTTCTAAAAAAATATCGCCCACCCTCAAACTAATTTCACTATTTATAGATATTTTTGTTATTATGGGGTAGTCGTTTAATATAATGTTATTTTCAGTAAATTTATCCATAAAAATTAGGTAGGCTTACTTTATTCTTATAAAGAAACCGAACTACGCAGATAATCATCCCTCCTCCAAAGCGCTCCGAAGTCACTCATGGACCTTGAGCATCTTGCAGAGGGTTCATTCCCTAAAGACGAAAAGTCTGTCTATGAACCGTTCCTCTGTAAACACGTGCAGTTACACTGCCCAGCGATCCACAGGAAGCAAATCGCTATCCGCGCTGGACACTTTTTCGGCTTGCACGCGTTGTGTTGGTGTGGGTTTCGGCACTTTCCAGTTAAAAAGCGTGCAAATGTAAGAAAATAAACATGAGTGAGGCCAGAAATAACGCGAATTGTGTGGGTGTGTGTGTGTGTGTGTGTCTTGCCTTTTTATTGCGGTAATCATAATAATAAAATGGAAACGTAAACATTACATAATTGAATCCTTAAATTTTTAGTGACCGTCAATCAATGAATGTTTTAGTGGATGGTTAGTGAGGTTCGGTCAATAATACAAATTTTAGCTACAACACGTTCACCCAAATATTTAATTGTTTCGTTATGTTTGATATTTCTATTGTATTTCATATACAGGTCCTGAAGATGACAATAAATATTGTCGAAACGTCGACGCAAAATAGCTAAAATTTGTATTATTGACCGAACCTCACTAACCATCCACTAAAACATTACATAATTGAGATATGCTTGCCTGCCACGAACTATATATTTTCTCTCACACATGATTTAAATTAATATCGGTATAGAGAACCATACATGACTTCCATGTTCTAAGATTTATATTTAAAATCATTTACGAAATGAAATGTTTCCATAGAAACTACTTCTTTCCACTTATTGCTTCAGCCTTAACCACAGTACTGTGGTCACTAACGTATACCACCACACGTTATCACACTCGATTTTCATTGATGATGGCAGTCGACGGCACTGCCGAAATGTCTGGTTTTGCAGAAAACATTGGACTACAGCCAAACAGCCCGGGAAGGAATTTTAACAACAAACTACAACTTTTTTGCCGATAACGTAGTACACATAAAAATTATCCCCTCCTCCTTCAACTATAATTTTCATTTATAGAAAATAACTCCCACCCCTCTCAACTAGCCTCTTCATTTATAGAGATTTCATCTACTTTTCTACAGTGGATTATTAAGATCTTCTTAGGATACTTCATTTATCAAAATTAAGTACTTTACTCTTGTTACAACAAAAAATGTTTCAGGTAAACTGCCCTTTCCCCGTAACCGATCAAAAGGCCTTGAGTCTTCTGCAACTCAGGCACATATGTCAAAAATTATTTGATTCTGTTTGAATTTACGGCAGTTATCGTTCGTCATGAAAATATTTCTCTTGTTACAACATAAAATGTTGCAAGTAAACTACCCCTTTCCCTTAACCGATCTTCACCAAAATCAACAGGCCTTGAGTTCTCTACAATTTAGGGGTGTGTGCAAAAACTTATTTGATTATGTTTGAATATAGTTCGTCATAGAAAAAATTAACTTTGTTATCACATAAAACGTTGCAGATAAACTACCCCTTTCTCTTAACTGATCTTCACCAAAATCAATAGGTCTTGAGTCCTCTGCAATTCAGGGATGCATGCAAAACATTATTTGATTATGTTTGAACAGTTATCGTTCGTCATAGAAAAAATGAACTTTGTTATCACATAAAACGTTGCAGGTAAACTACCCCTTTCTCTTAACTGATCTTCACCAAAATCAATAGGTCTTGAGTCCTCTACAATTCAGGGATGCATGCAAAACATTATTTGATTATGTTTGAACAGTTACCGTTCGTCATAGAAAAAATTAACTTTGTTATCACATAAAACGTTGCAAGTAAACTACCCCTTTCTCTTAACTGATCTTCACCAAAATCAATAGGTCTTGAGTCCTCTACAATTCAGGGATGCATGCAAAACATTATCTGATTCTGTTTTAATGTGCGGCAGTTATCGTTCGTCATAGAAACAATTACTCTTGTTAAAACATTAAAGGTGGCTGGTAAACTACCCCTTTCCCTTGACCGATCTTCACCAAAAACAATAGGTCTTGAGAACTCTACAATCCAGGGCTGTATGCGAAACATTATTTGATTCTGTTTGAAGTTGCGGCTGTTATCGTTTGCCATAGAAACAAATTACCTTTGTAAAACATAAATGTTGCAGGTAAACTACCCCTTTCCCTTAACCGATCTTCACCAAAAACAATAGGTCTTGAGTACTCTACAATTCAGGGCTGTATGCAAAAAATTATTTGACACTGTTTGAATTTGCGGTTGTTATCGTTTGCCATAGAAAAAAATCTAAGACAGACAGACACATAGATAGATAGACATACAGACACTTTTCGAAAAATAATTTTTTTTCATGTTTTGAGGGTAGCACAATCAGAATCTGCAATAATCTCGACCACGATTTTTTTTGCCATCACCATACTTCCATTTCCTTATGGAACATGGAAGTAAAATGAAAAAATATAGAATTTTGTTAAAGTGAAATGAAATGTTTCCATAGAAACTACTTCTTTGTTGTCAATAACGTATTACACATATAAAACTTATAAGATTTACTTCATCAACTAATATTTTAATTTATAAATATCGGTATGGAGAACCATACATGACTTCCATATTCTAAGATTTATATTTAAAATCATTTTCGAAATGAAATATTACCATAGAAACTACTTCTTTCTACTTACTGCTTCAGCCTTAACCACAGTACTGTGGTCACTAACGTATACCACCTCACGTTATCGCACTCGATTTTCACTGATGATGGAAGTCGATGGCATTGCCGAAACGTCTGGTTTTGTAGAAAACATTGGACTACGGCCAAATATCCCGGGAAGGAATTTTAACAAAAACTACTTCTTTGTTGCCGATAACGTTGTACACATATATATAAAAAATATGCATAAAATTAATGGCTTGTATAAGTTAATGATTGATCTCCATTAAGTAGTGCTCAAGTTTCCAAAGTTTTAATATTATGATGTCCGTAATTAAAACATCAGAGCAGGTTTAGTGTGAATGAGGGTACACTGTGGACAAAAATTTTCAACATTTCCTATTGAGCGTTGCTTAGAGTAAAGCTGCGAATCTACAGTGTATGTTTCACAGAACAAACACGCGAAAAAGAAGGAGCACTCCGAAGTCACTCATGGACCCTCAGCATCTTGCAGAGGGTTCATTCCCTAAAGACGAAAAGTCTGTCTATGAATCGTTCCTCTGTAAACACGTGCAGTTACACTGCCCAGCGATCCACAGGAAGCAAATTGATGTCCATTTTTTCGGCTTGCACGAGTTATGTTGGTGTGGGTTTCGGCACTTTCCATTTAAAAAGCGTGCAAATGTAAGAAAATAAACATGAGTGAGGGCAGAAATAACGCGAATTGTGTGTGTGTGTGTGTGTGTGTGTGTGTGTGTGTGTGTGTGTGTGTGTGTGTGTGTGTGTGTGTTCCCTGCCTTTTTATTGCTGTAGTCATAATAATAAAATGGAAACGTAAACATTACATAACTGAGATATGCTTACCTGCCAGGAACGATATATTATTTTATACATGTATATTAACTCATACATAATTTACATTAAAATGAAAAAATTATAATTTTATTGCCTGGCAACAAAATTATTTTATTTTTAACAATTACCATTGTTTGAAAAAGTTTAAATGAATTTTCAAGTACTTTACTGTTGTTAAAACGTAAAAGGTTGCAGGTAAACTACCCCTTCCCCTTAACTGATCTTCACCAAAATCGAAAGTCCTTGAGACCTCTACAATTCAGGGATTTATGCAAAAAATTATTTGATTCTGTTTGAATTTGCGGCTGTTATCGTTTGCCATAGAAAATACCCTTGATAAAAAAACGTTGCTGGTAAACTACCCCTTCCCCTTAATCGATCTTCACCAAAAACAATAGGTCTTGAGTACTCTACAAATCAGGATTGAATGCAAAAAATTATTTGATTCTGTTTGAATTTGCGGCTGTTATCGTTTGCCATATAAAATACCTTGTTAAAAAAATGTTGCAGGTAAACTAATCCTTTCCCTTAACCGATCTTCACCAAAAACAATAGGTCTTGAGAACTCTATAATTTAGGGCTGCATGCAAATAATCTTTTGATTCTGTTTGAATTTACGGCAGTTATCGTTTGCCATAGAAAAAAATCTACAGACACACACATAGACAGACAGATAGACACACACACAGACACTTTTCGAAAAACGACTTTTTTCATGTTTTGAGTGTAGTACAATCAGAATCTGCAATAATCTCGAACAAGATTTTTTTTGCCATCACCATACTTCCATTTCCTTAAGGAATATGGAAGTAAAAACAATTACCCCCTCCCCTTTCTACTACCCTTTTCATTTATAGACATTTCATCTACCTTTCTACAGTGGATTATTATGACATTCTTTTCAGGATCAAAATTAAGCACTTTACTCTTGTTAAAACGTAAAACGTTACTGGTAAACTACCCCTTTCCCTTAACCGATCTTCACCAAAATCAATAGGCCTTGAGTCCTCTACAATTCAGGGTTGTATGCAAAAAATTATTTGATTCTGTTTGAATTTGCGGCTGTTATCGTTTGCCATAGAAAAAATTCTACAGATAGACACACAGACAATTTTCGAAAAATGACTTTTTTTCATGTTTTGATGGTAGTACACTCAGAATCTGCCATTATCTCGAACACGATTTTTTTCGCCATGACCCATACTTCCATTTCCTAATGGAACATGGAAGTACAATAGAATTCATTAAACGCATGGCAGGTGTATCTTGGTCATAGTTCAGATAAAAACCAAAAATCCACGAAATTTTCATACATTTATAAAAATTTTGTAACACATAATTTGCTTAACTTATGTGTTAGTTATTGAATGTCAGTTAGTTATTTTATATCCGAGTATCGTTGACATGTTAGAGATTCCCTAGTGGATTCCTACTGAACCACTCATTGAACAAAAATATAATTAAGGAGTGAGCATTAACATGTTTATATTTAATAAAATCTATTTTAGTCTTAAACGTTACTCACTGTCATTACCAGAATTTTTTCTGTCATTAGATCCACAATCAGCCACTTTACCTTCTTTGAAAATGACATTGTCTTCTGGTCCGTCGATGCTGTTTGATATGCTGCATTTTTGAATGTGTGATTATAAAGTCGCTTGAATTCTTTCCGACGCACTCTTGATACAGTTGCCGAATTCCGTACAGAGGTTTCCTTACTTTGGCTGTACGAGTTGCGGGATGCATAATTTTTCACTTGCTGCAGTCTTTACTGTTACAGATTTTGTTCCCTTTTGTTACTGTAACTTGAGAGGTCATGTCAGAAAAGTGTCGGAGTTTCATCCGTATTCGCATATGCTCGTGTGAGTAACTCAGCTTTCTTTGTAAGTTAATGTTTATTTTGTGACGTTTTCTTCACAATCGCATAGTAGTTTTTGCGGAGCCCAAGTGCGTTCTTTCAGCGTAAATTAGTTTTGTCGTTCTACCCAAACAAGCTGGATTTGAAACCGAGGACGTTTATTTTTGCAGAGATATAAAGCTTTTTATATTAAAACGTCTCTAGTGCCAAGAAGGCTGCGACTTCATGAAAGCCTCATGCACTCTCAGACTCTGGTCTGTGCAGCGAAAACGTGGGTTCCCGTGAAATTGCACAGGATTCGCATTTGAACAAAAAACAATCGATCTTTAAGTTTTCATCATTCTCGATTTCCTTACGGCTTCACGATTGCAATCCCTTTTTACATGTTTTATGACAATTTAATTTATAATTCGCTCGTAAATAGTATACCGTGTACATAAAGTATAATATATCCTCCCTCTTTCTCTTTCTACTCTTATCCGGTCTCCTGCTGAAATATTCAGATAGCATTCTTGAACATTATGTCTTCTTCTTCTTCTCCTACTGGCGTTACAACCCAGTATGGGTTTATCCTCTTCAAATTATACAGCCCTCCATTCAGCCCTCTCATTACACAGTCTTCTCCATGTTCTTATCCCCATATTCCTCATATCCTCCTCAACATCCTCCATCCATCTCTTTCTTGGTCTTCCTCTTGACCTCCTACCTACTGGTCTCCATTCTATAATTTTTCTGGGAATTCTGTGTTGTTCCATCATCAATGTGTGTCCGAGCTAGGCTGTCCTTCTACGCTTTATAAACCGTACTATGTCAGCTTCGTGCATCAGATTATTTATTTCTCGATTTCTTCGTATTCTCCACGAGCCGTTGTTATTTTGCACTAGTCCAAAGATTTTTCTCAGTATCTTTCGTTCAAATACTTAAACGTTATGTCAGAGGTGACAAACAGGCAAGCATCGGTCCAGCCCAGGAATTCACAATTCCTACTCGTAGAAAATAATAGCCTTTAGTCCCCTAGAAGTAAGATAGGCCTACAACTTAGAATTTCGTTAGGCACAAGAGTAATACGCAGCTCATGTTAGGCCATTTATTTTTAGAAAAAAAGTGTGGCATGTTTTCGGATCAATACGGTATAATACAATATTTATGGATAAGGTTATTCATAACACAAATGTTACTATTGCCAGTCGTCACAAATTCATTACGTATGGATATTCTTCTCCAAGCTTTTCCACTACTAATGTGGCTCTGACAATACATTTTAATAGTTTGTTGTCTCCAGCCACAACAGTGTTGATAATTGCATCGTACATACGCCCGTTCAGTCTGGTTGAATATTCATGTCTCTAGTTGTGGACCACAGATTGCGGCTGTCTGATGACACTGGTCCTCGGGTATTAAAGCGAAATATGCTTAATTTTATCCAAATTCATTCTATGTCATCGATGTCATTCTATGGTCTTGATTGCAGATAAAAAAATTCATTTCTTCAGAATCATGTGTTCAGCCACATGTTCCAAAAGCTTTTCTTACGTTTTTCACGACATTTCTTGCATTAATTTATTCTGTAATATTATGTAATATATAAAACAATTTACCGTGCCTTTTAACAGCGTAGCATAGCGCAAGTGAGAAGTCAAAATAGACGTCAAGCCAGCTTCTTGAAGGGTAATTATACAATTTCAATTATGGCTTTGGAAAGACACATCAGAAATTTATATATGCGTAACAGAAGTTATTATGAGGCGCGTGCTTGGTAAACGTGTGGCAAGAAGGAATGGGGAAATATGAAGAGCGAGCGTGACGTAGATTTCAATGTGCTGGCATGTGTCATTTGATTTCAGGGAAGTCTATGAAGTAGTCTAACAATGAACGTGTGTGTTCGTTAGTAAACGAATTGCTTGCTGTACGTAAAACGCGAAGAAATTTTTTCCATATTTTTTTTTTAT
Source organism: Magicicada septendecula (assembly GCA_034769895.1). Classification (NCBI taxonomy): domain Eukaryota; kingdom Metazoa; phylum Arthropoda; class Insecta; order Hemiptera; family Cicadidae; genus Magicicada; species Magicicada septendecula. Next base: position 496,949,520 of record CM068368.1, read on the forward strand.
CTTTAGGGAGCTGAGAAAACTGTTTATTCAGAGTACCGAACGTCGTTTATCCTGCACGAAAGCGGTTTCGGTTCGAGTCCCACTATACTAAAAACACAATCTGCTTTTAATAAGGTATCATAATCTAGCTCGTAAACTTTCGTGGTTTTCTTTAATGATATCAACACTGGGGAAGCCACTGAGGATTCCTCATCGTAGTATGAGCGAAACGTTTGGTGCTAAAAGTAATAAATAGATGTGTGTTGAACCGAAAAACAGTGTTGCCATTAATAAGTTAACATGTTTTTGTATGCTGTAGACTATGTATTTTTGTATACGAAGTATTTGTAGACTGGAAAGCTGTGTATAGAAAACGTAAAAGAAAAGCTGAGTACGATTCTAAAGATAATTTCAAGCACCTAAAATGATTATTAAATTAACAGTTAACTATGAAAGGTGAAAACCAACGTTAATACAAACTTATGCTACAACGTTTCCGTAAGTTATAATCCTTGATCGTCTTCAAACAACGAAAAAAAAATCAATTCAAATTTTACTACTAGCTAATACACGTAAAGTCCTTCGTCACCCGGCAAAGTCAAGCGCACATCCACCACTACAGAAACCTGGATAGACAACCATGGCGCCTCGGCTGAGTGCGAGCACTTGAAAGGATAGACAGAGGGACCGTTAACTACAATTATCCGTCACAATATTATATAAAAAATAATTCATAAAATTATTTAAAAGTCACAGTTAAATACAAAAATATAAAAATTAAATTGATTAATTGTAGGCCTACTAACCTTCTCAGTAAACTGAGCAATCCCAGCACATAACAACTCAGCTTCGCAACACTACCATTACACAAAACGATCAAAGATATTAATTTGCATTGGCGATACAATATTTGTATAATTTCATGTGTATTAGCTTAGAGTGTAATTCGACCTACGTTTTTAGACACAGCAGATAATCAGAGACTGTCAGTAATCAGATCAAGGTTGCATAAAATTTATAGGCCTATAACACACGCTTATAGTCCGTTCTATTTGATAATAAAATTGTAAGTTTATAACCCATGGGAGGTGGTAAACGTTCAGGGGGATAATTATAAAAGTTTTCCATTTAAAAATGATAATGTTACAGAGGCGGATTTGCCTTGCACCAAGATCACCGCGGATCAGGAAGTAGCCCATACAAAACCTGGCCATTTGGTAACAAGTGTAGACGCTACTGTTACTTTGAGCAGCTGTCTCATATGAGCGAGTCTTAGTCTGGAAGAACCGCTAAAACTCCATAGCCTAACACAATGAATATTTACGATTGCATCAGAATTGAAGTCAGCAAGGAGTACATATGGTCGCACGTTATGTTTATTGTATACTATTATTAATGAGTAAAAAACGTAAATGTCATAAAATATAATTATCTATCTAGTGGTATGCAACAGTCTTATTTTCTGGTTGTCAATATAACCACTAATAAAAATTATTATTTAAATAATTGTAATGAGTATTAATTTGTTTTTTTTTGGGCCAGTTTTAACAAAAGAAAATGTACAGTAAGAGGCAATGGGAAGAAGACTTGTTCTTACTACCAAAGCTTAATTCGGATTGCAAAGACAATTTACTCCAAACTGCTACCAACAGCACAAAGAGTCTCCATTGGAATACGATAGTTGTTCTTTTGCTTTTGTCGCGTTCAGAAACAGTGTTGGGTACACTTAAGACTAATAATTATATAGAATATAGAGGCCAATGAGGAAGGTGTCTGAAGCAAAGAACTCTGCATTCAGTTGCAGATCATGACTACACTGACGTAGCCAAGACAATATAGATTCCGTCAAAGAATGTACTGTAGAATAGTGCCTAGTATCGTATAATGCATCCCTTCTTGTACAATCTAGATGGAAGAGAAAAGCAGAAATATCAAAGACGAGATAGAACGATGATGTGGAGCGAAATGTAAGCAGAACTGGAATCTATTGCCATTCGTAAAGAAATAGGCCTACTAATGCGTGGCACCTTCTTTGTTATGTAGGATACGTTTCTGTTATAAAAGGAAACGTCTTTAAATATCGTAACAAACTGTGAAATAATTCCCCTGGAAAATATTCGAGTATCTTATTTATTAGTTTTGAACTTATTACAAAATTCAGTTAAGTGGGACTGTAACGTAAAGTCGGTTTGTTAGATCTGAAACACAGATGAGAATAAATTTCAAGTTACATTAGGTAGCGTTCAAATAATCTTCAGAAGGAAAATCTTAGGAAAAAGGCAATCAAAATTCTACTACCTGATTATGCTATTACCTATGCTTGTTTACAGAAGTTACGCATGAAAAGTGATAGAAGAAAAGAGTAAATGAGATTTCTTAGATTAGTTAAAACATATGACAAGCAGAAAATTTGTATGAATAACTGATAATACAGATGAAAATAAAAATGAATTAGGTAAACTGTAAACTGATAAAAGCAAATGGAAATTCAACAGAACAACAAAAAAGTTTGGTCACTCTCGTCTGTATTCCGAATGGCACAAATATAGACGTAGTGGTCTTACTGTGAGGACATACATAGTAGCCTACGACCCAGTAGTGGAAAATTAGACGTGGTAATCCTAGTCCTATCTAATAGTCTACAATGTCAGTAAGAAGCGTATCAATAATAGCTTGTGAGATTTAATAGTCCACAATGTAACAGCTGGAATATAGTAGCAGTCCTCGTTCATGTCTAGGGAAATCCAATAATCTATAAGCCAGTAGCGGGAATATAGATGTAGTAGTTCTAATCCTAGGGAGATGTAATAGTAGCGAGACCTTCTCAGTAGCGGAAATAGGTTGTCTTCATGTAGACGTAGGGAGTATAAGGAGTTCCAGTACAGTATAGTCTACACGCCAGTAGCGGAAACAACATAGCAGATATCGTACAGAAGTCTCCCGGAAACAGATACAAGTCGCTCAGAGGCTGAGCCTTGATTTAGAAGAAGATTTTAAACACTCAGTGTAACAACAGAACTAGAAATGTTCAAGTCAAGATATGACCTTGAATTAGACGGCGTTCGTTAACAAGTCGGATCTAAGAAGAAAAACATTGCTATTATTATCATTATTAATGCTGGCGCGTTTGCATGCACAAGTGTTTTGAGATCTCCATTTGATACACAAAAATTCCACGTAAATTTAAATCATTCCGTAGTGCGAGCGGATCGGGAATACAAAATTCTAACCACAGGAGGTCAAAAATTGGAAATTCCCTTACTTGCACGTAAGTGACACACACACACACACACACACACACACACACACACACACACACACACACCGGTGTTCGCACTGTGCAATTTAATTTCGTGTAATGTGTTGGAATTTTGTCGTAGGTCAGTGGGAATTTTTGAAGGATGGCCAAGCAATAAAAGTGACAAAGCAGAAAAGTACGTTTTCTCCGGTTACTTGTGACACGAACTGGAATGATCGGTATTTGTTGTTCATTGTCAACAAATACACATACATTTATTGTCAAATATTAATATTTATTTCGTATTTTTTTCGAGTCGTGTTAAAGCAAATCCAATGACTGCGGTGCCGAATTTCTTTCTATTTACTGATACAATACAAAGCGAAATCTAAGCTTATATATAGCTCAGTTTGTACAGAAACGTCTTTATCAGAGAGGTGACATGCATTTTTTGTAGTTTTTTTACATTTATCTCTAACACACCTGATCAATTGTTTTCCGGTGATTACTCTCCGGCCAGAACTGGTCAGTTCACTATACAATCCCATCCCTCTATCCTGCAACGGATCATCGTCTACGACTTTATCATCTCTTGGCCTCTAAAAATCATGATCATCTGCCGTTTGTTAATTATGCCTCTGTAATTAATTGTTTTCCTGGCACAATCTGTTGTACACTTAGTTGAATTCGCAGTTGTTTTAGTATTCTCGTATTCATTCTCCACGTTCCTGACTCAAAAATCTTTCTAGAAAGCACATACTATTTACAAAATTTCTTATTTGAATAGAAGAACACTTGATTAGTCTTTATAATATTCATTGTTCACTTTTTAAAGGCACTTATTCGACTAACAATTTCTAGCACTGGAATCTGCATTCATTGTTGCTGTTCTCCCAAGTACTTCATTCGCAGCTGTTAAGCATTTACCATCAATTGTCATCTCTTCTGCTACATAGTGCAGCGTTATTCAATACTACATTTGTGTTGCCCATTCCATGTGGCACTATGTGATATTTAATGTTTGTGTAATTGTGAGATCTATGTTTACACTTTTCTAGTTAATTCATTAAAGACTTATACTTCTCTAAGCAGCAGTACTTTATCTGATAACCTTTCATCTGAAAGGTACACTGCGTTCATTTAAAATCGTTTCATTTTGAAAGAACTCCAGTAGGCTACATGTGAATTCAACTTTCTTCAGACATGATCCTATGCGTTTCTTGAATTTTGGCCTAAGTCTCTGTTTTCTTTCCGTGAGTAATCTATGGGATTACTAATATCTGCTGAAGTGTTCGGTGCTCTGATATTCTGTGCAATATTCATGTCGGCATAATTGTGACGCTGGTCTGTCTTTCACTAAGTTTCATTATTTATTTTCTTATTTCGTCCATTGTTTACTTTCATAACCTACATATTTCTGCCAATCGTTGATAAAAATCCACATATATACAAACCCACATCTATTAAAATCCACATATATACAAATCCACATCTATACAAAAACCTACTTTCAAGCCGTTTATCTATTTAACTAACAAGTTTTACGTTCACATAAACAACATAAAAAATAACAATAATAATGTTACTAATAATAATGTCAATAAGAGAGCATCATCAAGAGAGACAACAGTAAATGCACAAATGCCAAGTTAGTAATTTTTTATAACTGTTCAGATGCCATATCTGTCAGTTTCTAGTAACTGAAATTTTGTTGTTATACCAAGAACTTGAAAACGGTTTCAAGGCTTGTCACTATGTTCTTGTTTTGTTGTAACCTCTGGCACTCTCTCTCTCTCTCTCTCCTCCCCCTCTCTGTGAGTCCACTCTTTTTCACCATGCCACTCACTCAAACGCTCTCGGTTTCTCTCTCCCTCGTCATAAATCTTTCACTGAAGTAGAAATTTCAAAAGATTCACAAATGTAACTACCTGCAGCCTTTTGTTAAAACTATTTCCAGGCAGTATATTGGGAGGAGAGGCAAACTTTGACAGCAAGAAATACCTACGGTTCCCCCAAATCTAAAATCTCTGCTGAAGATCTTTTCATACCAGCATAGAATTTTACCTGCTGTTGTAGACACAGCACCGGATGGAATGTTTAGTTTGATACTACCGTCATAAGACACATTGTAAATGTTCATAAGTGGCACTGTTTTGCAGCTTAAAAATAACATTACTTTCTTGTTTTATATCGTTTGGTTCAATCATATTAATGATATTTATGAACAAAAATTAATAATTTAAGTTCAGTTTTTTACTGAATATAATTACAAATGTGTGTAACTTAATTGAAATGACTTGAGATACGAAGAGGTTTTAGTTAGACTGATCTAGTGATTCTTGGTGTACGAATATTAATGACAGAACACTGAAAGCCACCAGGCAATATGGTATGATCTGTAGATGTTAGCTAATCCTCGGGGTAGTAGGATGAAATTTACAAAGCATTTAATGCTGTCAACTTAAGTACTTCTGATTTGTAGTTAACTTTTACACAAACCTAATTACATAAACATGACGAATGTTTTATAAACATTAGATTTAATGAGACAAGAAAAATGGTTCAACTATCGCCCTTTGAATAGAAGACGAGTGGAAGACCATGATTAAAAATTCGATTCGTGTTTGAAAATTGAATGGAAATATGTTTACTTACACTTTAAAAAAATTTTCTTTACAATTTGTTACATAGTGAAACGCGAAAAACACTACTGGGTAAAGATGCAAGAGTGAAACGCGAAAAACGCTACTGGGTAAGATGGAAGAGAAATCGAAACAGGGAACGGAAGACAAAAATCTATACAGTACATTTTGAAATAACAACTACAATTTAATATATGTTTAATAGTTGAAACGATATCATATTAACAATATTTATGTAAAAAAAATTAATAATTTATATTGTTTTTTTTTTTTTACTGAAGAATAATTACAAATTCTTGTGACATAACTGAAGTGACTTGACATGAAGAGGTAGATTTATAGACATCAGACGGGACAGAAGAGTTTCAAGATATAAGGGCGTAGGAGAAAGACAGGACAACGCATGAAATGCTAAAACAGCACAAGAAGTGACAAGAGTTTTCAAGGGAAAGAAAGACCAGGAAGCTCAGTTGCGCCTGTCTTTGGCATCATTTTAATTGATGTATCAACGTGAAAATTTTCTTGTAATTTTAAAAAACTGTCAGCTGACACTGTTTCTGAGGGTACATCACCGTGATGATGTTTTACTCTTATTTAACCTGTTACTAAAATTGTGACCTCCTTAACTTACTGAAATTAATACTTTTCCATATTTTTTTAAATATAAGTTTTGTTTTATAACAAACCCGTTAAACATTTATAAGAAATTTTGTATGTGTCCATCTAACTTCTGAACACCTACCAAACTTTATAGCCGAGTCTTGTGCTCACAGTTTGTGTCCATCTAACTTCTGAACACCTACCAAACTTCATAGCCGAGCCTTGTGCTCACAGTTTGTGTCCATCTAACTTCTGAACACCTACCAAACTTCATAGCCGAGCCTTGTGCTCACAGTATGTGTCCATCTAACTTCTGAACACCTACCAAACTTCATAGCCGAGCCTTGTGCTCACAGTTTGTGTCATCTAACTTCTGAACACCTACCAAACTTCATAGCCGAGCCTTGTGCTCATAGTTTTCTTCAAATGTACTTTCTACTGTCAGTCTTAATCATGTACATTTTTCTTGTGTTTTTTTCCAACACTTATTATCAGTCTACCATGAATACTGAACGACATTCTTAAAAATCGTAATTAGCAAGGACGCGATGTACTGTAGCTTCCAAGTAGAAGGATTAGGTATTTGTTTTACCCCTCAACTATTGTCCTGTCTTTTCCTGTAAAGGTAGATCAAAACGTTTCGAGCCACTCCTCAACAAAGTAACTGTGAAATATCTCTAACTACTAGTTTGGATAGCGGAGACAGGAATGTCGTAAGGGAGATACGGTCGTATGTCCTGAGGTTTTTTACCGCTATACGGTCGTATGTCCTGAGGTTTTTTACCGCTGAATTGACACAGAGAATTGGTTCATACAGTGATTGAAGTTAGAATGAAGGAGGACGGAGCAGACCGCTCAGGTATGTGGATAGTACAGAAGTGAAGAGATCGGCAGAAGGAGGATGAGTCTAACGAGAAAAGCCTCTTTACTGTGTGTACTATGTTAAGAGGAGAGGTTATTGTGTTGTGTTGATACAATGCTATGTGTGCTATGTTAGTGTATTAATACGATGCTGACAGGAATGCAAATACTGTATGTTACCACAGTTAGTTTACGCGAAGGCAGAAGGAAAGGGGAACCAAACCCATTTAATAAAAACAGACTACAAATGAAGATCCGCGTCTATTTGAGGAGAAACATGACATTTTATGTCCTTAGCTGATATTTCCCTACGTACCCTTAGGCCTTAAGATTTACCTTGAATTTCGTGATTGCTCCTTATGCTCCTGAAAGTATAGTAAAATTGTCTTTACAACGAACGGTACAGGTCCATTGCAATACGTCCGGTTATGAATAGTCAAAAGTTTATGACTATTCTGTAGACGGACAGACACAGAAAATCTAACTTTGCATGTGAAGCTCAGCAGTTTAAATGTCGAAGAAATTTTATGCCTTAACATGTGGTCAATCAGAAATTTTCAAAGTTGTTTTCTACAGAAACTGATAATTAAGAGCAAGCAAAATGCGATTTTTGCCTTCTGGATACTTTTCAAAAGTAGATGAAATAACTATAAGCTCGGATAAAATAATTTGGAGACAGGCTTCTTTACGAAAAAAGAGCCTTTTAAATTACTTTAATAAACTGGAATATAGGCGTACGTAGGCTATATGAAAGATAAATATGATTCCTCTCAAGAAGGCATTACGCATAAATAATTATTAATGAAATTATAACTAAATAAAAATAAATGCAAAATAAATAAAAAAGCCAAAATTTTAAAATAAGAAAGCTAAAAAATACTATGATACTCAAACGCGTACACATATCAAATCTTTGTGAATGTATTAGACAAAAATTAAACAGTCCCACAGTTTCTTTTTTACTTGAACAAACATAAGTTCTTGTGTCACTAAAACTAACTTCCAATACTCACCTTATGGAACACGCAAAGTACGGTGAATTTATGAAGAGGTGGACTATTTGACTAGAGACTTAATTACTAAAATAGTCAACGACTTAAAACATAATAATAGCTAGAGATTTATGAAGTTGAGGCATAACATTACGATCTCGCACACAACTACTTTCTGGGATGCTTAAATTTCTGAAGGATAGAGATACGTTAAACGTAACATTTGGTTCAATTAAGATTTGCCAATAGTCTTAATTACTTTGGAAAACTATAAATTTTCTTAGTCGTTCAATTTTTAATTCTACAGTTATTTTCTCAGTCGCTAAAAGTTTATTCACTAGGCCTATATTTAATTTCTACCACAGTGGCTTAACAAGTATTTTCTTTAAATAACTACTTCAACAAACCTTCTGTTTTCAGTTGATAAAACATAGGCTGTGGCTCCTCACAAAATAACTGTGATAGTAAGGTATAACAAATAAGCTCCTCTGTCTCTCTTCTCGTTTCTCTACTCCCTCACCCCTTCTCAATCTCTCTCTCTCTCACGCGCGCCCGCGCGCGCGCACACACACACACAAACACATTCTTTCCTGGCATTTAATAAACTTAAGACATCCCGCAGACATGTCCCTTTCGGTTGTCCACTTGTAGTTATGTAATAACATTTCTATAATGGAATGGCCAAACGTAAGTGATGGACGCTACTAAACAAAAAAGAATTAGAGTGAGAGAGAAAGATAGACCGCTGTAAAGTGGCAGTGAAAGTAAATGAGGTAGGTAGGGCTGACAAGAGAATAAAACTGAACGACGTTGTCACGTGTATTTTGACCATTCATCGAAATTTTAATATAACAAAGAAATTAACGTGTTGAATATATTGTGTTCTTCATCTTAAAATGTATTTATCTATTCTCCTCCTGTGGGTGATCTTTCATTTACTTAATTACTGGTTGAATGATTATAAAGTCCAAATTTTGTATTATCTTTAAAGACTTTAATCAAAATGGGAGAACCACAATACGCTGTAGATCTTTAATTATGTAAAAAAAACTAATTACGTAAATACATTTTACTTATGTTCACACGCGCGCGCGCGCGCGCACACGCACACACACACACACAGGTCATAAACGTTGTCAGTGAAGGCGAGAATACAAAAGTCTGGATTACACAGAAGGCACAGAAATGGATTAAGAATAATAAAAAGTAGAGATACGCAAGAATAAAAGAAAAACAAATAGACACGCAAACAAAATACAGTAAACAATCATTTATATAATTACAGAATGACAGACAGGAAGCGATACAGAGGCTGAATAATGTAAAACGAAAACATGTGGGACAGTGGGTGGTAGAAGTGAAAAGGGTTGAAAAGACAGGGGTCTCTTCTATTTATAAGAAGTGATAAATAGTAAGAGAAGGGGCTTCTTCTATGTAAGGAAGTGACTGTCTACATGTGCGTGTGTGTGTCGCTGACGTGACGGTGTTTCTTGCTTGTGTAGTCCTGCACCCGGTTGTACGTTCGGTTGCGGACCACGGGTTTCTTCATCATTTTATACGTAGCCTATGTGTCCACTCTGATGGAGAGAGTCGGTGTCTTGTGGTAGATGTTTATGTATCGGTATGTGGATGTTTGGAGTAGACGTGTGTTCTGCTAGTGGCTTGTGAATCCTGCTGTCAGCATACAATCAGTTAAGTCATACATGCATACATACAAAGTCTACGAGCACCTTCTACATTACATTCAGATTGGTATACTTTCTACGAGTGTACCTCTCGTGTTTCTACAGCCTCACATGGATTTATCAACTACATGATATGTAGTTTTTGTGTGCTAAAACTCTATAGGCTAATGTGTCATGTTATATTGTGATAGTCAACACAGGGAGAGTTCGAACGTTCTTTGACCTGTTGGTGACATGTATTAGTCCAAGAGCCAACGACAAAAATAGTCAAGGCATTTGCTTAATGTTACAATATATAACAACACATTGCACTTGAGTCGTCATATCAGGAAATGCTAGTCTGCCAACCGGTTCGCCTGACGAACAGGTGTATAAATTGACGTAAACTCGGCAGACGCGCTCGAAACGTCTGAGTAAAGTGCAGTAACAAACTTTATTCACGCGCGTCTGCCGAGGTGTTCGTCAAGGAATTTCGGTCTGCCTTTTTGCATTTACACTTTTTGAAATGTTCCGAAACTAATGACGTTCAAATCAAGATTAAGCAAATGGTTTAAGTAGGGTCCGGTTTTTCGCGCTTTTGATGATGTCTGCCTTCGCTTTGGTCACTTCCAAATCGTCTGCCTTTATTTTTCCCATTATTATTCGACTATTATCGACTAGTGTACAAAGCACAAACATTAAGCAAATGGTTTGACTTGCGTCCTTATTTTTAAAGATTTACGTCAATTTATGCACCTTTTCGTCAGGCGAACCGGTAGGTAGACTAGCATTTCCTGATATGACCGCTCAAGTGCAATGTGTTGTTATGTATTGTAACATTAAGCAAATGCCTTGACTATTTTTGTCGTTGGCTCTAGGTCTATATCATGCGCCCCGAAAATACTGTTGGTTCTTGTGTGCTTCCTGTGGTTAACTGCTGCGTGGATTTGACTAGTATACCAGTTTTTCTGTAAGGCCTCCTTGAGTTCTTTCACATTCAATAAAAGTAGGAAAGGAGTTGACCAAACTTTAACAGATTGCGGAATGGTTTGAAGAAACTTTAAAGGTACACAAATAGAGGATTAGACAAATCCTATTATACTCGTAAGGAGAGCGAATACTTATAAAAAGAAATTAATTATAAAACTTGTTCATTGTGATAAAATAAAAGAAATCTGTACAAACAAAAAATGCAACGCATTTATAATCATCTCACTTTGAGTATGGAGAAGGAAGCTTTGTGTCATTATTCTTGTGTTTATAAAACATTAAAAACTAGTATTAAAATTAAGCAAATTTATTCAGGAGATTTATAAAAATGATGTTTATTTTATTAGGTTATCTAATGTTACACCTTTCATACTCTTGACAGTCGACGTAGGTTTCAGACAGTCTCGTGTTTTCTAATAAGCTTTAACAGTCCCAGCAATACAATTATTTTGCTCATTCCTTCCTCCAACTGTCTGAAGACACCGAACGTTGCAGGGTTACGTAAAAGGAAAATTGTTTAGTTTGATTCCGCATTGCATCATTCATTATTACAACCTTCAGCTTCACGACGACTCGTCATTAATTTCCTAACAGACGTGTACCAGTCCACTAAAGTGTACCAGTTTTCAAAGTTGGGGTTGCCTTTGATGACTTGTTAAGTATCTTTACAAAAAAGGTTCTTAGTATACACTAATTAAAAAATTAGCCTTGTGTCAGTACTAACCTTGGATAACTTTTCAGTTACCAAGTTTGTTTTTGACTAAGAAATACATTCACTTTAACTTAATTTTATTTACAAGTTTTTTTGGTGCGAATCTACTAATGGTGCCAGTATAGTAATAATTCTTTCCAATTAAAGTAAAAACAAATTTTATTTATTTATCTAATTTAAATTATCTATGTAGAAAACTGTACTCATTATCTACGCACGCATCGTTTTCTTCCTTGCTTTTTAAATTTTGGTAATTACCCACATCGGTTGTTAGTATGATATGTTTTTCTGTTGTCTTCGCTGTGCGATGTAGGCCTATACCGTTCTATTTCGTCATTCTTCTGTAGATTCTAACCCATTATTCTTGTGTTTTATTATGTTTATTAGCACAATATATCTTTTAGCTTTTGTAATGTTACATCATACCAATAAAAAACGTTTCCTTGATAAAGTACATAACTTGTTCAGAGAATAACTTACGATCACCTAATGTTTGCATTGTAGGGTAGTCGTAGTCAATGGCTATTAAAGTTAATTTGATTAACAGAGTACTTTAAGGTTACTATAAGTAACCATTCATAAATGCACCTAGTTTATAGGTCTACCTTTTATGTCGTTTTCAGGGATTTCTGAGTGTGTGAAATAAATACTACGCGTTTTTAATGAAAAAACAGCACTTAGTCGTTCCATTTGAACACCATTCTCACCTACTTAGTGGTGGACTCTAATAAGTCGTACACATGATTTCTATAAGCCGATAAGCAATGCTTGTGGCTGAATATATCAGTGAATTGATGAGAGAAGAGATAAAGGGTGCTAGAGTGCGGAGCACAAAAGAAGGCGAGAGCTGCCAGCTGCGCAGAGGCAAGAGCATAGTATCACGTGATGTATCAGCCAATAAAAGTCAGTCAATCCTTTCGCTTACTGGCTGTCGCAGTGATAAACTCTGTGTCTCTGCGCAATGCGCTTTCATTTTTCGCGTTTATATGTGCTCGCGAGTATAGTGCTGCTATAGGGTACCCGGTTCCTCGCCTAGCAGTACAGGACACAAGAGGATGTGTGGTAGCGGAAGAACCTCAGGTAAGTCGAGGGTACCACACGCAAGCTACGTTTGTAAGTGTACTGCGACATGGAACAGAAGAGTCGGTGCAGGCATATAAACCCCAAAATTTAGATTAATATTCTGAAGCAGCAGAGGATTTTCAAAATGCCGTTTGCAGCCTAGACATTTTTTGTTTATGTTAGGGATTGTGACATACAACGAATATACAGAATTGCATATCACGTTGACAGATGTTCTTATACACGCGTCCCATTTCGAAGATGCGTAGAGGGTGTAAAATATCCTCAACAATGAGGTTTACTTTTACCATGACTTGATAGAGCAATTTACTTCCATTAGGCAAAGAGAAGTAACGATTCAATAACGTGTAACTGAAAGGTAAACCGAGACGAAATTATTAGAACCGTAGATAAAAGACAGAAGGCCTGAGTGAATAAATGTGCAAAATATGGCCATAATCAAGCAGGGAAGGCCAGTTAATGAATGAACACATCAATTCAATTGGAGAAATAAAGCTTCTGTAGAACACGAGCTTTAACACTTCAGGGGTCCGATTGTGGAATCTGATTAGTAACTGGTTCATTCAATTACAGTTGACATTAATTCGTGCTCTTCCACCTTACTGACTCCTACTTTAAAACTTATGAAAATGTTCGATGAAGTTATGGCACTTGGCACGGTCACTATGAACATCTGCGGGTTATAGTAGATTGATATTGTCCACACACATGGCCAAAAGAAAATTATTCTTTGCAAAACTGAAATGACCAAAACGTTCAAATATTTGTGTGCGTAAATAACCACGGCCAGTGAAGAAATCATCAGAAGCAGAGAATGGTCGAGGAAGGCTGGAAGTATAACGGAAAGACGAAATAGCGATTGCTGTGGGGACAGAGGAAGTGGCTAAAAAAAGGAAAAGTAATTGTGGTGGAGAAGATGGAGAAACCATCGTTAAGAAAATAACTGTTCTTCAGTTTACAAGAGTTACGACGTACCACTTAAGAAGTTTCTGATGAAGAACAATCAGTCTCAGTTAGCAGACGGAACGTACAGACAGAACAAGACGTCTGCCGGGAAAACAGGAAATAATACAGCTTGAAGTTGTGAAGAAATTGATGTCAGCCGATGTCTTCACGCATGTCAGCCGAAGAGCATTAAAAACAGATCAATACTTCAAAGCGGATCTACTAATAACTTTCTGAGTAATATTTGGTAAATGTATATACCTGAAAGTTAAAATAAATATCGAAAGAATTCTATTAGCATCAAGATTTTCTTCATTGAAGCCTGTAACCCACACAAGTTTAGTTGGATCCAAGAACCAAGCAGTTGTTTAAGATATATTACTTGCGTAATGAATTATTCCTATTCTATTTCTGAAAAGGAATTAATAAGAATTAATGTGAATTGGAAAGTGTTTAACATAATTTGTGTGTGTTTTTATTGTTTTACTGTCTCTGGTGTTACATAAGGTCGATATCTACGTAACAATATGTAGCCTAAATACTTGTGGGCGGTTTATATGAATTAGCACTTGTGGGCTATTTGTTTCTTCTCCCTAGGGAATGCGTGACTTTGTGGATTGCTTTTATGACCTTGGTGGGAGTGCTTGCGTGGCCGAGGATCCTTATGCCTATGCCGGAGACATAGTAGCTACTAACAGGGCTGCTCTTTCCGGATAGGCTGAAGATGAAGACCCAATCAAAGAGGATACACAATTCTGATGAAGAGGAAGACGGAAGAGGAGCAAGACTACCGACTTCAGAACAAACGGACTTTTAAGGTCGGGCAGCAGCGGGATTTGTACCGATTGGAAGCAAATTATGTTCGAGATGGCTCTTGGTCGAATATCTCCGGGCACAACCTGATACAAAGGCCAGAGTACTGAGATGTGGAAAGGAAATGGGAAGATACCACATTATTTTTTCTTTGAAGTGACTGCGGTCTCCGAATTTTGGCACTTCTTGAAGCAAAATTCTTTGGAGGTAAGAGCTTCCCTATTCGCATCTCCGGGTGGGGAGTATTTCAAGGGGAGTGATCGACAATATGTCAACATAGGAACATCGCATGTCAGCACTAAGACGCCAGGAGAACTAGAGAATATAAAAAGGGAAATTGTGAACGTGGGCTAAACATAACGGGTTTAAATGAAGCGAGGTAGTCTGGACAGTTTATAATAGTTTATGGAAGTTATACGAAGTTTCAGTCATGTGGAAATCGTGCTAAAAAAAGTATGGCCAAAGTGATGAAAACTAAAATAATAAATAGTGTAACTAAAACGCAATATGTAAGTAAACTTTGTACAACTAACTGGGTATCCAGTGATGTTTTGTTAGTGTAGGTGTGTATACAAACTTCAGACCATGATGATGGAGTTGTTGAGAGAATATGTGTGAAGAAACAGATACAATTGTACCAAAAGGTAGACATAAGGTCAGTGGCAAATTCCGGGAGACTTAACAGTGTCGTCAGAGAAGTATATGAGCAGAAGACTAGGATCCCATTGACTAGGAACAAGAAACGACAGAGGAAGAATCGATTCCTGTAAGGACGTGAGTGGTAGTAACAGCAATTGTGTGGTACTTCCTGCACAGAAGAAGAAGAAAGTGAAGTTACACACCTGAAAGAGTCCGGAGGTTCCAACCATTATCAGGTTGATTATAATCCCGTCAGGCAATGATTCCTGAGCAATTTGAAAGAAATGAAAATTTTACCAAACAATGAAATTGATTCCAGACCACAACCCTCTTGTAGGAGATACCCAAACATGATTGAAGCTGTTCAGGTAGAATTTAGAAAAAATACAAAGCGACAATTGTGAAATTACAGAATCGTTGGAAAAAAAATTGAGGCAATGATCGAAGTGAAGGAAAGTGCTGAAAGTGAGTAGAAGAGTGTAAAGAATGTTCAGCTGAAGACATTGAAAAACAATTTTAGAAAAATGGAAAGAAATGTCAGAAAACCATGGATAACACAAGAGAAGTTAGAAGAGATGGAAGAAAGAAGAAAATACAACAGCAATAATAAGAAGAGAGACTATTATGGAAAAAAGAAGAACTTCAACGAGACATGTGATGATATCGTGACTCTTCAGTAAGCAAGAAGATATATGATGTATCAGAAGACGAAGGCGATGGAATGGGGAGAGAATGCAGTTTATATAACGTGTTGATATGAAAATCAACATCCACAAATCACAAGTGATAATAGTATGGAGGAAGGAAGAATCGTTATGAATTGTCGTGGGGAATTAACTAGAAAACGTTTATCACGAATTGCCATGGCTTACACTGTATTCTCTATGAAGAGATCACTGTTAATCAGCAATCGGAGCTTACCTTTGCGAAATAAAGGTACATCTGGGTATTTGGTATAGAAGGCTCTCAAGGAAAATTCGTTGCAAACCAATGAAAAATTCTTAAAATCTGGAAGGAGTACAAAAGAAAGTTTTACGACAAGAAAATCTCAGAAGATAAAGATGGAAACAGACGATAGATGAAGACGGAAAAGGATATAATATACTGAAGTGTGAAGTGGAGAGAGCTAAGAAGAAAAGCCAAAGAGAAGATGGCATACTAGTGGATCTACAGTACTGAAGGAAGTCGGGAAAAGTGTGAGGAGGAAGTTGATCCAACAGGATCTATGAAACCAGAGAGTGGCCAATGGATTTCGTCGAAGTGACTGTGACCCCACAAAAGAAGAAGGAGCAAGCAAAGAGATGTAGTGATCAAGAACCATAAGCTTGATTTCTCATATAGGAAAGATTGTAGAACGCTTACTCAACAGGTGACTAATACTAAGGACAGAAGTGACTGGAGAAGACCAATTCGCTTTCAGGAAAGGAAGAGTAACTAGAGACATAATGGAATTGTAAGAATCATTTCAGAGATCTTTAGTGATTAAAGAAGAAAAGTGTATTTTCTATAATGACTGGAAAAAAACAATTAACTGGTTAACTGGGAAAATCTGACGGAAATAATAAATAAAATTGGCGTTGCCTGGAAGGAGGAATATTAGTCTTCAACTTGTACCTGGGACAAAGAGTGAAGACGTGTCTGGACCACGTAGACTAACAGTGTGGAAATAAGAAGTGTCATGCGACAAGGATACTGTATGTCGCCCAATCTGTTTAATCTCTATGGAGAATAGTCAGTCAAGGAAGCCTTGGAAGGAGTTGATGACTTCATGTTAGTACGGAGAGTCATATCACCATCAGACACACAGATGACCTGGTTCTGCTGACGAAGAACAAAGAAATTCTTCAAGATATATTGGTCAGACTGGCAGAAACAAGAATAGAAACCAAACTGTGGAGTAGAAATCGACGTACACAAATCACACGTGATGATAATAAGGAGGAAGGAAGAACCGTTATGAATCGTCGTGGGGAATAAAGAACTAAAAAACACGTGCCATGACCAACACTGTGTTCTATATGAATACATCACTGTTGACAAACAATTGAGTCTAGATTTGCGAAAGAAACTTATGGAATGTCAACATCTGGGGCATTGCTTTCATAGGAAACATCCTCATAAGAAAAAGAAAGAATTACTTTGAAACCTTTAAAATGCATTGCTGAAGAAGAATAAAAAAATTAAGTTATCAGACAAGGTGGCAAATAAGAGGTCCTAACAAAAGTGGACCTAAAAAAATCTGAACACAGTTCGTCATAGGAAAGCAAACTGGATGAACGGTGGTTGTACGCGTTAGGGTAACATGGAAAGCGAAATTCGTAGGTCAGGTCCACTATCAGACAGAATACTTAGGCCTAATAATGATAATAATAATTTGTTTAATATGGACACCTACGTTTACTTTATATACCACGTTATAAAGAATAAGTGGTGTGGCTACTTATTTTCGTATCTGATTGGTGAGCAAACGTATTTATGAATACCAAGAGGCTACCAGATTTTAAAACCTCCGGCTCGATATTTGACATAGTATGGAAGAATTGAACACTATACAAAAAGCTAAATTAATTTTGTATCCCTGGTTACAAACAGCTGTTACAGATGAATCATCGGATTGAATCTGTGATCTTCACAAGAGCCCATTAAATAATAAATGTCGTAAGAGTTGCGATGTGCCTAGTATGGCTGCAGTAAGTGGCAGGACAGGTGCTGTGTCATCACAGCCAAACCTGTTGTAGCAGTAATTTGCAATCTATTGTTTCCTGTTGTGTATACGAATAATCGAACCTGTGTACACTAGCGTAATACGGCAAATACCCTCTTCTTAGAATTGACAGCGCGCGTGTGTATGTCTAGGTATTAATCATATTCATCTCCCAAGAACGGCGAAAATAATGTGATCAAGATTTTATTCACAAACGTCAGTAAAAGTATTATTGGGCACAAAACATTCCTTGGTTTTGCTGAAGCAGCTTAAAATATCTAGGCGGATTCTTGATTTTCACAGCAGGTCTGTCACAGAAAAAACAAGGTAAGGTTTATTATGAAAGCATTAGGAAAGAGTACTAATAATGTTACATCCATGTGGCCGCGGTGCTGTCCTACATTCTACTTCTGTCCTTGTGTTAAAAAACTTTGTGGCGCCACTTTATAAAAAAAGATATTAAACGCGATAGAAAGAAGTAGCTAGTTTTTTGTTCTGTTTTGGTGTGAACTTTTCCTAGCTATGCACCAGCTGTATATTTTCGAAACGTTTCGTTCCGCTCAGCAACTTCCCTGTTCCGTTCCATCCGGCTACTGTCTAAAATTATTATTAGCGTGATAGTAAGAGTAACCAGTGAGGGGGTTCTAATTCGTCTTTCCATAATTCATGTTACTGAAATTCTTGATGAGATTAAGTTTTCTGTAACCTTGAATTTTTTTATGAAATAGGTGTGCGTGTGTGTGTTATATTTTATTTCGAAGCGAACCAATAACAAACCACCACTACAACACGCCCCAAGCATATAACTCCCGCTACATTGCATACGCCTCAGCAAGACATCAAACCAGATGCCGAAATGTGGAGGAATAATAATAATAATAATAATAATAATAATACTGAGAAGAAGAAAAACGCGGTCACAATCCGAACAGCCGGCGAATACTTTGATATTGCCAACAGCCACATAACCCACCTGAAACCTGCACCCGAAAGTAGGCAAATCGCAAAAATACAACCCTTCGAATGGTGGATCTACAGATGGATTTCCAGACAGATTTGGATGGAAGGTACAACAAATGATACCTAAGCTATTTTACGCATAAGTAGATGGACAGATTAAAATGAAAAATCTTGGTATATATGTTGAAATATAAGTTAGGAGACTCAGGATAGATTTCCAATGACAGACGGGATATTTACGTATTTATTCGAATTGCTATATATGTTGAAATATAAGTTAGGAGACTCAGGATAGATTTCCAATGACAGACGGGATATTTACGTATTTTTCCGAAACAGTGCAGTTGGTTCAGAAAAAATAGATGTTACCGTATCCTCTCGATGGTAAAGGGTACTCAAAATGTAGTCTCAGTTTAAGATTTGTTTCGGCATAAACTTTTATTACTGTATAATGAGTAGTAGTGATTGAACAGTCACTTCGCCAGACGACGAGTCGAAATGCCTCACGATGGGCATACATATTAATTGGTGAAACATATTTTAAGTAAATGAGAATATGTCTTGATCAAACAAAAAAAAAGAACTTATATTATACATTTAAGTTTGGTGTCCTCTCCTGGGGTAACCAGTGTCGTTCAGGAAGTAAATAAAGAACAATCAGATGGATCTCTTCAGACTAAACGTAATAACAATCTTCTTCGCAGAAATCAATTTAGTAGGAGACATTCCTATAGGCCTACTACGAATAATTTATCGACATGTAGATTCTCGTCGTGGAACGGCCTTTATCCACGTTTCGGTGTATCATGCATTTTTTATTAATTACGAGAAATGACACATAAAGATGTCTTGTTTTTCACACTTATTATTTATGACTTAAGCCGGCAGTAAATTATTTCATACCATTGTCATTGTTGCTTTAATTTCATTCTTATTATTCTAAGTTGGTTATTCTGTCATTGTTATAATAGTATTGTTTACTGACTCTGACACAGAGACAACAATTACGAGTGCTGTTCTGTAATTATGTCCCAGTAAATGCGCTCCACTCTGGGCAGACGTATAATTTAAAACTGAATAGATAACCGTGTTAACACACGCCCACAGTCTAACGTAGTAATGATAATTCCGCACAACTTTCTAATATAGGACTCAACCGAACTATTTTTTAAATTCTGTATATAATTTTTTTTTTAGGTTATAAGTACAATAACTTTGGTAAATGACTAATAAATGCATAAAAGTTAAAAACAAAACTTGTAAAGAATTTAATTCTGAGAAAAATGGTGTAAGTGAAGTCAATAAAAATCAACAAAAAATTCCAATTGCTTCCAATTTTCCAAAATTTGTTTTTAGGCAAAGATTTTTCTGTTTTACGTCGGATATCATGAAACTTATGGGAGTTACAGTTCTGCGACCTGTTTTATTCGATTTCTCAGGTCAAAAACCATAAGAAACAACAGAATCGCCCCTTCCCAGAATTTCAGAAAGTCTTCATTTACCTGGGGGAACCGAAACCCGGGCGAAATCTTTCGCTAGCCCTAACTCGCTTACAAAGCGTTTCCGGACATATGTTTATATGAACTTTTTTTCTTCTTTTACACTATAGAACCATTTCTCAAATTATTTCCCTCTCCTCCCGGGACACCCTGTATATTGCCACGTAGCCTACGCATACAACGTACGCCTGTCAGTTGTATCAAAAAACCGTTAATCATTAAAGACGGCCTCCAGAGGTGAGGCCGAAATGTCTGATATCAACATCCTTTAGAATGATAATTATAGTAGACCACGGCCCAATTTCAATTGATTCCGGATCTTTAAATATCAATAATTAAATCTTCTGCCTTTCTGAATTTAGAGGGCAAAAAAAGGTAAGTATCATATATCTTCGAATATGAATAATTTTGAGTTGAATTCAGAACAAGTATTTGCTGTCTTATTCCGACAAAGACATACGCGCGCGCGCGTGCGCGCAGAGTTATATACACGGATATACAACAAATTTAATCTTTTTACTTTCGAAATACGTTTTCTCTTTGTTTTTGTTCATTTACGATCACAATCAGATTGTATTATATCCAAAAATCAGTGATTCATTTATATAGAAATGAGCGTTATCAAGTAGGACTACTATTATTATTTACATGTAAATAGATCGACTAATAATCTTAACGTTCAGTTACATCACGAGTTTTATCTAATGGTTTCAATATAAACTGCTTATTTTCCAACTGAGATCACATACTTCCTTATGACATTCAACTGAAATTCAATAGTATGTTACATAAGAAAACATCACAGTGCAAGTTACAAAGTTCAACTGTCAATGATTCGTGTTTGTCTTGAATAAAAAGGTAAGGATAGACCGTTATCAGATAACAGACTCCGTATTATAGTCTCTCCTGATTTCTCCTGTATTCTCTATATCCTTTAATAGCCCTCTAAGTCGTTTACCCGTGAGTGCATAATTAATAAGATTTTCGGTATTTTTCTTTCATTCATACTTTACATCCCATGATAATTAGTCCCATAGCGTTACTTCATTTACGTCATAGGCTGTATTCACGGCATCGTGTATTCTATATTTATTTTATTATCTAGAAAATTGTAAACAGCGAATGCCTGTTCCACCCACTGTTCTGAGGGTTGCCATTGTTTCAAGAAACTTTAGTTTTATATTCTGCTTATTTATTTTTGTGGTTCCACACATAATTTACAAATTTTAAAGATTTCTGTTTGACTCACAATTTAATGGAGAATAAATACTTCGTAAGTTAGACACAAATTTAAAGTGACCGGTTGCCAAAGGCGCAGTGTTGGCGGACCTGAGAGGTGGGTTGTGGACCCAGAACAGGTTGCAAGGCCTAATCATCAAAGTTAACAACGACGACAACACATACTCAACTCCTTTAACCGCTTTGGTGGAACTTTTAAAAGCTATAACTTTCGGTTTTATTTTTGAGATTTTCAAGATTGTTGAAACAACAATACGTTGTAGTCTATGTACTACTTAAAGTACAAGTAATTCAAACGAACAAGAAAGTCATCCTGAGCTCATTTGAACAAAGAATTCGAGAGAAGGCGGAAGCCTAGGAGGCGTATTGGTCTACAGGAAGGCAGGATGATACACAAAAGGCCAAGGAATTTTCTTGAAACGTTACTGTGTCCAAGGATCCAACATAGAAGTCACTGGCCTGGTCCTAACGGCACTGTAATAACTAGTTTCATTCCAGTTTTCTGTGATCTCCTACAGACTGCGGACTTTCTCTCTCAGTCTGCACTTTATCAATTTTTTAAAATTATATTTGTAATTAATTCACTATATAAATCTTTTGCTTTCTTTTTTACTTTGTTGTAGGCCTATCCTAAAGTTTATGTTCGTATTTTTCATTTCGCCCAACAATCTTTCTTATGCCACTAATGATTATTCGTAGAAATTTGATTTGCGCTGCTTCTAATTACGTTATTTTCCGTGAGACTAACTCAGAATTGTAAAGTAAAACCTGTGATGCATTGGTCTTTATAATTTTTATATTCGCAAACGTTCTAGTTTCGGTTTTTCTCTTTTTTAGAAAGTTCTTTCGTATTGCACATACGATATAGGCTTAATATGCTGTTCTTTCTTGAATACCATGTCCGATTCGAGCGACGACGATCGCTGACAGTGGTGCATGTGTTTACAGACTCCCCTTGGTGACAGATTTCCGGTTAGATGGACTGAAAACAAAGTCTACAAACTTTTTCTAATTAAAGTCCATGGCAAAGAGTGGACCGTGCGATGACTTCAGAGCGGCGGGCATCGCATGCTATCCGGTTTTATCGGTCGGCCCCACCCTTCAGGCAAACCAACGAGCGCCACGTCTGCACTTTATAAGAAAACTCTGTTTTCCTGATTTGACCGTAATTGTACTTGAAAAATTTCAATCCCATTAACAAAAATATTAAGGATTACTGTTTACTGTCTCTATCTTACCAGAATTTCTCCAACTAGATTTCAAGAGTTACGTCTTTACGATAATGTTTCATCAGTAGAATTATTTTAACTATTATCAATAAAATCGTGAATTATCATCAGAAAGTTCGTTTTCCCAGTACGAGTTCTGGTTCTAATATTCCGCTTGCCACAATCGTTCTTATAATTTGATTTATAGTTCTGTATTCTTTACAGAAGCGTATTTAGGAGTATCCTAAAATAGTAAATGGCTTTAGTTTATACAGTCCGACAGATTATATTTAATGCTTTCAGGTTTGTAATAAAAACACTTTTAACCATTAATAACTTTTTAGGGTAGTCTAATTATTGGTGGCCTTTGTCTAACCGTCTTTTACCCGTCGTTTCAATTCAGACTTAACAATGAAAATGACCGCTGTTGGTCACATATTTATCACATTCTTCTTTCTATAGTTTTCTACGCTCGTCTACATCTTCTGTCATATTTGTTGAAAGTACTATAATGCTTATGCTGTTGGTTGTTTACCCTAGTATTTTAGATTCCACGTGTAGGCCTACTTGATTATTGTATGGTCAAGATTGGTTGTTTTTACATCAATATAATTCCAATAAAATGTTACATTTTTTCTTTCTCCTTACATTGTCTAATTTTTTGGTAGGTATTAGTTTTTGAATGTACTACTTTGTGTTGACAAGGTATTTATTAAGACTAATGAAATTAAGGTACTGTATTAGGCCTATTTATTTTTCAGGCACTCTCCTTATCGACAAAGCTAAGGAATTAATTATTATCGATATATTTCGTGTATGGGTTACAAAATAAAACAAAACAATTTATTTTTTTGTCAAAAAATGTAGTGTTTTCCGTATAAGTACCTGTAGTCTTGTGTAACATGTTGTTGAAAAGGAGGTAAAAATAAAACAAATAATGCTCTGCTGATTTTGAATAAAGAACAAAGTAATTCATAAAAAAAAATTGTAAACATAATAGTAGTTTCGGAACTTAATATTTGCTAAAAAACGTCAGAAATGGACTGACTTTTTCGCACGATAGTTTTTGTTTGTGAATAATGGAAATCGTTAACTGAAAAACCACGATTCTTAAACTCTAACATTTCCTTGGATTTCGTAAGAAAAAAAATATAAATCTTGTAGTTTACTTAAAAGTATTTCATACCATAAGCCTAAAGTCGAGGTTATTACCAACGTTTTATATTTAAACTTTAATCAACTTTAATTATAATGATGTAGTCATTTAACTATTAACGTAGTTTAGTTCATATTTTACAGATTAGTTGAAAATTTATTTTCGAATTATTCGTTTCGGTTCTGTCAATCATTGAAAGAGCGAAGGGAGTTCTCAGTTTTGACTCGACCTTTTGGCATTTGTCTATCTACTTGTTTGGAGTATGTCTCACGACAACATATGAACGCATTACCGATTTTCGTAAAACTTGTCATACACATACTTACTTTTATCCTACAGAACCCTGTTGTTTTTGAGATCGCTCCCTCCAAAAAAAAAGGTGGATTGGTGACAATAATGTGGGGGTATCAACAAAGTGAATTTAAACCAACATCTGAATATAGTGTTCGTTTTTGAAATTTTCAAAATTTTTGGACGTCTGGCCCCGAAAAGTGAGTGAACATTTTGATACAATAACAAAAATTCATGCGTGGTATCAAATTAAAGATAATTTCAATTGACATCTGAATGTAGTATTCAGTTTTGGAAATTCAAAATTTTGGGATCCCAGGGCCCAAAAATAAACTTTTAAAAAGTTGTGAAAATCCAGCAGGGGGTCAGACTAAAATGAATTATAGGCCTAACACAAATCCCAATGTTTAGAATGTTTAATGTTTATTGTATGATTGTTGGTCTACAACTCTTATATTACGAAAGAAATAGTAGGGATATCGGGACTTTTGTAATTTTTCCCATAATTATAAAAAATTTATAATATCGAAAGTTATGTAATAAAAAATGTAGGCCTACTTCCTTTAAAATAGTAAGCGAGTTCTGAAAGTACTGCGAATACTTTTCCGAACATGTTTTTGAAGGTTCATAAAAATAAAACAAATAAGAATACTAAAAAATGTTTTCCACTTCCTATACCTACACTGTTTCACCACATAAAAGATCACTGTTTCATGCGTATTTCGTCTTACATAAATATTTCCAAAACATTCATTAAACCTCGTGAAACAAACAAGGGTCACGATTAGGCTTCACTAAATTTCATGTTATTAACATTTTTCCGGTTCTGATAATTACGATAACGTATAAAATTTTAGCTTGAAGTTTTGTCTGCTTTAATGTTTATAATATTAACGTTTCACGAAGAACGCAAAGTAAAAACAAAAATAAAGTTTGCAAGCATGTTAAAGAGCTAATATTTAGTTAAGAGTTTAACACAATCTAGTAACAATATTTAGTAATAATATTGAGTATTTAATACAGTGAACCCTGTATTAAATATTCAGTAATTTATATTTCAGTAAAAGGACTGTAACAAGAATTGTTTGAATTAATAATAATAATAATAATAATAATAATAATAATAATAATAATAATAATAGGCTACTTAGGCCTAGTTTATATTTATTTTAACAGTAATTACTTACGTCTTTACAACTTTCGCAAACTGACGTTGTACTTTTTGTTATAAAGAGATGCGCTAAATCATTATACTGAATGTTGATTTTACCATAAATTTTTGTATTATATAATTAGAAACAGAATTATTTCAAGCACCAATGCACAAATCTATTCGTAAGTATGATATGTTCTGTATAATTCCAATCGTTTACAACAATTTCAGAAGTTCATGAAACGAAATTAATTCAGTATCTGTATAAAATATTTATTTTAATTGAATCTTGCGTCAGCCAATAAATGTAGGCCAATATTTAAAGTATTGTGACTGAAAAAAATATCAGACATATTTGTCTGTCGATTGTTAGTTATGCGTATTTTTCTACACCTAACTTTTACTAAACCAAACTACCATATTCATACCAATAACTACTAGATATTATATATAGACTACAATGTATCGATCTGGCTGTTTTACAGACGTATTTTACAAAATAACATGTAATATAGACTAGAAATAACATGTAATATCTAGTTTATTTATTCAATAAATAGGCAAACAGTATGATACTGTTAATGTAACAAAATAGGATAAACATATACGTTTTTCAGTATGATAACACAATTTCTACAGTAGGCTACATTCGGGTATATCCAGAACCCAATGTTTAGGTAAAATAAGCAGACGATAGAGACACAGTGCTAGAAAGTGTAATTCGAATAAGATTAGGCAGGTTTCTCTTCGGTATTCTGAACACTGCCAATGCATTTAAAAAGGTGAGTTTTTAATCAGCTTGTGCGTCCTACAGTGACCTATCAGGGGAGGCTCGTGGTAGCAAACATATTCGCGGAGAATGACACACAAATTTAGGACTGCGGAAAGGAACTTGAAATTCTCTATACCAGGAATAATAATGCGTGATAGGCCAACGATGAAACTTATACCAACCAAACTATAGTAGCCGATATTCTGTAGAGTACGAAAACCTAATGAAGGTGGGCAGGACATTTGGTTTTGGACATTTGGCAGGTGGACACGGTGGTTGCTATATTGGAGGTCAGAAGACTCAAAGAGTCCACGATGACGTCTTTTTACACGATATAGGGTTCATCAAGTTAAGAACTGTGACTGTGGTGCAGTTAGGTACAAAAATTGTTGTGGAGAGTAATAAGTGAAGAATTAATGTACAGTCACTCGCTCAGCAATGTGAAGACAACTGCTAACGATATGATGATGCTGATATGTAAATAACAAAACTATTCATATTGTTTTACTTATATTTACAAACACATTTAATTTTGAAAATATGGAGCATTGCCTTTACACGGTAACAGTGTTTTAAATTTAGTTCAACAGTCAGATTCAACGTTTTTCAAACATTTACTGACAACGATGAAAGCTTTGGACTTTCCAAATACGTATATTTATATAAACTGTAATTATTAGAATTCTTGCAAATTTAGACACAAAACTTTTGTATTTAGTTATAATCATTAAACCACGAGTAAAATTTAAGTTTGTTGTATTTAAATATTGAATTCAAATAAGTTGCGTGTTTCGTATTTAATAAATATGTTATACCACATATGTGTATTGTCTCTATACATTAAATATTTACAAATGCACCCACGCTTCAGTTACAAAAAACGACATATTTTAATCCGTGTATCAAATATGTAATCACCTCCCTGTGTCTACCCTTTCTACCCCCTGTACACAGGTCCCCGGTGATCATCTATCCAGATTTGTATACTTATACATACCCATACAACCATGCATGTAGGCCTATGTTTAGTGACGCTATAACTACAATACAGGACTGAGAATAAAAAAAGAATAAAAACACATAAATGAATAAAATGTTATTATTCTAATCAGCCAGATTCTGCCATAGTTGGACACGGGGCTTCCCTAGCTACTTCTGTTGCCCTCTATCCAATTCCATGTACATCCATCTTGACATGCATGTTTCGCCGAATCATCCGCTTACCACTTCTGACGTCTTCCTCTTCCTCTCTTTACGCTCGTACGGTTTTCAGTGCACAGTATGTTTATTCCAACTGTCATCTTGTTGTCTAACGTTATGAACTGCAAAACTCAATATCAGCTTTGCTCTTTCCGAACGTCTTATGAAATTATGGAAATCTTAAATCTGCCTCATGGGATCTGTGGAGTGTCAAAAATTCGCTTCTTATCCGAAAACTCAAAGTTTCGCAAACAAGACGAAAAGCGATAGAGAAATACATTACAGAATACAGACGCTGGAAAACTCTATGAATTAGAGGAAGAATATTGGAAAGCATAATTGAATGCACCAGGAAGCAAGACGTAATTGGAGGAAGTGGACGTAATTGGAGTAGGAGAAACTAGAAGCCAAGTCGAAAACCAAATTATTTAAAAACTGGGCTAACCTACAACTACAGAGGTAGTGAAGATAACGGCAAATAAGGAATAGAGTTTGTCACAAATCAAAGAGTAATTAACTGTTTACTAATTAACTGTCTCAAAAGAATTTCTGATCGTGTTACTTTCTTGCTAGAAAGTGAAAAGTGTTATTAAAAACTAGTCATGTTTACGCCTCGACAATAGCTTATAGCGACGATTACGATGACACACTTTACGAAAATTTCTCTAGGACTACGGAAGAATATGGAAATATAAGGAACTACTAATAATGGACTGTAATTATCATAATGGACCAATGGGCAACCTTATAGCAAATGAAAACATTTTATGAGAACTCCACAGGACCAAATTGAGAAAGTTAAATAGAACTAAAATAATTGCGACAAGTAGTAACAATATCAAAAATATTCATTTATATAACGAAGCATTTAGTTCTGGAATTTCGAAATCCCGGTAACCTTGTTTAAGGAGCTGACACAACGCTAGTAGTATCTACTGCATGTACCTGGTTAAAAGAGGTCAGTAAACGAGGAGAAAAGACTGACAACAAAAATCATTCATAATGTGTTCCACTAGGAAGATGAAACAAAACACGAATAGGAAAACCGTAAAACGAATATTGGTTACGGTTTAGATTGTGATTAATTTTCTTTGAAAGCTAAAAATCCACTCGAACATGGAGTAAGTGTATATTTCCTCTTCTCCTTGGATGATCCCTTGGTTATCAACTCTGAACCGACCTTTCCTCTTAATTCTGCAATTTTACTTACCTTCTTCTCATCGTTTGTCTTCATCTACTGTAAATGATGATAAACTTTGAACACCTAATTGGACGGGAAGCGAATGTAGCGTCCACTGAAAAGTACAGACCCTTCACCTTAACTCTACTCTCGTCTATTTGGTAGTGGTATTAAGATGGGCAACCAATTCAGGATAACCAAGAGATAATCTAGTCCTGACCTAGTGGGATGAATCACATCAATATCAACAGCAGTATACACAGTATGGAAGATATGAGCAGCATATTCACTCCTAATCGTCAGATTACTGCTAATGCAGTTAAGAGACGACTGTGACGAACCGTGCATTTGTGAGACATTACTGTTTTTTTTATCATGAATTGAAGTGAAGAAAAACAATTAAATTTTAAGTAGAGCAGAAAATAATCCATAACTAAGGTTTCAATCAAAATGTTAACTATAGGTCTGATATGACATTCAAAATACAAGAAATATTGATATTAAAATTTAAGAAATATAAAGATAAAATTTAAAACCAAACATTTCACAACTTATTTTAATGCTTAACTAAAGTGCAATAATAAAAATGTTGATCCATTTTTGTTTAAATCAAGTTAAGAACCTGATATCACTCAAGATTAATATTATTACCAAACACATGGAATAAACGCAATAAGAAACATTATGCGATTGAAATTACTGTGCATTGCACAAGGTAGAATAGAAGGGTCGGTGAAGAGGCGTGTCTAGTATTGCTGCAGTTCTCATCCTCTTAACACCGAAGCGTATAACTTTATTGCCCTGAGTGAGTACTAGTGACTGATATTTAATTCAATATTATGCACAGACTACCTGTGAGCTTTGTGCATGTGTGTGTGTGTGTGTGCGTGAGTACACGCTGCATTAAAACGAAATTATTAACCCTTTATTTATGCGCGCGTACACATTCCGACCCCTAAAAATGTGGTGGTTGTTATAGTAATGGTAGTAGTGAGGGGACGACAACTGTTATGAACAACTACCACCCTTCTGGTTCTGGTAGTGCATCTGAAACAGGAAGTGGAGGTATGTCGATAGGTAAGTTGCGTCCCTAAACGGGACAGGTAAAAGCGGGCCGGTTCTTGCATTCCTCTCCTCACTAAAATGCTGCAAGGGGATGAAGTTACCCTCTCTTTGTATTTTTTTTTTGACAATCGAATAGTTGAGGAGGTTGGGGCCGTTCTTTCCTGGCGCTTTTCTTAATCCAACCCCCAGCTCTTACGCTGCTGCCTATACTAAACCTGAAAATAATTACCATTCTCGTTTCTCCACATACAATCTGTATATTATATACATACCACACACACACACACACACTACATATAAGGAAATATGTTATCGTAACTAATTATATATATTTCAATCACTTTCTGCTACAGTCCGTTTCTTGATGTATATAATACATTTAATATTTATACATAAATTTACCTCAAGATGTTATTTTTCTATTTGGAACATGTTTCGGGTACTATCTTGTACCCATCCTCAGCCTTCCGGTTTTTTGTCTGGTGAAGTACTTATGTGTTGTTGGTTGACTATTAGTATTGTGGTCTCCCGTTGGCTTCTGGTATTTCAAGTTGGTTTTATTGTGTGTGATTGTGGTGTATGTGTTGGTTTTTTGTGTATTTTCAATGTTGAGTGCTTTGAATATTGTGTCATGTTTTTTATTGATTTGTATTTGTTCAGGTATTAGTTTGTTTTCTGTTTTATGTTTGTATATTTGTAAATTTTCCCATATGTTCATTATGGTGCCTTTGTGTGGTATATGTTTTATTAGTGTTACATTGGTTATGTCTGGGAATTCATGTCCTGTGTTTATTGCATGTGTGGCTAAATTGGATTTATATATTTCTGGTTTTTTGTATGCATTTAGGTGTTCAAAATAACGTTTTTTCAGCTGTTTTTTTGTTTGTCCTATATAACATTTATTGCAATCTTGGCATTCAATTTTGTATATATCGTTAGTTGTTGTATTATCTCTGCATTTAGTTTCAGTATGTTCTCTGCATTTGTGTTTTTGTTATTTGATACATATAGTCCATCATCTACATATCTTATCCATATGCCATTTGGGTCATGTGTTTTTATGATATTTTGTATTTTTGGTGTCTATGTGTTGTAGGAATATTTCTGCTATTATGCTTGATAATGGTGATCCCATTGCTAAACCTTCTTTCTGTTGATAAATTTTGCTATTAAATTCAAAGTAATTTTGTTTTAGTATTAGTTGGAGACTATTTTTTATATATTTATATATTTTTTATATCGGTTATATATTGTTTGTTTTCATTTTGTTCTTTAAGTTTGTTTATTATTATGTCAATTGTTTCTTCTACTGGGATATTGGTGTACATGTTTGTTATGTCATATGATGTGAAAAATGTATTTTCATTTATATTTATTATTTTTACAACTAACGGTATATACAAAATTGAATGCCAAGATTGCAATAAATGTTATATAGGACAAACAAAAAAACAGCTGAAAAAACGTTATTTTGAACACCTAAATGCATACAAAAAACCAGAAATATATAAATCCAATTTAGCCACACATGCAATAAACACAGGACATGAATTCCCAGACATAACCAATGTAACACTAATAAAACATATACCACACAAAGGCACCATAATGAACATATGGGAAAATTTACAAATATACAAACATAAAACAGAAAACAAACTAATACCTGAACAAATACAAATCAATAAAAAACATGACACAATATTCAAAGCACTCAACATTGAAAATACACAAAAAACCAACACATACACCACAATCACACACAATAAAACCAACTTGAAATACCAGAAGCCAACGGGAGACCACAATACTAATAGTCAACCAACAACACATAAGTACTTCACCAGACAAAAAACCGGAAGGCTGAGGATGGGTACAAGATAGTACCCGAAACATGTTCCAAATAGAAAAATAACATCTTGAGGTAAATTTATGTATAAATATTAAATGTAATATATATATATATATATATATATATATATATATATATACATATACATTGCTTATATATAAGCAATAAGGAAAATCATGCAGCATATTATTATTATTATTTTTTTTTTTATTCTAGTTAGTTTTTGACACTGTTGAAATCTAGATTTTATCTACTTAGAGTTTTGATCATTGTAGGTCTCTCTAATATTCACTTTAAATTACTTTAACATTTTATATTGTGAGGGGGGCGCGCGCGCACACACACACACAAAATTATTTTTATTCCATATTTTCAGAACGTTTTCACTTAGTTTATTCATTTAATGTATACCTCCATATTTTGTATTCATTTACTTTTTGACTATGTAGCCATAGAGATTTTTTCTGTGTACTTGGAATGCTATATAATATATCATATATTAATAAATATTCGATGTAACATTTATAAATTATACAGTATATTGCACACACAAAACACGTAATTATTTGCCTTTAGTTTTTTTTTTTTTTAATCTGAATACAAATATAAGTGTTACAGGCACTTATTATTAATAATTTCTAGTCAAGTAATTAGAAATCAAATATTTTTGTCTGCGCCTAATATTTATAAATGATTGATTTACATACAAAATTGTTAGTATGATTTTGGTGAAAAATAAAAATTAATTCTTAAATATTATCCTCTAGTTAGCTCAACGCTTACGCATGACTGTAGAAATTATTTTGTTAAGAATGAAACAATTAACTTCAATTAACTTCATTCTTAGTTACCGGATACAATTTTCTAGACATTCTCCTATAAAAATTTCTAGACATTATATTAGAAACATTTCTGGACATTTTCCTAGAAATAATTTCTTACGTATTAGGCCTACGTACTTTATGCAGGTCGCCTAAAAATATTCATAAACAATTTGTGTCAAGTAAGTCTGGAACATGAAGCTTAATAAGATTTCTTTACTTTTGTAATAATATTAATCTTTATCAAATTATACATTATCTTTATTACTATTTTTTCTTAATATTCCCACTTTTAGTATACTAAATAACCAAATTAACATTTAGTATATTAAATATTTATTAGTGTATGTTTATTATTCTGGGTAATCCTTTCCAAAACTGAAGTTATTATAATACATTTTGTATGAGATGCGCTCCGGTAACATATCTAATAAAGTCGACCAAACCTTTTAAAGAATTATGGAATTAATTAATTTTTAATTATTTTTATGGAATTTAATACAATATAATAAATAAAGTAATTTACACTAAAATAAATAAGCTGATTATTCGTTTTATTCAATTTACCAGAAATACAACAAATATTTACTTTACTCCATTACAACTATGGTGTAAACATTCTACCAAAGCATCAGATTAAAAAATATTTAACATTCAGTTGACAAATGAAGACTAGCTACAGACATATTCCTTAAGGAAACCAGTTTTGATCATTCGTTATTGCTTTTTATTCTTTCCTTTAATTAATTTAAAAACTAAAACTGATTACAAGCAGAATTATCACTGTTGCACACCACTATATAAAAATTATTCCGATTAGTGGACTAGGCCTATATAAAATATTTTTATATAGTGGTGTGCAACAGTGATAATTCTGCTTGAGATTTTAACCACTAACACAACTTTCTTCATAAAACTGATTATACAATTAATTTCATGAATGTTTTATTAGTTGTAAAAATTAAATCAAACTTAAACATCTTAGCTTAAGATTTAATTGGAAATAACTCACTACTATGATTTTTTGAATTAAAGTTTTGTTTAATAATAAGTAGATTTTCCATTGTATGTTTAGTGTTGTTGTTTATAAAATGCAGTTTATACGCGCGTGTATGTGCCAATCCAACACACGTGTTCGTTTACACGTGGGACTATATGAGAAAACCTATTTGTTTACTTATGTGTTTACCTAAGTCAATAATCAACCATAAAAACATAAAAGTGTAGTTTATTAATTACTTATTATATCAAAAAATGACACATATTGCACAAAATATTAGTTAATCAGTGATTTAAATATTATTTCCAGTCTGGAATAATAAATGCTGTAAATTGAGGAGGCATGACAAAGTTAACATAAAAAGCAATATTTAAGCACTACTTCCTGTGCACTTGGGAAGAAACAGAAAAAATAATGTTGAACTTACCACCTCTTATTGCGGTATCATCTCCTCCTCCTCCTCCTCCTCCTCCTCCTCCAACTCCCGATCTTTCCATATTTCTTCTTACTCAACAAGCACTTTAAATATTTATCAGAATCCAATGTTAATAATAATACTGATAATAACAACAACGACGACGGCAACATAAAACGATTACTACGATGAATACTGTTAATCCATGTTGAGAAAAATATTACAAAAATCACTCGCAAAAATATTAACTGTTTTCAATACTATTAATAGTTTTTGAACACACGCGATCATATGTAGGCCTATTTGTTTATTAAGGAAATAATAAATATTAAATTTGTATTGTTGTTTATTGTATTTTCCTAACTAGAAATGCTGTGTTATTATAAACAAGCGAATTCCGAAAAAACCGAACGACAAGATCGAAATCGCGGACACAAAAACGCCGATGATGATGCACCACTAGTTGTAGTTGTAGTAATCGTAGAGGCAGCGTCAACAACGGTTACCAGCATTTTTGGTTCGGTTGTGTGTGTTGTTGAAATCACAAGTTTTTACGCGGGAACTTGTTGGAAGAAGCGGGCCAGTTTGTTGTGTTGGGATGGATTTCGACAAGAGCGAGAGAGGGGCACACAGCACCACGAGACAGAGATAGAGTGAGTGAGAGAGATCCTTACCCGCTGAGTGCTGAGAAGCAACTGACTACAACCAACCAAACCAAGTAATAGCCTTGCTCGGCGTGTGTGTGTGTGTGTGTGTGTGTGCAGGAGCAAAAAACCGTTCTTACAAATACTACTACAACTTCCACTACTACTACTACTACAATTGACAAGTGCTGAAGAGTTTTCTCTTTCTCTCTCACTCTTTTTATTTATCTCTTTCCTGCCATTCTTTCAAACTGGGTTAGGAATTGCCGCCGATGGATACGTAAAGTTCAAAGGGAAAGTAAAACTCTGCAGCTCGCAGGCCAAGTGGTGGTGAGTGTGAGAAAGGTGCCTGTACATCAACCCCTATTTGCCACCCTTCCAAGGACGACACGGCAGAAGAACACAGATGAAGCACGAAGGCGTTCTTCTCTCTCTCTCTCTCTCTCTCTCTCTCTCTCTCTCTCTCTCTCTCTCTCTCTCTCTCTCTCTCTCTCTCTCCCTATCTCTCTCTCTTTCCACCTTTTCTGTGAACACTCGCGCCCGCGTTCCTGCATTTGTCCCAACACAGAATTCAGTTTCTGTTGAATACACATGTTTCTCCCTCAGAGCATATTAAGAATTATTTTTTGTTAAATTAACCAATGTAAAATCTGTTATTAAGAAGCTCATAAAAGCCATATGTTTTTAAACTAAATTTTAGTTTTGAAGGCAATTCAATTAAACAACAATTCAATTAATTATTGACGGTAAAAACTATAACTATTTTTTCCGTTGAAGCCCAAAGCGTAGTTACGAATGTATTCTTGGAAAAATTAACAAAAAACTGGAACTAAGTTGAGTAAAAAAATGTATTAAAATAACTATCTTTCCTGTTTACAATCTTAGAACAATATAATGAGTGGAAGTGATTTATTAATTTTACTGCGTTCAAATAGTAGCCTACAAGTCGGTTAGTTCAAGACGAAACAAAACATCTACCAACATTGAACTAGTAAGAGAAAACTTATAGTATATAATTGAAACTATAGTATACTGTTTCATAAATTAATTATTCGTCTAGAAAAAAAAAGATAGGCATATTTTGTTACTATAATTATCACTATTTCTTGCCTTTCATTGGTTTTGTGTTCACATAACGTTAACAATATTTTATTATTTTTTTCGAATAACCCTCTTCTGGCCTTTTAATTCATTGCAAATTTTACAAATCTTGTAGCAAATAATTAATTATAAATTCTGTTTGAAAAATTTGCACATTTATTTCTATCGTTGCTGTCAACGCTCACCATTATCGTCAGCATTATCATATCCTCTCAATCGCATTATTTGACCATCATCATTTTGTTCCTAAAAGATTATAACACAGCTAATACATGTTGACTGCAGCTTCACAATGTTACGTTTTCATATATAGTTAGTCTACAATTTAATTAATATTTTGCATAATTCTATATTACGAAGGTAGGCTACACACGTAAACAGGCTGTTACGTTCCAAAAATGTCTATTTAGAGTAAGAATATAATGCTTTTTAAGATAGGTTATAATTATCGAAATGATGGCGTAGCATATGCTCATAATGGTTGATAGCTTTATTAACCGATGACGGTGGAAACTATAATTTGCAAGAATCGGTTCTCTAATAAGCCAAATTAATGTTACGACTTTTGACGTTTCGTTCAACCGATTTTTATTTTCATAAAGCCTATATTATATTTTTAAATGATGAAAGGTTTAGCGAGGATCGCTCAATAAGCAGCCTATAGACAAAATGTTTACATCATTTGTGTCGACGTTACAACAATATTTATTGCCATCGTCAGAACCTGTGTAAGGTCAATAGACAAATAATCAAACACATAAACAAATCCATTAATTAACTCTGTGTGTGTGTGTGTGTGTGTGTCCGTTCGTATGCGTGCATTTGTTCATGCCTGTCGATGTCTACATAATTCTAAAGGAAGCCTATAGTACTCCAAATAGACCAAACACTCTGTAAATATTAATTTATAATAATATAATAATAATTAATAACCAGTGTTGCTTGATAGCCTGGATTACCATAATTTTGTGTTTGCAATATTTGTAATTCTGTTATTTTGCATATAATTATCTAATTTATAGAGAAGAGTGTTCAACATCAGTAGTAGGCCTAATAGTTACCGATCAATATCACAACCTACATTTAGTATGTATTAAGTCGGAATGTGTTTTAAGCTTTTATCTGTTTCATAACGTAGTCTACATATTCAAACGTCCCTACACTGTTTTCAGTTTAACATATTTTATTAAATATGATATATTTATAGACATATATTTTTACCCGTATTCATTTCAGTATATATTCGATTATAACTTCATCTATACTTATGATTAAGCGACTATTATATTATCAGAATATTAATTTGTAATGTTGGATAAATAATGTTTTCGGAATATTATAGGCCTAATTATGTATATCTATTTAAGTATAACAGTACGAGAGAACAGTAAATATTTTGCTGATGTAAAACACATTGCCTCACACACACACACACACACACACACACACACACACACACACACACACACACACACACACTCTCTCTCTCTCTCTCAATTAATTGTTCTGTTTATGTGTTTGATTATTATTAATCTACTGTTCGTACACAGGTTCTGATGAGGGCAATCCATAATGTCGAAACGTCGACACAAGTGATGTCTATAGACCTGTTTACTGACCGATCCTCGCTAAAACTTTCAGCATTTATGGGTTGACGGTCACTACTAATTTGAGGACTTTATTATATTTTTAAACACTTTTAAGGGTCAGCTAAAATAAATTAAACCTCTGTGATTACAAAGGTGGTACCGTTAACTGGGTACAAAGGTGGTACCGTTAAATCAACATGATGGTACCGTTAACATTTTAAATCTGCTGCGTACTCAGAGAGAAACCTTGTTGATTTTCACTATTGAAATAATATTTCATTACAAATCTATGTTTTAAATTAGGTTTTACGATATTATTATTATTATTTGGACGAAATCTTCTTACAACAAATCACGAATACTACATATCATTTAAATATTTGTTACTTTAGTTACTGTACTTTACATGTATATATTTACTAGAGATAAGCTAAGGCACTCTGAATAAGGTTTCGTTTCTAGGTCCCATATTTTTAATTATATATTTCATAGGTAGCAAGATTCCGTCTTTTCAAATCGGTTTGAAAGCTAGTGTCTTTAATGAAATAAGCCTGTACCTTATTTTGTAACGTCCAGCCCCCCCCCCCCCCCCCCAACACACACATAACCCGAAGATGACTTCTAAATGTATAGAGATGAATCAAATCTTCGTTCCAATGATGCATCCTCGTATGCGCCTCTACAAGGAGAAAATAGCGTCGCATGTTTCCATCCAGCAATAATACGTAATAAAATCAATACGTAAAATAATAAAGGATAAACATTGAGTCATGTGACATTATCTCAAGTCTCCATAGTAAAAATTTGATCATAATTGTTGCATAATATATTTTGTAAAGTATCCAGCATATAAACAGAAACGTGTTATGCCTGTACATACCATACAGAACCATTTATTGGTGTAGATATCTGAACCGGAGTTTCTTGCGGAACCTTATTTGTCTGCATTACGGTCGATGTCTAA
The DNA here is from genome assembly GCA_034769895.1 of Magicicada septendecula. NCBI lineage: Eukaryota > Metazoa > Arthropoda > Insecta > Hemiptera > Cicadidae > Magicicada > Magicicada septendecula. Next base: position 496,987,491 of record CM068368.1, read on the forward strand.
GCATCGGAAATAACCTGAACAAACAATGCTGAACTAGGCCTACGTATTTACATTACAATAATAACAACCATACAGTCCAAACGTGAAATGTATTCCTACAACGTAGCTCCTGTAATATATTTTTCGTTTAAAATACTTTTCCAAGAATTCATAACTATATGAACACAGCGAAATAGGCAGCATTAATTAATTCAATAAAGAATTAATGTCGAAAGTCTGTGACTAGTGAATACATTTGATAAGTTCCACAGTTCTGTAAATGTTTACTTTTCCTACTACTTCTGCTCTACGAATTAAACCATTTCTTCTTAAGCGTACACTCATACGTAGGCCTATGTACTTCCTTTTATTATTGTTACATTGTTTTCGGTCTTTCTATTCGTTATCTTCCACATGGTTACTGTAGTTTTTAGTATTATTAAATGATCTCATTCCCGCATCGTCCTCTTCTTCTGTATTTGTCGTTTTACTTAATTCTGACATGTTGGACAGAACTCGTAAGTAGTTTGTATCCTGGAAACCCTTATTTTTCCATGCCCTATTTCTTTTTTATCAGGACCTGCCTCTTTGTCTTCTCTTCTCCCTCTCTTCGATTGTTTCCACTCTACCCCACAAAGCATTGAATAATGGATCTTACCATTTCTTTCCTTTTCAAAATTTTCCCATGAGTGACATAATTTTTATTGCACTATAGTTTGTATAGTGTTCTATAAATATTTTGAACAGAGCCAATCGTCCGTATAATCACTTCTATGATTATTTTCGGTTTTGACAAAGGATATCCGTTGAGGTTAACACTTCATAAATTTAACATAAACTACTTGTGGGCATATGTAGGCCTACTACTTTACATTAACCGCTTTTCCACATTGTTTGTCCTTCGTTTGCTTTCTCATATGTCTTATGTCTTACCTTTTTACTGGCGTATTTTTATTAGCTTATAGTTAACTTAAACTTGCTGGCTGGGCTATAAAAATAATAAATCACGTAGATAAAATTTTGTTTTAGGTTTGATACGTTGTTTTAAAAGTAAAATAGTATATATATCTTTTGCTTGCGTTTTACTTCTAACTTTGGGTTTTCCTGACAATGTGGACACAAATGGGATGATTGTAATGATGTTTAAATGAGCTTCATGCAGATCAGAGAAATGTGGCACACTGAATTGGTTAAATCCTCCCCAGGGTGTATCATGTCGATGTTTGGACTATAGGCCTAAAAAAGAGCACTTGGCCTATATAAAACGTGTGTTGCATTATAACACATTCACACACTCATGGGTAGAGAACACGTACTTGTCGCCAGTCGATAGAAGCTCAGTGTTATGTACGTCGACGTATTTCTGAAATCTGACTTCCCAAAATTTCATTTAAAAAAATCAAACACATGCACTCACTTATAAGTTGTTACAAAGAGGAACCATCAATATGGTACCGTTAATAGCAAGAGATAAACGTTTTAAATCTGCTGCATATTCAGAGAGGCTGCATATTTTGCTGCCTTCTTCATTTTCACGATTGCAATAATATTTCAAAACAAATCTGTGATTTGAATTTGGTTTTTACAATAATATCGTTATTATTTGAATATAATCTTGCTACAATAAATCACGAATACTATATCTTAAATATCAGTTGTCTTACTTAGTGCACTCACATGCGTAATAGAAGACATTCTGAATAAGGTTTCGATTGAAAGTTTCATATTTTTAATTACGTGTATTCTGAAAGGTAGCAAATTCCGTCTTTCTCCACGAGGTTTGAAACCTAGCATCTTAAAAGTAATAGGCTTCTACCTCCCATAATATACCTTCACGAATAATTAATATGTTAATATTTGTTATCACATATAAAACGGAATTAACTAAAGCTCCCATAATAATATCGCAAAGAATCTTTATGAATCCTAAAATAGGGGTTATGAGTAGTGTAGAGCGCTTGCAATAAAACCAGAAAAGTTACAACCATAAAAATTGTTCAGAAACCAACCGCTGCAGCTGTTGTACTACATGGTTGAACGAGCTCAGTAAACAAGTACATAACAATTATAGAAGCAGCAACAAAAATAAACATTTTCCACAGGGTAAGAATGGACATAGTTAAAAAAAAAAAAAATACGAGCACATGGGTAAACTATATATAGGCCTATGCTGGACATTGAATCGAAAGAATTAAATTCGAAAATTCCACTAAAAAAATAAACTAATAAATAATAGATTATAGTAAAAACCACTGAAGGGGGGAATGAAAACAGGTCTAGTACACATTTCAAAAACGTCTGATAGGCCTACATGATAGGGAGGAAAAAGAATTAACATCTTATTATTAACAAGGTGTATGTAATTATTTTAAGATTTGATTGTGAAGTAGGCTGCTATTCCTCTTATTATCTTCAAGCTGCTTGTTAGACTTCTCTGAATAGCCTGTGTGCACGCGCGCGCTTGTGTTTTAAATGATTAATTAATTAATGTGCGAAATGTTGTTTCCACGCATCTTATGTTCTACGCAGTGACTATAGAAAAGTAGAAAAACGTTTTGTAAGAAGTTACACCAATTTAAGAGACTGTTATTAGGCTTTCTTCTTTAAGTTCATAGGCCTATAGTCCGCTGGATAATTTTGGGATAATGGGATGCAAAGCTTTTCCAAAAATTTTATGTAGTTCATCTACATAAAAACAAATAATATTTAACACAGAAAGTGTTTAAGATAAATTCTATCGAATTATCACCGCTCTTTTTCTTTATTTAAGGTAAAATTTTTTCATAATACACGAGCTTGCAATGAAAAGATGGATAAATATTTTATTTGCCAGCATCATGAAGAGATATGCCTCTGTTAGCTTGTTCCACTTCCACGTTATATCTGATGCGTTTTGTGATCGTCCCACGCATCTCCTTCCATAGCTTCTAGAAGTCTTTGTTTACCCCTCTCACTTTAAGTTAGCTTTCCAATTGTGTCAGTTCTCGTTTGGCGTGTACACTATGTTCCTTGCCAGTTAGTGTGTACTGTTTTTCCTCTGTGTTCCTGTCTGCTTCAGGAATGAGATGTTTTGCCTGTTTAATGTCGCAGCTTTCTCAGACTACTTAACAAATCTCTTTCCCGCCGGTTCATAATTTTGAACTATTTCGTATAATCTTAATTTTATATAATTACAAAAAAATGCTATTGAGATTAGTAATTTTAATAAGAAATAGGCCTATAGAATTTTCTTTTTTGTTTATAGGTCTATATTTATAAATGCCATTCTATAGGCCTATTACGGTTTACATTAATAACAAGATTTTGCTTTTCCATCTGTACTGATAAGAGAAAACAAAAATTAGTTAATTTTTAGATTCGAATATAAACGTGTAATCAGTTAGACCTCTTGTGAAACATCTGTTATATTTTCATAAACAGCTGTTTCAACTCTACAGCTGATCACTTCGGTATCGATGAGATGCTGCCTTGTTTCATCAGATGTTATATAAAATTCATTCGTTATTACTTATTCTTCTCCGTTTCAACAAAATTTAGCCCTTAGGCCCAATGTTTGATACCAGTTTTGGCATACAGGGCCTACTTGCGATTTTCGACTTCACCTTTTATTCAACAAAACCTTCAATTATCAATTAGCAAAACGGTCGTGCGATCAACACGCGTTTATAAGCGTTATACGTGTAAGTCAATTTAGATAAATGCTATAGATTCATTTAGGGAGGCTACATGGAATAAGACAAAGGTGAAACCGAAGAGGTCAGTGAACTAATCGTGACTTAAGTTGATGATGATTATGACTGACCATTAGCTGAGTTCCCGCCATCTCTTTTCCGTCTCCACTTCTTTTGCTTATCCTGACTGCTATGCTCATATTTGATATTTATGTAGGAATGTTTAGCATGCAGGCGTACCTATTCTAATTTAGTTGTGTAGCAACTGGTTTTGATTTTTCTGACTTTCTTTGTTATTCCTATGGTAGCACTTTCCATGTTTCTCTGTTTTCTTCAATGTTGTACAATTCTGGTAATTAATTGTCCGTGTTTCCGTTTGTAAGTAATAGTAAGAAGCATATATACAATAAAAAGAACTTGTATTCCTCTCTCTAAGCAGAAGAGGAATTTCTTTTTCACGATAGGCCTGTAGCTGATCTTACTCGAGTGTGTGTATGTATATATCTAGCTTGGTTTATTTACACTTAATTAAGTCATTGCTTATAAACAACTCAGCACTCTGAGACGCCTATATAGTACTGTTATGTGTCTATAAATAATATAGAAAAAATCCTTAAATTCGTAATGACCGTCAATCAATGAATTTTTCCGGTGAAGGGTTCGTGAGGATCAGTCAAAAATATAACACAAATTTTGACTTATTTGTGTCGACGTTTCGGCAATGTTCATTGTCATCATCAGGACCTGTGTATGAATACAATAGTAATGTCAAATACAACAGAACAATTATTTGAGTGAACGTGTTTGTATATGTGAGTGTGTTTGTGTGCGTGCGTATGTGTATATCCCTGTAGCCTATATGTGAAGGAGTTTAGATAGTTTGTTTTACGTTTTATGTGTTATAACGTGTTACACGAAGTAGTTCAAAAGTTATTAAGAATTAAATAGGCTAAAAGGTGAGAAATGAACTGCTTAAGTACTGAAGAAAAAAATAAAGTTTCTAGCCTATGGCTATTCATAAGAGAAAGACAAAGTAGTAGGACATGGCTGGAGAAATATAGTGGATTGATGGAAAAGTGAAAGGTATAAAGTAGAGAGAAAGGCGAAGTTTAAAATTCATAAAATATATTGAATGAGGGTGATACGCAGAATAGAAGCTATAAATGCAATTAACAACTTGAATCCAATGCAGAGACCGATGACTAAATGAGAAATCGCTGAAATTTAACGTTGATATCGGAATATTTTTTGATTATAATATTTATAGAACGCTCACAAAAAAAAAAAGAAAAACAATTCACTAAAACATTGTTGTAGTGAACGTAAAATGTCAAAGGCACACCTGGAGACTGATAACGTGTTTTCAACGCGAGACTGATTTGCGAGGATAGGCCCTGTTTTACGGATGTTAAAGATTTAAGGGGAGCAGGAGGCTTTACAAAGAGACTGCGCGATCAAGAACGAACTACTAGGTATCTGAATTGTCCAAACTCTGAAGCTGTTCTTAAATCTGAAGTTGTTCAATGTTTGTGTAGTAGTTGACTATCACTATACGTATTACGTCCTACTGAGTTTGAATGATTTTACGATGTCAAACATTTTTATCGACAACACTAGAAGTAAAATAAACTCGTAGTATGTAAGCAATGTTCACTCTTATATGTTTTATAACCGAATAGTAAGCGCAACAACTAACAACGGTATATCATTATAAACGAAACTAGGCGCCATATTAGATTGCTAAGTACAATAGACCAATAGCCGTTGTTTACCAGTGGCGCTCTCTCTGTAATATTATGTTTCTCGGAATAACGGATGGAAAGTCGAGGGGTGAAGCCTTTGAACATACCGTTAACAATTAAGCGTGAAAGCCAAAGTCTTAAATATTATCAACCAGTTCAGTGTCAACCGATATGATCAATAACATGGATTTATTATTCTAATTAATTTTCTTAAGGTACACACATTTAACCTTTTTTACTAAGAAGTGTAGGCTATATCTTAAACTTTGGACTTAGTATTAGATACAGATAATCATAATTTGAGAAAGTGTATAGGCCTATATCATTAAGCAGAGCATGAAGGAACAAGGCCTGCGGCCTTCTGTGTTTGGTTATACCAAAATTACTTCGCATGAGCATCTAACGACAACAAACCACTCATTAACGGCACAAAACATAAGGCATAGGCCTATATTTGCTACAGTAAATTACCTATTGTTAAACTACTTATTGTGTTAAGCTAATGGTAAACACACGCACACACATACACACACACAAAACGCGCGCGAGTAGCATATATACTTAAACAATGTACTTACGCAATTCAGAATTAGTTTCTATTTTATTCCTGGATTTTATAATTATAACCAGTAAAAATTTATAATTTTTATCAATAATAATTTGTGATCTGAGTAGGTAGTATTTATATAGTTATTTTCTATTTTAATTGCACGAGGGTTATACCACTGAATATTTTCAACTAATGTCATAATAATACTGACAACAACAACAGAATCAACTTCGCCACCACCACTAACAACAACAAAATACAAATAATAATAATATTCACTGCATAGAGTGATTGTGGATCACACGTAGGCCTGCCTATACATTAGTCTAACATCTCATTATGGCCGCCGCCACTGGCAATTTGTCATTTAACATTCGCCGTAAATGTTATCTCTTCTGATAGCCCTATGTGGTTTGATATAAAATTCGTACAGTTTTTGAATTTCCCGCGCAACAATTGTCAGTTAAATAGTTTTTGAAAAATATTTGTATCAACTGTCTAAAATTTTGGCGCATCCGACAGATGTACTGTTTAGATATGTCAGCTAACTGAGTAAGTTGTGTACTGTCATGTGCTTGAGTTGAGTATTAGGCAATTGTTGTAACATTATAGGCCTACAATTTGAGATCGAAGAACTTGCATTAAATTCTGAGATAATCTGCTCCAACGTGGTGAAGATAGGCCTATTACAGAAGGCTTCTAGCGAGACTGATACGCATGAGCCAGTGGCTCAGAAATAGTACAAGTGTTTCAGAGACAGCCGTAAATGAAATGAAGATCGTAATAGTAAGATGAAGACTGTGGTATCGTGTTTCATGAATTTGTATCAATAGGTGCTATGATCAATAAAGAGTACTTTCGGGCACTTGCGTGAAGCTATTCGAAGATATCAGCCAGATTTATGCAAATTGTACTCCGATCATGTATTGGTACACAAGTATTTGCTTGTTCAAGAATTTTAGGCAAAACCATCGTAACGATACCGCAATCGCCGCATTCGCCATATGAGTTCCCATTCGATCTTTTCTCTTCCCAAGAATGAAAAAAAAAACATGAAAGGGCAGCGTTTCGCTACTGTTGAGGCATAAAACAAAAATCACTGAGTGAGTTCAAGGTTATTCAAAAAGTTCATTCCAGAAACGTTTTTAAGGTTCAAACAACGCTGGCATTATGCTATATCCTATGCAGATATTTTAAGGAAACTTTATAAGAGTAGATGGAAAAAGGCAAATACATAACTTTTCAAATAAACAATAACCGAATGAACTTTCTGAACAAGGTACATTATCTCCTCTTATATGGTACACCCTAATATTTTTATGTGTTTAAAATTTAAAGTGTTTAAAGTTTAAAGTAGACGAAAGGGTGGAGAGTCGAACGTACCCCTAACCGAGGTAAAAGCAAACGGTTAGGGATACGTTCGCCTCTCCACCCTTTTGTCGAACAGTTTAGACATGTTTCTACTGAAGAAGGCCTCTGGTGGGTGGCCGAAACCTTTAGACAATGACGGAACAAAGCAATCGACCACAGCCAAACAGCTCGGATATAAATTCTTTTATCAACGTATTTTATTAATAATAATAATAGTCATCATCATTATCATAAACATCGTCCGCAAGGATTAAACCAAATGACTTGTTGTGATCTCAAGCAGACTAGAGCTGGTCACTCCAACGCTTTTTCGGACGCCCCTCATCTCTGTGTCCTTTCGGCTTATGATTCAGTAGTTGTTTGGGGATGGGGCAGTCATCCATTCGGTTAACATGCTCCAACCATTTTAGCCGATATTGGCCAATCCTAACAAGTATACCCATAATATTAATTTCCTGCCGTACATCGACATTTCTTTTGTGATATTGAAGAGTAGGCCTATATGCTGCCTCGTGCCTGAGAAATCTCATTTCTGCCGCTTGGGCCAGGGATTTCGTTAAAGTTCAATTCTCAGACCTACAGAGAGGTGTGGGGAGGTCCATCTCCTTGTTCTTCAGGCGTGTTTCTTTACTCGTCGATTTTAGAGTTCTCCTGATGGTCCCACACACGTGGTTGAACTTGTACAGCTCCTTCACCGCATCGTTGTAATGTAAGCCACATCACATTATAATCTATAACAATTTTATGGGATCAGCTCCATGAAAAGCCGTCACCTTAGTCTTCAAGGTGGAGATTTGTAATCCGAAATATTTGAAGATTCAACTCAGTAAGTGTACAGGATAGTGTGCAAGCCGCTTTCCGAGTTCGACAGAATAGCCTGGTCATCAGCAAACAACAACTTGTCAGCTGCTGAGTTACCAATCATAAAATGTTCTGAGAGGTTCATCAGCCAATTGGTGTCACATCGTCTATATATAAATTTAAAATAAAGGTGACAATGAGCTTCTTTGTCGTACTCCACAATTGATCAGGCCCACACTGCGAGTTGTAGTCCCTCTTCCTGTCTCAATTAAGATTTTGTTTTCCACATAAAGGCTTTCTGCTTTTTATGGCTCTAATTAAGTGTTGAGTGATCCCTTTCTTTGTCAATATTGCCCACATCCTACCGTTATTCACTCTATCAAATGCCTTTCCAAAGTCTATGAAAGCTATGTATATGGGCAACTGATATTCCCTTTGGTTTTCGATGACCTGGGCTACTTGAAGATGCTGATCACGATCTGCTCTTCCTGAAACCATGCTGGGTCTCTGAGGGAATAGTCTCCATTATTGTATTCAGCCATCTTGCATGAATAGATGCATACTGTTTGTAAGATGTGTTAAGCAGGTTGACCTCTCTACAGTTAGGCCTATCACAGTCATTACGATCTCCTTTGTTGAATATGGGGAATACCTTTGTCTTCGGGAATGTGACCAGTGGTCCAGCACACATTAATAAAGTTCAATAAACTATCAGACAGCAAGGCTTTATACTTTATAAGCTCGACATTCAGCCCATCAGTGCCCGACGAGTTCCTATTCTTACATCACTGTAAATTACTATTGGATCCATACATTCATTGATGTAATTGCTTCTGGGTCCATAATAATAATAATAATAATTATGATAATAATAGGAATAAGAAGAAGAAGAAGAAGAAGAAGAACAACAACAACAACAACAACAACAATAGGCTATTAATGTTGATGACAACGACGATGAGGGGAATGTTGATGATGATTATGACGACGGTTATGGTAATATCATCGTTACAATAATAATAATAATAATAATGGCTCCCATGTGTACCACCGAAGCAGCTTAGGAATCAGGCAGGGTAGGCTGCCTTATGCGAGCCGCACGGTACGGCATACAAGGAAGGCAGTGTGGCCAGCACTACGCTTCAGCCGCCCATTATTATCACCAGGATGTTATCCCAGGTACTCATTTTCCACAGGCTGAGTCGACCTGGGGGCTGTAAAACGCACCTTGATTTTATGGTGCGGGCCCGGGCATCGAACCCGAGACTTCTAGATTAGTAGCCAGGTGCCATACCCACTGGTCTACTGAGCCGCCCATCATCGTTATTACAATGATAATAATAAACATTAATCACACACGGACTACATTAGTGATTTTCCCATATCCTTTAGCTGCATAGTTTTTATATTTTGTATACAGTAGAAAGGTTTTTATTCTAAACGATAAGTTTGAATATGTCTAGTTCACAATGAAAGGAAATATGGAAGACAAACGAGTAAATAAAAAATTTAATTCTTAGGTAAACACCCGAAGAATCTGTAAGTATCTTCACAGGGGAGATGCTAATATTGCGAAACGGTTATCTCCTAATTTATACACCATAGATAAAGTGTCAACACACAACACACACACACACAACGTATAATAAATGCACTTATTATTTCCTAATTATGCAGACACTCTATCAATGCCGAAATCTTTTTTTCATTTTTTTTTAGAGTTAACTAGAGCGGGAAGAGAATAAAACTGTTTTCAAAACACCAGTTTGTCTTCAACGGAAACTCTGTGTGTGTGTGTGTGTGTGTGTGTGTGTGTGTGTGTGTGTGTGTGTGTGTGTGTGTGTGTGTGTGTGTGTGTGTGTGTGTGTGTGTGTGTGTGTGTGTGTGTGTGTGTGTGTGTGTGTGTGTGTGTGTGTGTGTTACTAATGAAATACTTCACCTTGTTCTTGGAGCACTAACAGGCCGTCGAATGTATACAGTTCCACACTAAACGAACCTATTCGGGCCCCACATAGGGATGTGGTCTATATTCTTACTGTGGGCTAGTTTTTGTAAGTTTTGCGTCTCATGTACTAAAATTTAATGTTACTTTAAGAATAGTTCCATATTATGATATTAATATTAAGATTAATTATTATAAAATAACAATTGTAATATTTCTATTAGCCGTTTTACACACTGCTGTATAGGGAATCGTGTAGACACTTTCATTAGCCTAAGTACAGAATGGGTGATAAATAGCTGACTGTTCAATAGTTAACATTATGATGTGTTTAAATAAATTTTAATATACAGAGTTTTCGTTGATAGTTTCGTTATATTTTAAAAACACGTGTCCATTAGACGCCACCTTTTTCGTTAAATACTGTCCATAACTACGTGGAAGAGGGTGCAGGATGTTACCTTGAATGCGTTCTTTCAGTCACGGACGTCGCCTGTCCGTGTCTTGTAGTCCTTGGCTTTTAAATACGGCCAGAGGAAAAAATCTGTAGCTCTAAGGTTTAGCCGGGTCAGTTAATGTCACCAAACCGTGGGATAATGTGCCCAGGGAACATTTTTCGTAGCGTTAGCATATTTCAGCATGTGTGTGTGTGTGTGTGTGTGTGTGAGACAAATAAAAACAGCTAACTGCCACATACCCATTCCTCTTCTTCAGCCCCTATATTTAAGCTTGTCTCTTTTCTTAAGTTTCTCTGTACCATTCTAGTTTCTTCACGCAAAGAGTGTTGTGACCACTGTCTTTATTTATCCTGGAGGTCACCAGCTGAACTCTTATTTTCTGCCACCGGTCTTCTAACATTCTTAAAAGAAGAAGAAGAAGAAGAAGAAGAAGAAGAAGAAGAAGAAGAAGAAGAAGAAGAAGAAGAAGAAGAAGAAGAAGAAGAAGAAGAAGAAGAAAACCATAACAAAACGAACTGAAGTTTTTACAAAGAACAACCGATAATATTATACTTAATACTTTAAAATTGTAGTATTTAAATTAAATATAAATATAGAGTAGGGCATAAGGAGCCGACTGTTTTTAAATTGCAGCTGATTGGTTCATGTTTTTCCACTGAATGAAGTCGGTTTTCCCGATAGTAAACTGTTTGTGAGTTAGACATCATGGACCAGTGGTCTGCATCAGAACGTATTTTTACAGTAGACTCACCTATTAACACAAACTCAGTTACATCTACTCAGCATGAGTCTCGGAAACAATGTAATACACGAGACGCATCGTCTAGAAACATCATGTTATTGTCGATGAAAAAGTGGCGTGAAGATGGGCGAGTGAGAGGATGAAAACCACCTGATTGTCCCTTGTATGTGTGTGTTCTAAAAATTTAGTTTGTATAAATAGTGTTGTCTTAGTGTAGCTTTGCATATTTGTAACTTTGATTTCAGTTATTGTACTGTAGGCGTATTTAGCATAAACGTCCACTATTGACAAACGAAAATAAATTTTGGAAAAGAACATTTTTATGTTGAAATTATATACTTGAGCCTAAATGTATTTATGATATTTAGTTAGTACGCAAGTACTTATTCATTTTATTTTCTGACGTAGACTATATTTTTTTTGATTGTTCGTCAATCAGTACGGTACAGTACGGTTGAACGAAATGTGTATCAGAAAATAAAATAAATAAGTACTAGCACAGTAACTCAATATTACAATAAAATAAAAGTATTTATATATGCAAGAGTGTCAAATAATTAAAAAAATATGTATTTATATATAATGGATAGGCACAGGTAAATTAATATTGCCGAGATAAATACAATTGCTGGAATGCTGGTTTATTAAAAATTAGTTAACTGAAGAATGGTTGAAATTTCAAAGTTCTTACTTCTGAATTATTTAGAAATTGGTCTGTGGACCAACATAGATTAACTAAAATTAAATGTTTTTTAATAGTTTGTTTGAATTCAATTTTCAGTCATTAACAGTTCTTTTAAAGTTTATGAAAGCAATAGTAATATTAAAATTTGGACTTCCATTGTACGTAGACTGAAGAACGATGTCCGTAACTGCGGTGATGGTCGACATTTGCCACCCCAGTTGTGCCCGTAAGAATGTAGGTAGTAGAGTTTCTCAAGATAACTTTCGTGTTGGTATCGGGTACGAAGATTTAGGGGTTATATTCGTTCCTGAACGTGGATGTATTGGACTTACACCAAATCAGCCGCGCTTCAAGTGTCTTTCCGAAATCATATACCGACAATCTTCCACTAACACTAAATATATTTGGTTTTAACTGTAGTCGAACTACACCTGTTAGAGTATTAAAAATATTTAGAAGTTATCTCTTCGAAATCGGCAGCGTTCCATGCGGTGAATTCGCTGACTTGTGGAACTATCTTCCAACATGTCATTTGCACAGAGATCACGTGCGTTACGATTGAGTAACCGACATGAACTGAACTTACACCTAGCTTTACTTGATCTTGACTGAAATTCTAAAGCTCTGATTGGTGAATTGCTTACTCCTTCTCTACGTAAATCACATTTAAGGGAATGAATCAGAAGTATACAAAGTAAATTTTGGCTGTTCTGATCAAACACTGGTTCGAGTCTGCAGAGATATTATCTATAATTTTGTTATTTTTATAGCTTTTCAAGTATGAGTCATATATTGAATTATTAAAAACAAAACATATCCATGCCTAGTAAATAATAGGGTTACAATTAATTACGGAAAATAGTTTCTTATAAACAATCGCGTCGAAATTTTGTGTAGAAATCTTAATCAATAACGGCATTATTAAGATACGCGCACACGCGCATTCGACTATGCTAACCCGAATTTACAACAATTACGCACTTGTTCACGTATCGTATTACATATCTGCGCCTACAACAACTGAGTTTTAAGTCTAAATTACAAATTTCTATGTCAAGCTAAAATACAAAGGCCACATGCAACTCTACATTTTTTCAAATATTTTCTTACTAGCGGTACTCATGCGCTTCACTGCACGTGCCAATCGCAGCGAGTTTATAAAAAAGAAAATTCAACGTTATTGTGCACGTTACCAATGGAATGAATGCAAAGGTTAGTTGAGATACTGAAGGCACCGTTTGAATACTATAACTGCAAACCAAAGGGATCAGTTCATTGGAGCATCTCCTTGTACACCACGTTTGTTGTTTTCCCGTTGGGCGTGAGTTCACGCGGGGTACACGTACGTGAGCACCCTGGTGGCCGTAGTAGAAGCAGGCAGGCGAAGTCAAATCAATCTCTGACATTTTGACTGACTATCCTTGCGATTTGTTAACTGTCATAGCAAACCACAGTTTCACCGGGAACTGTGTCCTCCTTAAAGAGATTTGGTAGTCTGAAGGTACCAATGGGATGCGAGGAATGAAAACCTTTCACCCCTACTGGTGCCTGTTATTATTCTTGCCTCATAACTATAGCTATTAGCTTGGTGACCAACAGGCTTGTTCTTGTTCTGTTACACAAAGAAGAGCACTTCAGGTTCCTTACGCACGTGGTGGGAGAAACAACCTTCAGGATAAGTTTATTTGAAGGCATCTCGGGAGGAGTCAGAGAATTGATGAACTTAGTAGGGTAGTTTACAGCATCACTCTATTCACTTCACCTGTGAAGTTAACTGACAGAGAGGGTTTTCTTCTGTCGATGTAAGGTGTAAAAACTTACTGTTGATGCTATCAACGGTCTCATTGCTGGGAGCGAGAATATCTCTGGTAGAACCACTCCAAAGGTTATGAAGATTACGATGTTTGAATACACTTTCTAAATTAATTCTTCCATCGTACCTACTTTGTTTCCCAGTTCCCTCGGTAAATCAATCTCACCGTTGGTCTCTGGGATATCTCCGTACCCTACCTGCGGCAATACGTCAGCAAACTTTTGTGCATCAAAGTCTCCTGATTTTTGGAATATCATGTTCGTTGTGATTTTGTGAGTCTCCGTGTAGGGACAAAGATGAGAACTCTTCATGGATGCCTTACTTCATCGGCGTGTGTCTCTTAGTACGACGGGCAACGTCTGCCCAAAGTCGTCTGACAGCAGAACTGTCAATCCGCCCATCAACCGACGATTGTCATGTAGACCTTGGAGGGTCGCATTTAGCGCTTCAAGGGCTCCTTTATGAGACATGATGCTTTCATCCCAGTCAATAAAAATTCTTTCCTTAAGCATTCCGCCGTTGGGATTCCCCTTTTTTCATTGACTTACTCAATTAGCCCAACAATGTTTTACGTTGATGTGGGTCTTAAATATCCGATCCAGCGGTAGCGAGTAAGGTACCACCCAGGGGCTCTCAACAATGATGGGCTCTCGTTTACTAATCATCTTGCAGGAGGCTTCTCTGTCGGCAGCGGTTCTCCGTCTGTAGAGAGGATATCCATCCCTGCCTATTTCAATTTCCTTGACGAACTGCTTGGAGGACTTCTTTGTGCAACTTTCACGCATGGGCTGTTATGATTCAGTGAACCACAGGGTACATGAATGATATTGGTTTTTATGACTTCAGAAATTTCAGGATCATTGTCAGGTTAGGGACTTGAGGACAGGTAACTGAACTAGTTGCATTAGGTATCAAAATATGCACGTTGAGAAGGCCTCGTTTCTGCCACTTGTCGGATTTTTTCTATTTCAAAGTCGGAAGATTTTTCTATTTTTAAGAAGACTCATTAGGCAATTCACCTTCAACTGAAACACTCTTGTTGCAACAATGTCGTGCCTATCATAAGATTTACGGTGTTCAAACGCTTTAATTCTATTTATTTCCACTTCAGGTTATATGTAAAAGTTATGAACAAGTCCGGCCTGCCGTGGTGCCGCACATAAGTCATCGCTTCCTGGGTCTTCCCGAACATACAACGCAGGCCTCCCGTGAAAGAGGACTGGAGAATGGAAGGTTTCACCACGTTGCCAGCGTTTCCATAAGAAGTCATTACATCTCTCAGGTGGATGTAATTTTCCACTCGGAGTACTGCCTAGTTGGTCCGTACATAAAGTAAGCGTTTACTTTCAATTTTGGGGTACATATCTACTGAGAATTAACTCCACAATCTTCTAAAACAAAGCAGCCTGTTGAAGTCATTCGCCCGGTGAGTGTGTTTGAGTAGGAAATGGTATCCATCATCGCCTCTAGGGAAGAGCAGTGGATACTGGAAGGAGTAATATGACCTGTATGTGTCTCAGAAATTGTTGTCAGTTTGTCCTCACTGGTTTTGAGTACAACGTCCGTGCGTTCAAATACCTGCCCTACTATTAACGCTGTTACTTCTTTGCATGTGAAGGCATTGAACATCCTCTATAAGAGTTGTGAGGGACTTTGTCTGCGTGAATGATGACTGACAGATCTCCAGATGGGTTGTTTTCCAGAGTGGTTTTAAACCTGCGGACATAAATGCTGTTATCGTTTAACATAGATTGCAGACCTTTCATCAGACTAGGCATGAGAGCTGGGTTGTTTTTACAACGCAAGTCTGTCTTGTCGTCGCGTGCAAAATATATCTGCAAAAATTTGGATTTAGATTTGTCAGCAGCTGGTAAAGGCACCTAGACTTACCATTAATTTTCCACGCTGAATGATTTGAGCACCGAAAGATGTCATTTGAAAAGCCGAGAAAATCATTAGAGAGGGGATAAGCACCGCTCAGTGGAATCATTAGAGAGGGGATAAGCACCGCTCAGTGGAATCATGAAACTTTATTGATTCTCCAAAATAACGACCTCGAATTCTGAACTCTCTTTTTAAGTGTAACCGTTTCTGGCGCTCAAGCTGTTTGTCGTAGTGCCTTCCCGAAAAGATACAAAACATGCTCTGTTAGCGTATGCCTCGAACTTAACCGGGGCACACACCTGCACCTCACAAGGAGAGCCAGAAGTACCGTGTTTACTCATGGCTTCTCCATATGCATAGGCACTTGCAAAGCTAATATCATCATCGGTATATTAGCGAATGCCATACGCGTGCCATACTCCTGCTTCCTGTTCACGACATGACGTAGAATTCGTCCCCTCACCTCCATGTGTGCTGTTCGGCATTGCTATGGGCACTGAACACTAGGGCCCGGAATAATCAGGCCTACGAATCACAGAAACTACTGTACTGAATGAAAATCAAATGCCTAAACTACGTCGTCGAATACAGATGAAAATAAGGCGGTAGAGGAAATAAGCTACGGTATTAAATACGACTAAGCTACTGTACTACTAAACCTTTATTTTAAACGCTAACGAAATAGAATTCCAAACAATAGAAAAAAATAACGAATGGAACACCAATGAACGTAACAACTAATTACTAAGGTTAGCCACGGACTGCGTTGCCCTACGAATAACCTAATTAGATTTTTAAGTCGGCCACTTATGGTCAGTAAACAATGTTACTAAAATGTCAGTCTTGAGCCGACTGGTGTCCGGTGGATTGTTACGTGTTTGGGCGCTTTCAATAGATCACGTGGTACAACGCACACAAGCATACATCCTCCATCTCTGTAATAAATTTTGCTGTCAATTCGCGGTTCTTTCTCAACAAAAGTGGGAAGGTTTGAAGTTAAAAAAATCTGAATGAGAACTGTTATTTAAAATATACTTCCATTTAAATATTAATCAGTGACGGATATATATTAATAAGGGACAGATTTTAAAGGATGGCGGTACCCGTGTGCTTCACTGCAGCGCTGAGGATGTCTACTTACTCCGTAATGTCTCAAACATTTTGCACAACACTTTCTTGAGTTTTATTTGGACTTTCAGGAAACTTTAAACCGAAAGAAACCTATAGGCCATCGTTTTGGATGAAACAATGGTCACGCTCGCGTACTTATGCGACTTTTTCTTCTAAGCCACTTTTTCGAACCCCAAAGCTCGGCTCCTCGGGTGCTTTTGGGGAATTTTCGATTTTTCTAGGGATCTTGGGGGTATCAGATTCCCTGCTACCGAGTTTGAAGTTTCTAGCATGCTTAGAAGTGTCTCATAAATTCATGTCTTTTTCATTTTTAGCCTTGATATATACATACCTACATCGCTACACTTCCATTTATTATGATCATAGTGGCGCTTTATGGACGCCCGCTAGCCTATAGTATATATCCTACTAAAACATATAGGCCAACAATACTATTTTCTATTAAAATATATAAAAATATGCATTAAACTTATATTTATTTATAGAATACTTAGAAAGCAGTTATTATAGAAACGACAAAATATTTATAAAAATAACGTTTTTAATGTTTTGAGTGTGTCAGAATTCGTAGAAGTACCGAATGTCGAAAACGTTACAGGAAAAAACAACTCATTTAACTTACACCTTCCAACAGCTTTCAGTGGATCGTAGATATTACGTATCAGGTACGCTGTTTCTAAATCACAGTTGTAAATACTTTAACATGTGTTGGGAAGCAACGCGTTAAAAAGAAAGTTGACTAAGGAACTTGAAATCGGTCATTAGTCAGTCACTTTAGTGTACTGTCTAAACTAGATTGTGTGAAACATTCCATGATGAGGGGCTAACATACTCGTGAAATCACTCTAATATATCTGTGTATTCTGTACAATAAGATGTTTTGGTAGTTGCACAAAGATTTATATGATTATCAAATTATTACTATATACATGATTTTGAAAGTTCATAGTATCATTTTTTTAATTTTACTTTAAATAGTTGCACAATCAGCGTACACTGTATCTGTAGTTGTCTATATTACTAGAACTCCAAAAACTAACGTGTACTTTCGTTTTCCTTCATCTTAGAACTCTTCGTAATTTAGAGGTCAAGAAGGTAAGAAAGAATAGGATTTTTAACCAAGATTACTACTCTATTGAAACCAACACTACTGACATACAGGTTCATTTAAGAACTTGCTTTGATTGTTAAGTTCTTGCTGATGGTAGAGTCTTCTTATTTTGTTTATTTATTTAGTTATTTTTCATTAATGTTATGTTTAAGTGTCTGCTGTTTAATTTCAGACACTTAATAGTCTTTTAGTTTCGAATTCTGTCACCGTCTTACAACCCAGAACTTTATATAGAAGAGTGGGATTTTATTTTCTTTAAAAGAACCATACCTCACTAGTCTGGTAATTTGTTTAAAAATAAATAAATAAAAATACCTCTGCTCAACAGTCCGTGGCGCTTTGTTTAGTGTGACGGTTGCATGGCTAGTAGTACAAAGCGTCGCCAGCCGCTTATAGTTGCGGTATCCGCAGCCATGTTTTAACTACTGTTTAAATGCTTTCTCTACGGTATGAGTGTTTCATTGATTATTACTTACATTTCTCAGTTTAAATACAATTCTGTATCACGAAATTATGAAAAGAGAATGTAATGCAAATACATGCTTTCAATGAGGAGAGAGCGCTTAGAAGGCTTTTCACACCAATTCTATTCTCCTTATTTACCGTGTCCTTGTTAAGCCGATAGATGTATTGTAACACTGCGGTAACAAACCTCTGCAATGGAATAGGCGGTGAATTGACGCGCCAACAGTCCCTGCAAGGGAGCATAGAGATAACGTGGATCCAGGGAAGCCAGGGAAATCCTAATAGGGACACAGAGGAATCAAAGCGTTATATTATGGTCTGTGCATAGCTGGGAGATCTATGGCAGCATCATGGCTGTCTTTTTGTGTGAATTTCGCAGTTCTCATTAGCAGTTATAATTTCCTCTATTCACACTAGCTTAGAGCTCCCTCTCTTTTATCTTCCTTCCGGTTTCAGTTGCATCGTTGTTGGATTAATCGCAGTTTACTTTATGTCTGATTGTTGGACACGTCCAAATAGTTTAAATCGTTTCTGTCCCATACATCATTCAATTGTCATTTATCAATCTATTATTTTCATTTATAAATTTTTTCATTATAACCACTTTAAAATATATTTGAAAACGTCCGTAACTACAGCGTCTACTCTTCTATTCTATACTTTACTAAGTTTCTAGGTCTACGATCTATACTTGTATTAATATGCGGTTTACGATGGCATCAAAATCTCATTCTTCTTTTTACCAATTTCTCTATTCAGTATTACGTTCTTTACATATTTTATTGCATCTTTCATGTATTTATGCAATATGTTATAATATGTATTTATACATATTTAAATATTCTTTTAAATATTTTATGCATTTCATTTATTCTTTATCAGGACCCTTCTACTGAGTATAACTGCACTACAAATCTTGTGCTACTTATATCTTCTTTCCAACTAAACATCATACTTCCTTTTCCCGTTATAGTACACCTTACCGAGGCCACAGCTGCGTTACACACACACACACACACACACACACACACACACACACACACACACACACACACACACACACACACACACACACACACACACACACACACACACACACACACACACACACACACACACACACACACACACACACACACACACACACACACACACACACACACACACACACACACACACACACACACACACACACACACACACGATTTAGGATTTTCTTTCCATTTCCCAATTAATTGGTGAGTTGACGATAAGAAGGTATCTCATAATTAAAATCGTTTCTTTGTCGAGACCTTTAATTTAGAGATGTTACCCACGAACGCTTGTCCCATTTATTTAGTCTGCACGCCTTTGTCTCTGGTAACACGTGCACAGTGTACGTTTTCTCGTAGGCCTATAGCGTATTGTGTTTATATTTTTTTTTATGTATGTCCGTGTGTGTATGTATACACGTCTTCTGCCCTCTCTCAATTAATTTTCGTATTGGGGCTGCTTATTTTACTGGTGTCCACAACGATGCCGGTTTTCGTGAAGGTAATATTATTTTATATAAAAGGAAGAGGTAGAAAATGCTCTCTCTACGTTTTCGCTTTGTGTATTGCCGGTTTTGCAACCGTTTGCATATGTTGGCTTTTAACCTGTACACTTTCAGACATTATCTTGACAACATACCATACACCGAGTTCTTCGTTGTTCGCAATCTGGACACTGAATATTTTGGTGGCAGTCAGGCACTTTAAAATGATTTGTAACTGATATAATATATATATATATAACCTAGACAAATCTTGGCACGTAAGCAATCAGGACACAACCTGTCTCCTTGTAAGTTATTCCGGAAGCACACATCGGTTAAACGTTTTCTTTTGAAAAAGAAGGTTAATCTGTTATTCTTCAAAATATTGATTATCTTGCCAAGATAATCCAGTCCGACACAGTGTCTGGCTAAAAATTAATTTCACTTGTTTGTCGCTACGTCGCTCATTCACAAGTGATTAGATCTGATTGTAATCAGTTTTCATCTCTTTGCTGGTGCAACCTCATTAAGTGTGTACTAACATTCCAAACACTATATTATTTTAAGTGTTGGAGCGTGCACTAGCCAGCCCCGATAAAGAAGATGACTGTCGCTTGTGCTTCCAGAACGTTTAGTGTTGGAGCGAGCACTAGCCAGTCCCGATAAAGAAGATGACTGTCTTGATTGTTCATCTCTTCTTTCACAGCACTATCACTTTACTAAAAATGAACTTTATCTTGTGAAAAACTTACTTTTTTCGTCGGACGCGTTTCGGCTTAAGTATCCGCCTTCTTCAGCTTTTTGGTCAGACTGCCATCATTTCGTAACGGTTTTTGTGTGGAAGGTGTAGTGGGGGTGGTGTGTGGAGGAAGGGGATTGGTGCAGGGATTCAACTTGATGTTTGTTTTTTGTAAAATTGTGTCAAAAAGTGTATGTGATTTATATTGTAATTGATCGTTGAGTATGTTGTTTGGTTGTGTTGTGTGGTGTTTATATATTTCGTATTGTTCAGTTGTGTTGAGTTTTCGGCCTTTAGGTAAGTAATGTAAAATTTCGAGATTGGTGTCTATGTTGGTGTAATTGTGGTTTTCTGTGTGTATGTGTGTGGCAAATGCGGAGTGTATATTGTTGTTGGTTAGAGCTTTTAAATGTTCAGAATAACGGGATGAAAAAGATCTTCCTGTCTGGCCGATGTAGAAACTATTGCAGTCATTACATTTTAATTTGTAAACACCTGTTTTGTTATATTTGTCTATGTCTGTGTTTGTATTATTGATGTGTTTTGTAATGGTATTGGTTGTTCTGTATGCTATTTTGTATTTGTGTTTTCTGAATGTGTTGGCGATTTTGTGTGTGTAGGAGTTGTGGTATGTGAGTGTGATGTATTTATTGTGTTGTGTGCTGATGGTATTTTGTGTTTTGTTGTTTTTGTTTTTGATGCGTTTGTGTAGTGTGTTTATTAAATTAGGGTTGTAACCGTTTTTGATTGCTATGTATTTTATTGTGTTGAGTTCGTCGGTGTAATCTTGTTTATTTAAGGGTATTTTAGTTAGTCTATGGAGCATATGGTTGAAGGCCGCATGTTTATGTTGTGTTGGGTGGTTTGATGTGTTGTGTATAACCATGTCAGTTGTGGTTGGTTTCCTGTATATTTTGTATGTGTGTGTGTTGTTAGTTTTGTTAATTGTTAGGTCTAGAAAATTTATACTATTGTTTTGTTCAATTTCCAGTGTAAATTTTAATTTGTGTTGTATAGTGTTTATGTATTTGTGGAAGTTTTCAACTTGTCTTGTGTTGCCTTTGAATAAAAGTAATATATCATCTACATACCTGTGCCAATCTCGAAATTTTACATTACTTACCTAAAGGCCGAAAACTCAACACAACTGAACAATACGAAATATATAAACACCACACAACACAACCAAACAACATACTCAACGATCAATTACAATATAAATCACATACACTTTTTGACACAATTTTACAAAAAACAAACATCAAGTTGAATCCCTGCACCAATCCCCTTCCTCCACACACCACCCCCACTACACCTTCCACACAAAAACCGTTACGAAATGATGGCAGTCTGACCAAAAAGCTGAAGAAGGCGGATACTTAAGCCGAAACGCGTCCGACGAAAAAAGTAAGTTTTTCACAAGATAAAGTTCATTTTTAGTAAAGATGACTGTCGCTCGTGCTTCCAGAACGTTTAGTGTTGGAGCGTGCACTAGCCAGTCCCGATAAAGAAGTTGACTGTCGCTCGTGCTTCCAGAACGTTTAGTGTTGGAGCGTGCACTAGCCAATCCCGATAAAGAAGATGACTGTCGCTCGTGCTTCCAGAACGTTTAGTGTTGGATCGTGCACTAGCCAGTCCCGATAAAGAAGTTGACTGTCGCTTGTGCTTCCAGAACGTTTAGTGTTGGAGCGTGCACTAGCCAATCCCGATAAAGAAGATGACTGTCGCTCGTGCTTCCAGAACGTTTAGTGTTGGATCGTGCACTAGCCAGTCCCGATAAAGAAGACGACTGTCGCTCGTGCTTCCAGAACGTTTAGTGTTGGAGCGTGCACTAGCCAGTCCCGATAAGGAAGACGACTGTCGCTCGTGCTTCCAGAACGTTTAGTGTTGGAGCGTGCACTAGCCAGTCCCGATAAGGAAGACGACTGTCGCTCGTGCTTCCAGAACGTTTAGTGTTGGAGCGTGCACTAGCCAGTCCCGATAAGGAAGACGACTGTCGCTCGTGCTTCCAGAACGTTTAGTGTTGGAGCGAGCACTAGCCAGTCCCGATAAAGAAGATGACTGTCGCTCGTGCTTCCAGAACGTTTAGTGTTGGAGCGTGCACTAGCCAGTCCCGATAAAGAAGTTGACTGTCGCTCGTCCTTCCAGAACGTTTAGTGTTGGAGCGTGCACTAGCCAGTCCCGATAAGGAAGACGACTGTCGCTCGTGCTTCCAGAACGTTTAGTGTTGGAGCGTGCACTAGCCAGTCCCTGACTGTCGCTCGTGCTTCCAGAACATTTAGTGTTAAAGTTTTTAACCACGGCCAATCGACCCAGACGTTTTCACAATAACCATAATCATAAGCACTGTGAAAACCTTCGAAATGTATGAGTTTCCTCGTATTCAATGACCCGTTAAACGGGTTTCTTACTGATTGAAGGTTTCTTGAAGTTTAAAGTTGTTAGAACATGTCACATAAAATATAAATAAATAAATACATAAAATAAAATGAGAAAAAATAAAACAACTACATTAATTTTTTGGATCAGTGGTGGCACATGATACCTTACACAATAGCGCCACATATAAACGTATAGTCCTAAATAAATTCACTCTTGACATCAAAGGTACGGTAGCTGATTAGTATTAACGTCAACGTCGTCAATTCCATCCATAGTTCAAACACAGGACCAGGGAAATGCAACTACCAAACATGACATGCTCTTACACAATGTGGGAGACACAAGAAAAGAATATTAAAATGATAATAATAATATTAATAACAATAATAATCTAAATTGGGTGCAATGTACGATGTAAAACCTTTCTCAGTTATGTATCGTATAAAGAGCCCTATACTATTAAACCTACCATGAGTACTTTACCTGTGAGATAAATAATGTCTTAAAAATAATGTCAAAATACAACGCAATACATCGTAACATGTAAATAGCGTGTATAAATTTTAGTTACATAAATACAACGAAAGTGATAAATTAAAAATAATTCCAGTTAACAAAATTAGTTTATATTCTACTGTAGATTAGTAAAGGCCTAATGTGTAAATGTGCTTATTACAAATTCACAATTTTTATTCAACGAAATCACAAACTATAGGCCTATAGCCTATATATATAGGTGATTCAAAATTGCACGACAATCTCTCGGGACCTGATTTTGTAGCTAAAAATAAGAAATAACGTTAATATAAACATAGGTCCGAAAACGGTTCGTTAGCAAGTTACGGCTCGTGAACCAGTTCGCTCTGATTTCTACTCCCACGGTAAAATGACGCCATACTGAAATTCGTGGGGTATAAAGTGAAGGGTAAATTTTGTGGCTTCTTATATTTTTTGATCTGAAAAATTGAATAAAAGAGGTCC
Organism: Magicicada septendecula; assembly: GCA_034769895.1. Taxonomy (NCBI): domain Eukaryota; kingdom Metazoa; phylum Arthropoda; class Insecta; order Hemiptera; family Cicadidae; genus Magicicada; species Magicicada septendecula. Next base: position 497,011,454 of record CM068368.1, read on the forward strand.
AAGAGCTCTATCTCAATTAGTTTCTAAGAAAAACTGGGTAAAACAAAAAATTTGAGTTGAAAACAAACATTTTTAGATTTGGGATAAAATAATTTTGTTAATTTGCCAATAAACAAATAAAACTTTCTAACTAACTTTGTAAAGAATTTAATTATGAAAAATTGAGGTGTATAATGTCTATTAAAAATAAGTACAAATTAGAGTAATCTGACTTTAAATAAAAACAAAACAGACCAAATTGCGCCAGAAAAGCGTTACAATTTACACTGTAAACTTTCGAAACACCTACACTTGGGCAAACGAAAACCCACGAGACTGCTACAAGACATGACCAACATACTTTTTCATTTAATGTGTGGTGCGGTCTTCTTGGTGACAATCTCTTAGGCCCTTTTATCTTACCACCAAGGCTTAATGGAAGACAATACTTATATTTTTTCCAAACGAATCTAATGGAACTCGTGGAAGATATTCCACTTACAGACAGAGTGCAGATGTGGTTTTTGAATGACGGTGCATCTGCTCAGTACTGTCGTGATTTGACGAACCATTTAAATAATACATTCGGTAAGGTATGGATTGACTGAAACGGACCAGTACTTCGGTGAAACGTTTACATCTCTTTGCGTTTACGTCTCCGACCACACGAAGAACGTCAAGTTAAGTAAGAAGAACGCTTTTGAGATTGGCGGAGCTGCTTGGAAAAACTGCATATGGTTTTATGTGATGACGTTACCTAAAAGAGAAGGAGTCGAAGGTTGGACAACGGAAATTTAAGAAGGCATATATATTACTAATAAAAACTATTTGATTCAAGCAAGTAAGGACAGTCCAGAAATTTGGTTGAAATTTCAGGAACTCATCGAAAGGCTGTCACAATGGAGGTGGGCGTTAGTAAGACGGGAATTTTCGTCAGTGGTTGAAAATTTCTTTATGTGTGGGAGTTTATTGAAAGAGTTATCCCCCATTAGCAGAGTTCGTTAGAAATACGACGGAATACAAATATCTAGTCGTTAGGTTTTTCAACAAGGTCATTCAATTGCCAGGTAAGAAAGGTTAGTTACCAGGTTTGCCAGGTTTTTACCTGGTTAGTTTACCTGGTTAGTTTTTTAGTCTACATTAGTTACACTACTTTTGTTACTTTTAATTTGATCTATGCCTACTGTTTATGTTTTAATGATAGTGGTTTTTAATTCCAATTTTGGTAGAACTTTGTTTAAATACTATTTAACAAATTACTACTATCAATATGTTTAACTTCGTTATATTTATTTGATTTTATGTTTATAGTTTCTGAGGACACAATACACAGGAACGTTACAGAAAACTATGTAGGAAGTCCAGCCGAAAGGTTTACAAGATGATAATAGTGTCGATTGTGCTGTAGTATCATATGCAAATAAAAATTAAATCGTTTTTGTAAAAAACGAAGTTTTAAAACAAATTTTTGCTAAATAATTTTTCAGTTTACAATTACCACGTAGTTTACAACCGACAGAAATAATTTTTTTAAATTCGTATTAATACAGTATAGGTCCGTCGTTTCCTTTCCGTAATTCGTAAAGTACAAATGTGGCAGCAAAACTAACTCTACATGGAATAAATGTTTCCATACCGAAGTCACAATTATTTATTTGACGTGGCCACGTGACGGAGTGTATCGTCTATACTACACACTAGCTAGAGTACGACAAGAAACGGTAAGGACTAAGAGGCGGAATAATTGTATCAGCGGGATAACGACTAATAGCTAGATTGAATAACCTACTACTACTACTAACCTACTTATTACTCTGTTTTGATTTGTGTTCAGAATTTAGATACATCGTCTTCTCGTCTCCCTATCGCACAATTTCTGTTCATTTCTTCATAAAAACGGTCTTTTTTCGAAATATGTAATTTATTATCATTTTTATTTTTTTTCTTTCTAGCGTATTACTAATTGGATACTTTGATTCTCAAATCTGCTAGATCTTAGACAGATTTAAAAAAATGTTCTTTATAAATTTCAGTATGTTTATTCTCTTTCCTACTTCTCTAACAACATTTGTTTTTTGGTCAGTCCTCTTAAGGAAAAATTGCTGTTGATATCAATTTTGCTACTAGGTTGAAGCGACATCCTTTTCCAATTGCCTTCATTTTGGGGTGTCTGTTTATCTCAGGGTAGAAATGAAAATGATTATATTTTTTGAATAATGTTAAGTGTTTTTTTTGTCGTTTTTTTATTTTTGCTCTTACATTTTTCTGTTGTAGTATTTCTTTCTTTCCAAACCTCAAAATATTTTCTATAAAACGAATCTTATTTATATATTTTTTTCATACGTCCATGATTCCTTATATTCTTTATCACGTCTCTACTAGTAACCGTTGGCCAACAATCCATTTCTTTTCCACTCAATAATTTTATTGACCCTAGTGTTAAATCACCGTGTAGAATAAAAATATCGGTATGGAGAACCATACATGACTTCCATATTCTAAGATTTATTTTTAAAATCATTTTCGAAATGGAATATTACCATAGAAACTACTTCTTTCTACTTACTGCTTCAGCCTTAACCACAGTACTGTGGTCACTAACATATACCACCTCACGTTATCGCACTCGATTTTCACTGATGATGGAAGTCAATGGCATTGCCGAAACGTCTGGTTTTGTAGAAAACATTGGACTACGGCCAAATATCCCGGGAAGGAATTTTAACAAAAACTACTTCTTTGTTGCCGATAACGTTGTACACATATATATATAAAATATGCATAAAATTAATGGCTTGTATAAGTTAATGATTGATCTCCATTAAGTAGTGCTCAAGTTTCCAAAGTTTTAATATTATGATGTCCGTAATTAAAACATCAGAGCAGGTTTAGTGTGTATGAGGGTTCACCGTGGACAAAAATTTTCAACATTTCCTATTGAGCGTTGCTTAGAATAAATCTGCGAATCTACAGTGTACGTTTCACAGAACAAACACGCGGAAAAGAAGGAGCGCTCCGAAGTCACTCATGGACCCTCAGCATCTTGCAGAGGGTTCATTCCCTAAAGACGAAAACTCTGTCTATGAATCGTTCCTCTGTAAACACGTGCAGGTACACTGCCCAGCGATCCACAGGAAGCAAATCGCTATCCACGCTGGACACTTTTTCGGCTTGCATGCGTTATGTTGGTATGGGTTCGGCACTTTCCATTTAAAAACCGTGCAAATGTAAGAAAATAAACATGAATGAGGCCAGAAATAACGCGAATTGTGTGTGTGTGTGTGTGTGTGTCTTCCCTGCCTTTTTATTGCGGTAGTGATAATAATAAAATGGAAACGTAAACAGTACATAACTGAGATATGCTTGCCTGCCACGCACGATATATTTTCTCTTATACATGACTAGCAGAATACCCGTGCTTCGCTACGGAGTTTCACGTTGTACGTAATGAAAATGTTAGTTTAATTAATAAAGTTTAATTAAAGTAGGCTTCTTAAAAATAAATAGCTGTTGCCCACAACTTCGTTCGCGTGGTCTTCAATTTAATGCGATAATATATTTAGAACAGAATCTATTCTATTGGGTTGCCATAGTAACCAGATCTAATAGTTTTTTAAGACCGCAAAGGACCCCCAGAGGATCGTATCGAAAAAACACCTGTCCTATGTTGGTTCTCCCGTTGCGTAAAATATTTGTGCCAAGTTTGGTTGAAATCGGTCCAATGGTTTAGGTGGAGACGTGGAAGACCCCAAAGAACCCCCCAAAGGATCGTATCGAAAAAAACACTTGTCCTATGTTGGTTCTCCCTTTGCGTAAAATATTTGTGCCAAGTTTGGTTGAAATCGGTCCAGTGGTTTAGGAGGCGATGTGGAAGACCCCAAAGAACCCCCAAAAGGACCCCATCGAAAAAACACCTATCCTATGTTGGTTCTCCCGTTGCGTAAAATATTTGTGAAAAGTTTGGTTGAAATCGGTACAGTGGTTTAGGAGATGTGGAAGAAACCTTCGCGGACATGCGCACAACAACTCGCCGAAGTTTCATCGCAATCGGATGAATGGTATAGGAACGCATACGGGACAAACAAAGAAACATTCATTTTACTTCCATATTCCTTAAGGAATGGAAGTATGGTGATGGCAAAAAAAATCGTGTTCGAGATTATTGCAGATTCTGATTCTACTACACTCAAAACATGAAAAAAAGTCGTTTTCCGAAAAGTGTCTGTGTGTCTGTCTGTCTGTCTGTCTGTCTGTCTGTCTGTCTGTGTGTCTGTGTGTCTGTCTGTAGATTTTTTTTCTATGGCAAACGATAACTGCCGCAAATTCAAACAGAATCAAATAATTTTTTGCATACAGCTCGGTTTTGCAGAGTTCTCGCGACCTATTGTTTTTGGTGAAGATCGGTTGAGGGAAAGGGGTAGTTTACCTGCAACGGTTTTTTTTTAGCAAGGGTAATTTTGTTTGTTTGGCAAACGAAAACAGCCGCAAATTCAAACAGAATCAAATAATGTTTCGCATACAGCCCTAAATTGTAGAGTTCTCAAGATCTGTTGATTTTGGTGAAGATCGGTTAAAGGAAAGGGGTAGTTTACCTGTAACGTTTTATGTTTTAACAAGGGTATTTCCTATGGCAAACGATAACAGCGGCAAATTCAAACAGAATCAAAAGATTATTTGCATACAGCCCTAAATTGTAGAGTTCTCAAGACCTATTGTTTTTGGTGAAGTTCGGTTGAGGGAAAGGGGTAGTTTACCTGCAACGTTTTTTTAACAAGGGTATTTTCTATGGCAAACGATAACAGCCGCAAATTCAAACAGAATCAAATAATGTTTTGCATACAGCCCTGATTTGTAGAGTACTCAAGACCTATTGTTTTTGGTGAAGATCGGTTAAGGGAAAGGGGTAGTTCACCTGTAACATTTTATGTTTTAACAAGGGTACTTCCTATGGCAAACGATAACAGCCACAAATTCAAACAGAATCAAAAGATTATTTGCATACAGCCCTAAATTGTAGAGTTCTCAAGACCTATTGTTTTTGGTGAAGATCGGTTGAGGGAAAGGGGTAGTTTACCTGCAACGTTTTTTTAAAAAGGGTATTTTCTATGGCAAACGATAACAGCCGCAAATTCAAACAGAATCAAATAATGTTTTGCATACAGCCCTGATTTGTAGAGTACTCAAGACCTATTGTTTTTGGTGAAGATCGGTTAAGGGGAAGGGGTAGTTTACCTGCAACGTTTTTTTTTCAAGCGTATTTTCTATGGCAAACGATAACAGCCGCAAATTCAAACAGAATCAAATAATGTTTTGCATACATCCCTGAATTGTAGAGGTCTCAATGACTTTCGATTTTGGTGAAGATCGGTTAAGGGGAAGGGGTAGTTTACCTGCAACCTTTTACGTTTTAACAAGAGTAAAGTACTTGAAAATTTATTTAAACTTTTTGAAACAATGGTAATTGTTAAAAATAAAATAATTTTGTTGCCAGGCAATAAAATTATAATTTTTTCATTTTAATGTAATATAATATTTTTCATTTAATACAGCAATAAAAAGGCAGGTAAGACACAGCCTGGCTGTTTGGCTGAAAATGATTTTAAATATAAATCTTAGAATATGGAAGTCATGTATGGTTCTCCATACCGATATTTTACTTCCATATTCCTTAAGGAATGGAAGTATGGTGATGGAAAAAAAAATCGTGTTCGAGATTATTGCAGATTCTGATTCTACTACACTCAAAACATGAAAAAAAGTCGTTTACCGAAAAGTGTCTGTGTGTGTGTCTGTCTGTCTGTCTGCGTGTCTGTCTGTCTGTCTATCTGTCTATCTGTCTATAGATTTTTTTTCTATGGCAAACGATAACTGCCGCAAATTCAAACAGAATCAAATAATTTTTTGCATACAGCCCTGATTTGTAGAGTACTCAAGACCTATTGTTTTTGGTGAAGATCGGTTGAGGGAAAGGGGTAGTTTACCTGCAACGGTTTTTTTTTAGCAAGGGTAATTTTGTTTGTTTGGCAAACGAAAACAGCCGCAAATTCAAACAGAATCATATAATGTTTCGCATACAGCCCTAAATTGTAGAGTTCTCAAGATCTGTTGATTTTGGTGAAGATCGGTTAAGGGAAAGGGGTAGTTTACCTGTAACGTTTTATGTTTTAACAAGGGTATTTCTTATGGCAAACGATAACAGCCGCAAATTCAAACAGAATCAAAAGATTATTTGCATACGGCCCTAAATTGTAGAGTTCTCAAGACCTATTGTTTTTGGTGAAGATCGGTTGAGGGAAAGGGGTAGTTTACCTGCAACGTTTTTTTAACAAGGGTATTTTCTATGGCAAACGATAACAGCCGCAAATTCAAACAGAATCAAATAATGTTTTGCATGCAGCCCTGATTTGCAGAGTACTCGCGACCTATTGTTTTTGGTGAAGATCGGTTAAGGGAAAGGGGTAGTTTACCTGCAACGGTTTTTTTTTAGCAAGGGTAATTTTGTTTGTTTGGCAAACGATAACAGCCGCAAATTCAAACAGAATGAAATAATGTTTCGCATACAGCCCTGAATGGTAGAGTTCTCAAGATCTGTTGATTTTGGTGAAGATCGGTTAAGGGAAAGGGGTAGTTTACCTGTAACGTTTTATGTTTTAACAAGGGTATTTCCTATGGCAAACGATAACAGCCGCAAATTAAAACAGAATCAAATAATGTTTTGCATACAGCCCTGATTTGTAGAGTACTCAAGTCCTGTTGTTTTTGGTGAAGATCGGTTAAGGGGAAGGGGTAGTTTACCAGCAACGTTTTTTTATCAAGCGTATTTTCTATGGCAAACGATAACAGTCGCAAATTCAAACAGAATCAAATAATGTTTTGCATACATCCCTGAATTGTAGAGGTCTCAATGACTTTCGATTTTGGTGAAGATCGGTTAAGGGGAAGGGGTAGTTTACCTGCAACCTTTTACGTTTTAACAAGAGTAAAGTACTTGAAAATTTATTTAAACTTTTTGAAACAATAGTAATTGTTAAAAATAAAATAATTTTGTTGCCAGGCAATAAAATTATAATTTTTTCATTTTAATGTAATATAATATTTTTCATTTAATACAGCAATAAAAAGGCAGGTAAGACACAGCCTGGCTGTTTGGGTGAAAATGATTTTAAATATAAATCTTAGAATATGGAAGTCATGTATGGTTCTCCATACCGATATTTATATATAAGATGTAAACTATACCACTTACTTGACATAAACCGTGATAGCTAAGCTAATGTACAACATACATGTATTAATTATACACATAAATGTTCCTCGATAGACACTCTATCTATTGGCGAAAACTTGAATAAAATCCGTTCAGTACTTCCTGAGATTAGCGATTTCAAACACAGAGAGAAAACGGACCGACTTTACTTTATACTATGTACAGATTTACATTAAAATGAAAAAATTATAATTTTATTGCCTGGCAACAAAATTATTTTATTTTTAACAATTACCATTGTTTCAAAAAGTTTAAATGAATTTTCAAGTACTTTTGTTAAAACGTAAAAGGTTGCAGGTAAACTACCCCTTCCCCTTAACCGATCTTCACCAAAATCGAAAGTCCTTGAGACCTCTACAATTCAGGGACGCAAGTAAAAAATTATTTGATTCTGTTTGAATTTGCAGCTGTTATCGTTTGCCATAGAAAATACCCTTGTTAAAAAAACTTTTCAGGTAAACTACCCCTTTCCCTTAACCGATCTTCACCAAAAACAATTGGTCTTGAGAACTCTACAATTTAGGGCTGTATGCAAATAATATTTTGATTCTGTTTGAATTTGCGGCTGTTATCGTTTGCCATAGGAAATACCCTTGTTAAAACATAAAACGTTACTGGTAAACTACCCCTTTCCCTTAACCGATCTTCACCAAAAACAATAGGTCTTGAGAACTCTACAATTCAGGGCTGTATACGAAACATTATTTGATTCTGTTTGAATTTGCGGCTGTTATCGTTTGCCAAAAAAAAAAATTTCCCTTGATAAAAAAAAACCGTTGCTGGTAAACTACCTCTTTCCCTCAACCGAGCTTCACCAAAAACAATAGGTCGTGAGTACTCTACAAATCAGGGCTGTATGCAAAAAATTATTTGATTCTGTTTGAATTTGCGGCAGTTATCGTTTGCCATAGAAAAAAAATGTAAGACACAGCCAGACACACACACACAGACACTTTTCGGAAAACGACTTTTTTTCATGTTTTGAGTGTAGTAGAATCAGAATCTGCAATAATCACGAACACGATTTTTTTTGCCATCACCATACTTCCATTCCTTAAGGAATATGGAAGTAATATTCATTATGACTGACCTTTTGATCGAAGTAAACATCACTCATAATCACCGCTAATACTCGACGATATCCACTCTAACGTTCTTCTGTCGCTTCTGCTTTGTTAAAATGATAATGTTTTACTTCCATGTTCCATAAGGAAATGGAAGTATGATGATGGCAAAAAAAATCGTGGTCGAGATTATTGCAGATTCTGATTGTACTACCCTCAAAACACGAAAAAAAGTCATTTTTCGAAAAGTGTCTGTGTGTCTATAGATTTTTACTTCCATGTTCCTTAAGGAAATGGAAGTATGGTGATGGCAAACAAAATCGTGTTCGAGATTATTGCAGATTCTGATTGTACTACACTCAAAACATGAAAAAAAGTCGTTTTTCGAAAAGTGTCTGTGTGTGTGTCTGTGTGTCTGTGTGTGTGTCTGTCTGTCTATCTGTAGATTTTTTCTTATGGCAAACCATAACAGCCGCAAATTCAAACAGAATCAAATAATTTTTTGCATACAGCCCTGATTTGTAGAGTACTCGCGACCTATTGTTTTTGGTGAAGATCGGTTGAGGGAAAGGGGTAGTTTACCGGCAACGGTTTTTTTTATCAAGGGTAATTTTGTTTGTTTGGCAAACGATAACAGCCGCAAATTCAAACAGAATCAAATAATGTTTCGCAAACAGCCCTGAATTGTAGAGTTCTCAAGATCTGTTGATTTTGGTAAAGATCGGTTAAGGGAAAGGGGTAGTTTACCTGCAACGTTTTATGTTTTAACAAGGGTATTTTTTATGGCAAACGATAACAGCCGCAAATTCAAACATAATCAAATAATGTTTTGCATACTGCCCTGAATTGTAGAGTTCTCAATACCTTTTGTTTTTGGTGAAGATCAGTTAAGGGAAAGGGTAGTTTACCAGCAACGTTTTATGTTCTAAAAGGGTATTTTTTATGGCAAACGATAAGAGCCGCAAATTCAAACAGAATCAAATAAGTTTTTGCATACAGCCCGGTTTTGTTGAGTAATAAAGACCTATTGTTTTTGGTGAAGATCGGTTAAGGGAAAGGGGTAGTTTACCTGACACGTTTTTTGTTTTATCAAGGGTATTTTATATGGCAAACGATAACAGCCGGAAATTCAAACAGAATCATATAATATTTTGCATACAGCCCTGAAATGTAGAGTTCTCAAGACCTGTTGGTTTTGGTGAAGATCGGTTAAGGGAATAGGGTTGTTTACCAGCAACATTTTATGTTTTATCAAGGGTAATTTTTTTTGACGAACGATAACTGCCGTAAATTCAAAGAGAATCAACTAATGTTTGGCATACAGCCCTGAATTATAGAGTTCTCAAGACCTATTGTTTTTGGTGAAGATCGGTTAATGGAATAGGGTAGTTTACCAGCAACGTTTTATGTTTTATCAAGGGTGTTTTCTATGGGAAAAGATAACAGCCGCAAATTCAAACAGAATCAAATAATTGTTTGCATACAGCCCTGAATTGTAGAGTACCCAAGACCTGTCGTTTTTGGTGAAGATCGGTTAAGGGAAAGGGGTAGTTTACCGGCAACGGTTTTTTATCAAGGGTAATTTTTTTCTATAGTAAACGATAACAGACGCAAATTTAAACAGTATCAAATGATGTTTTGCATACAGCCCTGTATTGTAGAGTTCTCAATACTTATTGGTGTTGGTGAAGATCGGTTAAGGGAAAGGGGCAGTTTACCAGCAACATTTTATGTTTTAACAAGGGTAATTTTTTATATGACGAACGATAACTGCCGCACATTCAAACAGAATCAAATATTTTTTTGCATGCTTCCCTGAATTGTAGAGGACGGAAGGTCTGTTGATTTTGGAGAAGATCGGTTAAGAGAAAGTGGTAGTTTGCCTGAAACATTTTATGATTTAACAAGAGTAAAGTACTTAATTTTTATAAATAAAGTATCCTGATCAAAAGCTCATAATAATCCACAGTAGAAACGTCGATGAAATATCTATAAATGAAGAAGTTAGGTGAACGGGGTGGGGGTAATTTTCTATTATTAAAAATTATAGTTGAAGGTGGAGGGGAGAATTGTTTATATGTATACTACATTATCGGCAACAAAAAAGTAGTTTTTTGTTAAAATTGCTTCCCGGGCTCTTTAGCCGTAGTCCAATGTTTTCTGCAAAACCAGACTTTTCGGCAGTGCCATCGACTGCCATCATCGGTGAAAATCGAGTGCGAAAACGTGAGGTGGTATACGTTAGTGACCACAGTACTGTGGTTAATGCTGAACCAATAAGTAGAAAGACGTAGTTTCTATGGAAATATTTCATTTCGTTTATGATTTTAAATATAAATCTTAGAACATGGAAATCATGTATGGTTCTCCATACCGATATTTTTCTATGGCAAACGATAATAGCCGCAAATTCAAACAGAATGAAATAATTTTTTGCATACACACCTGATTTGCAGAGTACTCAAGACCTATTGTTTTTGGTGAAGATCGGTTACGGGAAAGGGGTATTTTACCAGCAACGCTTTTTTTTATCTAGGGTAATTTTTTTATGGCAAACGATAACAGCCGTAAATTCAAACAGAATCAAATAATGTTTCGCAATCAACCCTGAATTGTAGTGTTCTCAAGGCCTGTTGTTTTTGGTGAAGATCGGTTAAGGGAAAAGGGTAGTTTACCAGCAACGTTTTATGTTTTAACAAGGGTAATTGTTTCTATGACAAACGATAACTGCCGCGCATTCAAACAGAATCAAATAATGTTTTGCATGCATCCATAAATTATAGATTACTAAAGGCTCATTGATTTTGGTGAAGATCGGTTAATGGAAAGGGGTAGTTTACCTACCACATTTTATGTTTTACCATGGGTAATTGTTTCTATGACGAACGATAACTGCCGTAAATTCAAACAGAATCAAATAATATTTTGCATACCTTCCTAAATTATAGAGTACTCAAGGTCTGTTGATTTTTGTGAAGATCAGTTACAAGCAAATGATAGTTTATCTGCAACGTTTTATGTTTTAAAAGAGTAATTTTATTTTTATGACGAATGATAACTGCCGCATATTCAAAGAGAATCAAATAATTTTTTGCGTAGATTCCTGAAGTTATAAGTACTCAAGGTTTGTTGATTTTGGTGAAGATCGGTTAAGGGAAAGGGGTAGTTTACCTGCCACCTTTAATGTTTTAACAAGAGTAATTGTTTCTATGACGAACGATAACTGCCGCACATTCAAACAGAATCAGATAATGTTTTGCATGCGTCCCTGAACTGTAGAGGACTCAAGATCTGTTGATTTTGGTGAAGATCAGTTAAGATTAAGGGGTAGTTTACCTGCAACGTTTTATGTGATAACAAGTTTAATTTTTTTTTTGACGAACGATAACTGCCGTAAATTCAAACATAATCAAATAATGTTTTGCGTACATCCCTAAATTGTAGAGAACTCAAGGTGTGTTGATTTTGGTGAAGATCGGTTACGGGGAAAGGGCAGTTTACCGGAAACATTTTTTGTTGTAACAAGAGTAAAGTACTTAATTTTGATAAATAAAGTATCCTGATAAGAAGATCTTAATAATCCACTGTAGAAACGTAGATGAAATATCTATAAATGAAGAGGCTAGTTGAACGGGGTGGGGGTAATTTTCTATAAATGAAAATTATAGTTGAAGGGGGAGGGGATAATTTTTATATGTGTACTACGTTATCGGCAACAAAGTAGTAGTTTGTTGTTAAAATTCCTTCCCGGGCTGTTTGGCCATAGTCCAATGTTTTCTGGAAAACCAGACGTTTCGGCAGTGCCGTCGACTGCCATCATCAGTGAAAATCGAGTGCGATAACGTGTGGTGGTATACGTTAGTGACCACAGTACTGTAGTTAAGGCTGAAGCAATAAGTAGAAAGAAGTAGTTTCTATGGAAACATTTCATTTCGTAAATGATTTAAATATAAATCTTAGAACATGGAAGTCATGTATGGTTCTCCATACCGATATTTTAGGCTGGGGGTCATTCCACAAAATGCGTGATGCAAAATGTGTAACGTCATCGCAAATGTAACGCTCCAGGTGATGTTAACACTATATTTTTTCCACAATTTCGATTCCCACAGTCTAGAAATCGGTCTCTGTCATTTTAACATGATAATGTTTATGCACATTATACGTTTCAAAAGCCTAAAAACATTATCATGCTTCGATGTTTCGGTTTCGTCGAAATTCTTCTTTCTTAGAATTTGGAACGGTTCATTTCTTCTTCGGTTTTTTTCTTCCATTAAGTATTTTATCATTTAGTCTGAACATTTTGTCAAGTTTTCATATAGTGCTCAATATTTCATAATACCTGTAATATAATACTGGTTTAGTAATAGATTTTTTTTGCTAATGACACAATTAAAAGTTACTTATACAAAATATATTGTTTGTTATAAATCAAGTCACGAAATCAATCACGTAATAATAATTTCTTTCACATTCCTCTGTAATGATCTAAGTCAATACATTAGTCTCGTGATTGTATAATAATTGTGCAGTCGTAGATTTAACAAATATTTTTAGTCTTTAACTTATCTCGTATGTTTAGCCTATTTTTAAACTTTTGATCTATACGAAAAAGATCTAAGAAAATTAAATATAAATTTATTATTTAATTGGTACATCATTGTATAATTAGTTGTTAATTTCTATTGTTACTTTCAGAGGTGGTCTTGTCGATCATCCTGTCTTGCTAGGACCACCTGTCAAAGAACAAAGCCGCAGTAACATGTATACTCTGATATGCTGTTATCACTACTTTGTCATTAAATCAGAAGATTTTCAACAGCTGTTTTAGCTAGTTGACTTTTCTGGTTCATTAAGATTCAGGCGGCCAGCTGATTGTTTTTGTCTACAGACAGAATGTCTTATTAATTAATGAACCTAATTGACTGTGTATCATTGACGGAGATGGAGTACGCTGACATTTCACGCTGCCAAGTCAGTCATTACACCATATAAACAAACTGTTTTCTATTTTAGAGGTGAGTATTCGCGAAAAGAAAGTTGCATTGTTTAGCAATTCTTAAAACGTTTTCCAAATATTAGCAACACCAATTCACTTATTTGGTACTCTAATAGATTCACTGCCTTAGTGTTATGCCAGAAGCTTTGTCTTAATTCCGTAAATAGGCCTATCAGGTTTTAAAACGCTTCTTGACTGTGACAAGATAATATCAATATAATAGGTATTGTCCCCATATCAAATTAATAAGTGTCAGCCGTGTTCTTAGTTATGGACACCTCGATACTTATTCTTAAGGATGATCTGTCACATTGGTAAATGACAGAAATAAACATACTTTATATAGTCATCAAGCGTATTAATGAAGGGGAAGAAAAGAAAAAGACAATAAACAAGAAGAGTGAATATAAAAATAACATTTAGTATGAGCAGAAAACGTCAAACATAGCCAAGAGGAAGACGATATCGACCATAATGATGTTTTAATTTAAATAAGAACCTAATCATGAGGGCCCCTTCCTCTTCGATTATTTACGCCTTTGACGAATCACTTTTAATGACAGATATTAATCACTGGTTTTATATATAGGCCTATATATATATTGCAACAAAACACAGGATGATGATCTATGAGTAAGAGTATCTGAGCATGGATGACGGACATTAACATGTTTTAGATTGATATTTGCAATTTTTGTTAATTAGCTATAAGTTTTGTATTTAGTGATGGATAAGGACTTATGTTAGGCCTATATCACATTCTTTGTAAAATTTTGTTCTTTAATGTCATGTACTTTGTGTGTGAATATGTGCGCGCGTTCGCGTGTGATAAACCTTATTCGCTATATCTTCCGTTTTAATTAACCCTTCGGCTTGAGACTTGAACTGTGAATTATTTATGGAAATTGCTACATTTTCTATATACTCTGTTGTTCTCAGCTATTTTATAAATGTGTTTTTTTAATAATTAAAACTTCAACTTTTCACTCTTATCTATTGAAGAGTAATAAAATTTCTAGATAAAATCTAGGCAGGCTCTCGCAGAATTATACAAAGTGTCGCCTGCAACCCGTGTATCTTTTGTTCAATCTGCCACGTAGACAGTCGATTGACCAATCAGAAGCTCCTAATTTCAGTCAGATTCGTCCGTTGTAAGGTGTACTTCAGGCAGTTCATCGAAAGCCTTTGCCTAGTGAACGTGTGTTCCTCTACAAGAGTTTTTCTTGTACGAACTAGTTAAATCTAAAGTAACGCTAAGACTTGGAACTCTTGTCGAGTTGTTCGACAAGAACCAAGCAGATGAACAACCATTATATTATATAAAGTGCTATTCGTGTAAGTAGAAGATTTCTGCTTAGGAAGATTTACTGACCGCGGTAAATCTGTAGTATCGCGGAACACTTCAAGAGTAGCCGGAAGGTGTAAGCCTTATACACCGCTAGTATAAATAGTACTCATTATCACCCTGAGAGTAAATAATTAATAACGTTTAAATATAATAACTTATTTCGAGCGATAACGCTAACAATTCCGAGAGTGACAATTTGTGTATGTGGAATCTGCCTTTAGTGTTATCAGTGTTCGACGAACCCATCACCGAGAGCGAGAAGGAGAGAGTGAGGCGAGACGCGCAGAGAAATTGCCGCATCAGCAGCTGAGAGAGTGATTTCACGCCAAGTAATAAGGCATTTTGACTACCAAGTAAAACTCATCTTTTATGTCATGTGAAATATTTGTTTGTAAGTGCGCGGGTGCGCATGTGATTTACATTTTACTTAATAACATCGAGGAAAATTAACATTTCGTTCTGAAAATTAACATTTCGTGTCCTCATGGTTATAAGCTACATTTTCCATGTACTCAGTTCTCCACAACTATACTTTTTATGTTTTTTTTTTTATAAATGAAATCAGTCTTCTTTTATTCTCGTTATCTCCTGGAAAGTAATAAAATGTGTAGATTAAATCTAGACAGGTCTTTGCAGAATCGGACAGAGTTTAAGCCTGATTTCAGTCTATCTGTGTTCTCATCTGTGACGTTGCTAGAGTTTCAACGAGTCAGAAGGTCTAAAAATTATTTGAGTTGGTTCTTTGCCGAGAGCACATCAGCCAGTTTCTTTCAGTTTCTTCCAAAGACTCGTCATAGAAAGACGTACTCGCTGCCACGAGTTTTTCGTGACAAGACAGGTCGTTTTCCTTTAGACTTAGAAGTTGGTTTACGGTTCGAGTTCTTCGTAACCATTACCAATTACAGAACTCAAATAATAAATAGATCATTCTAGTGCTTTCCCGCGTACAGTAGAAGAATTCCGCTAGGGGCAAAATATCTGCCGAGATATTTTGATAGTAACGCGAGAACACTTCAAGAATCCGGATTTTGTGTAAGCTCAATACACGATCTATTTTACCCAGTTAAAATCCCTGAGATTAAGTGAACTTAAATTATAAACAATAACAGTTCATATCGCAGTGTGCGTGTGTGCAAAGACGTGAATTGTCAGCATAGTAGTAGTCATCGGTCGACGTGCAGAGTCGCAGCGGTCCAGTCAAGCAGCGGGGAGCGCATGGTGGCTCGCAAACAGTTGGAATTCAACGAACACGTAACACATAAATAAACCAGTAAATATACTCAATTATTGAAAGACAAATTTTTAATAAACAATTTTATGTTGTAAAGTAATAAGACAATAGTAAATTTTAATGTTTTATTTTAACAAATTTTCCTACCTCCAGATATAGACTCTGCTGTAATAATTTCAATATAACCTATCTATGCAGTTTTAATTTGTATCGTTGCAATATATATGTATATATATATATATATATATATATATATATATAAAACTTAATGAACCTTATTGACTGTGTATCATTGACGGAGATGGAGTACGCTGATGTTTCACGCTGCCAAGTCAATCATTACATCACATATAGGCTAATTTATTTATATAGATTTAATTATTTACGTCTATTTACATATTGTATAAAATGTCAGGGAATTCGTGTAAAGTTGAGAATATTCATTACGACTCTTGCGTATGTCCAGTCAGTAGAATGCAGAGTTCTCCACGTGTGTCCACGTCGCTGTCACGCTTCCCCCTCCGTCGTTAACTGACAATTCCATACAGGTGCTTTGATTACACTTTGACTCTGCATATTCCTTTTTCTATTTCTAGAACGCTTTCTTAATCATTCGCAAACGCCCTTCTCTCGATTTCCATGTTCCACTCCAGTTCATCACCAACCTGTTTGGTAACGTTCTCCTCAGCGTTTTAAAAAATTTCCAGGAACGCCGAGCTCTTCTACTGCCTGCGATTCTGGTACGTATCTTTTTTCTTTTGTAAATTAAATTTCAGTTAACTTAATTCTCCTTCTGCGGGAAACTTCTCCGATGAGGCTCTTTCTCCATCTCAGGAACACTTCCTTCTTCGACCACGGCCTTTTCATAGTGACAAAGTTTCATTGTAATCTTCTTTTATGATGTCACAAACTAGGTATTTCGTGGTTCGTGAAAAGGTTTTTCTTTGCAACCTATCAACTCCCTCTTAGACCATCATCTCTTGCTTTATCGAAAGATGGATAACCTTTTTCACACCAGCTATGCGGATTACCGTTTTCTCATAGCTACCCCTTAGTACATCAACTTTAAAGGTCACTATAAAACCGAATGAGTTCATAATAGTCGTGCCAAACATCACGTCATTACAGTGTCTGCAACGAGTACTTCGTGGCTAAAATCGATATTTTGTAAGTTCAAGTGAATGTTTATATATCCTGACATGTTTGCAAGTCTTCCAGTTACAATCTATACGGCAGGATAACATAATTGAAGCTGAAGGCTGGTCATTACATCAGGGCGGACATGGAAACTGAGCCACCAGCGTTGACTGAAACCGTGGCTGGTTTGTTTTTAACAAATAATTTAAAAACCAGATTTTCTCTAGACTTTTCGTGTGCAGAAACTGTGTGTTAACAAGGACATTATTTCCGTAGTTATTGCGGTCGGATCCTTTTCTCTATGGACATGACACGTTTCAAATCATTTAGCCTTTCTGAATTTTTCACATTGTTTCAATAGTTGTGATGCATCGTTGGCAACTGATCTGTTTGTTTAGTTTCTGAATTACTTGTTTACTATATCTATTACAACATATCCTAATACATTTTCATAACCTTTTGATTATAACGTGATGACACGATCTCACTGAATCATACGTACGCTAACTTGAAAACTTGAAAATTTCGATCAAGGGTGCGTAAACAAGAGCATCTTTACTACTCTTGTGACGTGTCATTTGTAACATTTCGTATCTATCATTAACTCCACCTACAAAAGTCTAGATTGCAAACCTCATTGGAAAGTCTTCATTCACGATAGGCCACGAGTCCAGTCAGAAGGTCTACGCTTGGTTCAAACTCCTGCAGATTCTCCCAACTATCATCTCGCTTTCATTTATGCTTGATACGAACGCGGAATGTCGGACCTTGTATCACAATTATATGGTCTCGGTTAATTCGCCATAAGTGTTTTAGTTGTAAGCTAATATCTGTAACACCGCTCCGGTGGACCGTTTGACAACGAGGACAAATAGACGAGCTCTTTTCTTCCTCTGACCATTGATCTGTACATGCATCTGTTTCAAATTGAAGAAAATAATTCATCCAGAAAACAACTTTCAAAACAACTTGGGGGTTTTATAGTTAACGTGCTCCAGAACACGCAAACCTACTTCCTACTTATGTTTTTTTTTAATGACTTTGTAACTTTATAATTGTTTGTTTTGACATATACATGTAATTACATAAGTAATTTCATTATGTGTTCTGCTTCACTCTTTATTTGATCCCTAATACTGGAACCGTAGAACAAGTCTTTAAACGTTGGCCAACTTTTTATTAATACCCATTTAAAAATAAACAATTCCATATTACATGTATTTTATATTTCTTCACGTGGATTGATGATGTCTCTGACAACTAGACGGATTTCAGACTTCAGAGTATCTTAACCATCACCTTGGCGACAAAGTGGCTCCAGTAATTCTACATCGGGTCATAATTTGAGAGACAAGTTTTAGTATCATTAGCGCTTAATATATGCAGCAGTGGCTAATGTAACATTGAAATCATATAAAATGGATGAGACACAATCGTCACCGCGATAAATGGGGTGCTATCTGAGCTATTTCTTTTGACTGTTAACAAGAGATTGAAAATAACTGTATTACAAACATTCTATTAACGTAACTTTTAGTTTTGTAACTATATCACGATAAAACTCTTTCTACCACAGACGTTTCTTCACTAATATTATATAAATAAGTCATTTACGTTCAACGCTATATTTGGACAAGCGAATAATGGAATATGGCCGATCCCAGTCTGTTTGGTTTTCGTAGGCAATCTTTTGAGAGAATGCTGCTCGAGCGTTGCCATTGTCATCAGACTGAGGATGAAGAGGTGTTTTCCGTGGCTTTCGAATACTAAGTAAGTGACGTTATTCTTTGAAAACTCGTCATCATGTGCAAGTATTAAACCAAGGATGGTTTCTTCCGGTCTCAAACAGGCAAAGTATAGAGCTGGTCACTCCTGCGATTCCTCGGACGTCCCACATCTCTCCGTCCCTTCGGTTTATAGTTCCATAGTTGTTTTGGGATGTTTCTGTGTCGTCAAATAGTCATTCATTCGGTAAAGATGTTCCCACAAATTCAGCCGATACTGGGCAATCCTGTCAAGTATACTCATGATATTCAGTTCCTACCGTATATCTGTGTTTCTTCTATGACCATGGAGAGTATACGTGCCTGAGAAATCTCATTTCAGCCGCTTAGATACGACTGGCCTGGCCTTTCGTTAAAGTCCAGTGCTCAGACCCATAAAGAAGTGTGGGAAAGGACATCACCTTGTAGAATTTTAGGCATGTTTCTTTACTTTCTTGCTGACTTAAGAGTTCACCTGATGGTCTCGCACATAAGGTTGAATTTATGAAACTTACTCACAACGTCGTTGTTTGTATTATAAGACACACTGTAGCCCAGGTATTCAAAATTGCTGACTTGTTCCAAGACAGTACCATTTATAACAATTCTTCCTGTACGGGATCAGTTTCACGAAAAGCCATCACCTTGGTTTTCAGTGTGGAATCTGTAATCCACACTTCGTAATTTTGCACATTCCTTTTAACAAATGTATACCCATTTTTGAAAACTCCCGACTCGAAATTCCTCCCTTAATCCGTATCTGTGTATTTCAACAGGGACCACATAATGGCAACAGTAGTTGTGAACTAGACCTATTGCTTTAGCCGTAGTAGTAACGTCAGGATTTTGGATGGCAAAAGGTTCCATCCACTTGGCAAAGTACTCACCTACAGTCATTATGTACCGATTTTCGTTGTTTGTAACTGGGGAGGACCCGCAACTTCTGTGAAAATTCCTTCTGGGACGGAAGTTCAACATTATACTGATTTACTATTCCTTGCTATTAGGAATTAAAAGAAACGATTAAAAAACATACAAGGTCACAATTCATGTGGTTTATCGCAACATTAGGTGATCAGAAGTGGCACATAGAAACTTCAACAGTGGAAGCTAAATAACAATCATATCGTGGAAGAGTTTGAATGAATTGCAAGAATGGACACAAACTAAATCTGCATGATGAAAGGTTTTCAAGCGTTGTTACTACGAACAGATGAATACCAGGTTGAAAAACGCCGACGTGAAGCAGAAGAATGTGAAAAAGACAGGACAAGAAAGCAGAGGAGTAGAAACAGCACTCTTGCTAGAAACAGAGGAACGACAGAAACCACAGCTGATTGAATTAGAAGATATTACAGCATTGATACAGGAAACAGGCAAGATTGCAAGAATATACTATATAACTAACAATATACTCGTATAACTACTGCGAAGTGATTTGAATAAACAATTTTCTGGAATATCCGATACAAGAATCAATTGCATCAAAATATCTGACGTATAAAATTAATAAAGAAGCAGTGACAACAAAAATATCTGCAACAGAAGGTTCATTCGCAAATATAAGGGAATAAATATAAACTTCAGCAAAACATCAACAAAAGTGCAGCCATGCACTTCGAAACAAATGGTTGAACAGGCAGTACCTGCAAAAGCTGGAAAATTTGCTGGGAGCATTCACTGAGTGATGTATCTTTACAAATTTGAAACTTTATGACCAAACTAATGGAGACAGAAAGGGAAACAATTTAATTCGTAATCGCTTTAAAAGTTCTTGGTGTAGAACTATACAGTAAGTGCCACAGGATCTACAGCGAATTAATCAAAGTTTCTTGAATTACGGTACGGTAACTAGCTACCGCGCGATGTGTACTGTGTACTATGCTCAACTCAGTTCTAAGGAAGACTTCAAGTACCATGGGGAGACTTTAAGTGTTCGACGTAAATATCACTAGACTGAGTACACTGTCCGATCCGGAAGCACCGAAGAATACCCAAATACAATTTGCAGTGCAGACATTTATTGATGGGGTCACAGGCGGTGAACTACAGCAAGTATTACGAATGGAAGATACCAGAATAGTGTAAACGCCTTGTACATGCACTAAAGCGTCTGGGTGGACGAATTGGACGAATCACAAAACTCGGTGGTTTTCTACATTGAATGTGAAGAGCGGATATTATATTGACTAAGATGGTAAGTAAAGATAGCGTTCTCGATTTCAAGTGTCCTCTCAGTTTAAAGTCATGCAATTTGGGCTCCGTTATGCACCAGTCACGTTTGAAAGATGAATGAATCTGTTCTTTCTCGGGCTGATATGGAAAATTAGCTTTGTTTACTTAGACGGCGTCATCGTTATTGGTAAATCTTCTAAAACCATTTAAAAAACTTTAAGTAATTTGCATTCAGAAATTGCGATTCCCAACTGAAACTTCGCCTGAAGAAATGTACTCTATTTTAGAAGATTTAGGTCAATTGTTCTCAACAGGGGGTGTTAGTAAAGATGAAACCGTTACTCTAGATTTCTTTGCAGACGTTTGACAAGGCAAGGTTTCCAACACAAGCAAATGACTGATGAAGATATTGAACCGATCCTAAGCACCAAACGATGAATCGTTGCCACGGTTTAAGTTGTCATTTCCAACCTTAAGTTGGAAATCTTTAATGTTGGAATGTTAAAGAACTAGCAATGGGAATTGTTAATGTTAGGGAACGGTTTGCTGAAAAGGACTTGGGGGCAGAAGGAGGAATGCTATG
This sequence comes from Magicicada septendecula, assembly GCA_034769895.1. Taxonomy (NCBI): domain Eukaryota; kingdom Metazoa; phylum Arthropoda; class Insecta; order Hemiptera; family Cicadidae; genus Magicicada; species Magicicada septendecula. The sequence continues at coordinate 497,033,000 of CM068368.1, forward strand.
CAGCTGATTGTATCCGGAACTAGAGTAGACTATGTTTCCAAGGATTCTATAGGCTTCATTTTCTCCACGACGCAGAAGAGTGGTATCGCACCTGTGACATACATACTGCAAGCATATATCGTACACAGTATAAACCTCACAACCAGAAACAGGCAAACAATGAGCAGTGTAATGTTCCGTTCGAGAGAATTGCCATAGACGCTGCTGGATTTTTCTAGTTACAGACGACAGAGACCGGTACCATGGTAATAGGTGACTACTTTGCCATATGGGTGGAAGTTTGTTCCATCCCAAGTCAGGAGGTTACCATCATGGTAAAAGCGTTAGTTCACAGCCGTTATGGAGTCTCTATGGAAATTCATACGGATCAGGAGAATAAATTTCGAGTCGGGACTTTTAAAAACTTATGTCACTTATCTGGTATTCGAAACACCCGGACAATGCTCTCCATTCTAAGTCTGACAAAATGTTTGAGAGTTTCAACAAGTCACTGGATCAGCGTCTGTTGAAGATAGTCGATGAGTATCAGACGTGGGTTGGTGTATACCATTATTCCTAATGACTTACAAATCAAACGACACAACCACCCTGACTCCGGAAAAACTAGTGTCTGGAAGAGATATTTGTCTTCCTGTGAACTTAATGTTAGGATCACATGAGACTGAGCTCCAGACACCGCAGAATTATTCTCACAGTAGGAGAAACAAACGTGAAAAATGACCGGCTGTTAAGAAAAAGGTGGAAGATAGCCAATGACAAAATGATAACGCGGTATGGTATTACAAAAATAATGTGAGTTTTGAAGGAGTCCATCCAAAGTTTTGGCTGTATAATCCAAAGCGATTTCTTGGTCGCATCCTGAACCTACAGGCTACATGGGAAGGTCTTTACACTGCAAGGGAAGCGATTATGTTGTTTATCAGATACAACGAGGAGAGCAACAGAACCTAGTCATCTATCTAGACCGCCTGGCGATATATTTACTGCAGAAACGGTTTGTCAGTACAGAAAGGAACAGGTCTAGGGAGGGAAAATCTTACGCCAATTAAATAGGCCACGTTCGTCGTCGGCTAATGTCGCAGTTTCGAACATTATACCCGTTTTCCAAGCCCCTTCGAATGAGTGATTACCCACGCATGGAGAAAGTAGAGGAGCATCTCGTTACTTACTACGCCGTATCGAGGCCCTTGGTTGAGTATAAATAGAGGAGCGGAATTGGTCCGCCAGTTGTGAGTTTTGTGGATTAAGTTCGTGTTATAGAACAGCTGTATTTAATGTAAAGTGCTAATTTGTTATTTTCGTGTGTGAACATTAGAAATTGCTAATGTTTTGCCATTCTGGCGGTACTGCGTATTTGAAAATTGTAAACTTGGAAAATTGTGTACGAGCATCTTCGTTTATTAGAATTGTTATTAAAGTTGTGCTTAACTATTTCTCTGGTGTTAAATTATTTGTTACGCAATTATTTATTCCACTGCAATAACATGCGATCCTTGCGATAGTCGTAACAATTCAGTTATTAATGAACATAGCCTACGATTAGAAGGATTAAGGTGTTACGTAATTATAGTTAAAATGCATGTATACAGTAAATAGTTAATGTTTACAATCAATTTTTGTAAGTTCTGTTGAAGTTGGCTTTCTTCAACATGCTGAAGTTGGATACGGCAACGGCGTTATAACGGGAAGGGCTAAACGTTAGTAACTAGCACGTATAAAATAAAGTAAACAAATATTTTACAATTATGTTTTATGCCTAATAATAACATGTACTGTAATTTGTATTTATTTCTCGTTTCCTATTGTATCCAATTTCTTTTCAATCTGTAAGGCTTACTGTTAGTAGATCTAAGTAGTGTTATATTTTCAATTCTCTAATGATGAAAGTCGGGTTCATGATGATTTTGTGTTGTTGGCGAGTGTTATTTTAGCCTTAAAGAGACAAACATACGAGTTTTCATAGCGCCCTCACTACTCAGGCTGTGTGATCTTTCCGATTCTCCCTTCTTGTGCTCGCGGTTGAGGAGATTACAATTACAGATCTGTTATGTCTGGAGTGATTCAGAGTATTGCAATGCTCTCTTTCTATGGTATTATGTTCGGCAAAATCATTTTTTAAAGGTTACTATACTTCTTTAACGTGAAAGAAATACGTGATCTGGTGAAGGATGTTAAGAGAATCTCAGCAATTGTATGATCATCAGAATGTTTTTTATACTAATTTGACTAGTGCATGTATAAGGGTTAGTTGAAGTGGAAGTAGTGAAACCAGAGTAGGCCTAACAGTAGCCGCAACTCCTGTTCCGTTCTGTAGTCAGAAAGGTTAACATTACGGAACGGTTATGTTGGCCGTCGGGATTGCTATAACAAGAGATGCCGTTTCTTGAAAAAAGTTATTAAACATCTGGACAGGAGAATTGCTTTCTGGACCACCTGCGACTATGATTCTCACAAGGATGTGTGAGATCCTAATGTGGTGTAGGGAGAGGTGAGGAACTATGGAAACTACCTAATTGTTGTTAGTTCCCTGAAGAAGACTTTTGTTACAGGCGACTTCAGCAAGGGTCTTTGGCTATGTTACACGGAGGAAATGTTAGAGAGAATGTAAATTCTTCAACTGAGGGCTGTCTCCATCTCAGCTCTTGATTATAGATAAACCAGTGCTATTCCCTAAGAATATATTTGTTGATATTTTGGAAACTTTCCAGCTTATATGCCCCACCGACGGTGAGGCAAGGCCTTGGTATTTATGATTATGTTATACACAGGGTGAACTTTGTGCCCTTGGAGAAAAGTTTCTTTTGACGGTGAGGCAAGGCCTTGGTATTTATGATTATGTTATACACAGGGTGAACTTTGTGCCCTTGGAGAAAATTTTCTTTTGGGAGATGGAATCGAAAGTTTTCGATCGAAATTTGTCGGAATTTTAGATCGACATGGTCTATAGTTACCTCCAAATACGTCAGCCACTTCTTGTGTGTTATTTGTTTCCGTCACCAGTCAAGGTATAGGAGCGGGCATACCTGTTCGTTTGTACATGTTGCAAGCCGAGGACGGAATATTAAGTTGGATTTCTATCACTGAACTGGAGTAGCCAATGTTTTGTGAGTTGTAATGATCGTCTGTGTTGAGGGAACCATAACTTCATCACAAGGGAAAAGAACTTCTCTGATAGAACGGGGCAACGAACATCGGAGATAAGATCTACTGTAGCAGGAATGTTGCATTTATGTGGCATTCTTAAAATTGAAGCGGATACTGGGGATGCTAATGCTCGATGAAGTTCCTCTGGGGTCATTATTATCATCATCATTGGCTCGACAGCCCTTTGTCGGCCCTGGGCCTTCTTCAGAAGATTTCGCCATTCTTTTCTATTCATAGCCATATTCTTCCAGTTTGTAATTTCAAGAATACTTCTGGCATCATTTTGGTGTATAAATCAAAGATAGTTTTATTTTAAATATAGTGCTTGATGCAACGTTCCGCTTCCCTAAGGTCTTCACGTTTTTAATGGTCAATTTGGCCATTTAACAATAACATAGTTGATAACAGACCTCAAATTTCATGCTTATACGTAGCGTATTTGTGGAAATTTTAATGTCTGAAGAAACCGTTCATAACATTCAGACTGTTTAGGGGACTTAAACTTATTAATCAATGACAACCGTCTGTAAACAGGATATTGTTTATGAATTCTAATTATATATTCTAAGTAGACAAAGGAATCACTTGTACGATAGTCATTTAATGATGTAGCGCGGTCGAACATTAGTCCTAGATATTTATTATTACTTTAAATATTATGAAAATTATTGTACTTTTGGGTATTGGATCACGGTCTCCTAGTTCTGGTTCCTGAAATACTGCCATAACACACACGCGCGCGCGCGCGCCCGCGACAGGCTAGCTCATCTGCTACTATCAATCTCCGTAGCAGAAGCTGCTTGTTTGAAATTAGTTAGTGGCTTAATCAATTCCTGTGGCGTGGAGAGTCGAGAAACACATGCACACCTGCCGGCATTAGATACATCAGAACATTTCAAAGACAACAACAGCAACAATCTGGAGTGTGGAGCAGGTGGCATCTTTGGCGCGTGCTACACCCGGCAGGGCGGCGATCTTCACAGAGGTGGTTGATCTTCCACATAACTAACAAGATGACTTGTTTATTTTCCTCGGAAATATACGGCATACGAAAATCTTACAATAAGTAGTTTATAGTTGAATATGGGTTCTACATTAAAAGTAAGAGTGGAAACCAAGTGATTGAATGGACTGTTTCTGAAAAAGATTTGTGAAATTGGCACGTAAAGATTACAGACTAGGCCTACTCGTAAAAATTGGCAGTTCAGATTTGGTGCATACAGTGGCGTGAATGGTTAGAACTGGTCTCACGTATTGTTGGGTCGTTTCGTAAGTTGAATGCGATTTTTTACCATAATAATTTTTAAAATATCCGTTAATTATTTAATCGAAATTAACAAAAGTTAATGTAATTAAGATATAATATTTGTAATATCATGTTTTTAAGCAATGCTATTGGGAATAACGATTTCGTTTGCAACTGTCACGTACTTAAACACTCAATATTCACGGCGCCAACGGTTTCAGTTTTCCTTTGTCTCACAGGATTACGAGAGAAGTCGTAAAGGGTTTTCACATGTATTGTAAACATATATTTAAGATCTTCAAATGATAATACCACCTTAGAATGAAAAACGTAATTTTTATACTTGATCGATTTAAAATTTTATTCCCAACAAAGGTTACTGAATTACATTCTAATGCCATTATACACTATCCATATATATATATATATATATATATATTTACTTATTCTGAATTTTGATGTTCAATTAATACAATGGAGAAAATTCTAAAAAATGTATTATCCCCTTATTCCTAAAACAAGTAGAAGCGTGAAGCGATTGGCGGCAGCAAACCACCCAATCGCAGAACCGCAGAACGATTACTCATTCTGCAACTAGAGGGTGTCTCCCCCCTTTTTTATTATTGCACGATTACTATTATAGTACAAAGGGTTGGATTTCATATTCAGAGCATTAGGTTTAATAGGGTTGACCTGTCCCCCTTGCTGAAATCCACGATGTATAACATACATGAGAGAGCAAACTACTCAATTATACAAACAATGATAGGGTCTCATCAGCTATTCTTCAATATTATTATCAATCGTGGCCATTATGCTTTCTTTTAGTCGATATAATTAATATATAATCTACTGAACTGATAATTAGTTACATTTCCAATTAAGTCAAATGTAACAGGAAATATGGTCATTACAGTAAGGCAATATTTAAGTTCTTCCTTGTGTTCAAGTGTGAGTGAGTGAGTGAGTGAGTGACTGTGTGTGTGTGTGTGTGTGTGTGTGTGTGTGAGGGGGGGTGTCGCGTGTCGCAGTGTCAGCGTGGGAGAAGAACCCGCTTGTTTTAAGAAAATCCAAAACACTGGCCTTCAAGTAGGCGAAGCCACTTGCCAGCATTGAGAGTGATTGTGGATTAGAATGTGATAAGAATCGTGGGTGCCACGGGATAGCTAAAAAGTTCTTTTTACAGATAAGTACGCACAACTGTCAGAGTTTTCAAGGAGAGGATAGGCTCTATACTTTTAGAAGCAGTTAAAGAGTACAAATTTGAATCGTATGGGAATATCACTGGTTCGGAGAAGAGACGAAGACACGAGATCGTACCTTACTACAGGGGAATAAAAATGGCACGACTGCAGTTCTAATATTTACTGTAAATAAACACATGGAACTACTTCACGGAATTGCAGTAGGCCTATACGTCAAATAATCTAACCGCATATGTAATGTAAAAGTAAGGCGAAGAACAAAGATGGTACAACCTAATTCAGATATACTGTCTTACTGCAAATAGTGAAAATTAGGAGGAGGAAAATATATTGGACTACTTATTTAAACTTTTAAACATGAAGGAAAGAAGTACACAATAGACAAGACACAAAGAAACTGTACGGCGGTCATTTCGGAGACGGGAGTTTAGACGTTGTAGTATTTCAAGGGTTACATACAAGTTCGTAATACATTAAAAAAAAAAAACTGGCAGTATTTTGAGTAACATAAGCGTGAACCGTTAGATAACAGTAAACTTAAGCAAAGAAACCATTATTGCATATTTTTCATAGGCATAAATATAATTATAATAATATAAGATATAAAAAACTAACAAATTTTTTACAATACATTATATTATATTATTATTATTATAATTCATATAATAAAGAATATTCAAGGGAGTGTTGAATACAACAGCGGTGAAGAGGAAAGATTTGAAAATCTTGGTTTTAAACTCAGAAACGTTTGCTAATGAACTTTGCAGCCAAAAACAGTGTCATATCTCCAAAATTAGATTTATTTATTTCTACATAAAGTTTTCAGCATGATTCATACTAACAGTACTAATGACACTGATAGGCCATTCTTTATCTTCAATCGATATTTCCCTCCCACAAAAACATGCACATAACAATAAAGAATGAGTAGTCCTATTTCGAATACGTAGTTAAGACGATTTTAAATCGTATATTTGTATGTAGTTCTATACCTTTATCGTAACTTGTTGATTTCTTTTATTATCGGGTAAGAAAATTTGTCATCAGCATACCTTAACCTTTAATGCCTTAACCTTTCTTATATAATATTAATTTTTTATTTGATCAGTCTGCTTTTTAAGATTCTTAAGAATTTAATATAAAAACTCTTTCAAGATATTGCATCTGATTCCTTGAATTATATGGGAGCTGTTAGTTCATTCGTGTATTTGTAATCACTGTAATTACATTCCATTCATCACACCCACATTTTCTTCAATTATACTACAACATACGATCCGTATCATGTTGTGTGTGTGTGTGTGTGTGTGTGTGTGTGTGTTTGTGTGTGTAGGCCTATAAGTACATGTATATTTTCAGAGATACAATAATTGACCGGTTTTTCACAAATAGGTGTGTTGGCCGGGTCAGTGTGTGTGTGTGTGTGTGTGTCGCACAGCTGTGTGAGACACGTGCGCGGCGTTATGTAATTATTTATCACCTGCATCAATCGCCGTCGTCATCGTCATCATCAAACTCATTTATTCTCAACATTTAACACACAGGCACAGATAGCCCTCAATCTTCTTTTTTCAAGCTGCACCCGTTCACGTTTTACCTTCTGTCTTTTTCCCTTTTGGACGATCTCTCTCTCTCTCTCTCTCTCTCTCTCTCTCTCTCTCTCTCTCTCTCTCTCTCTCTCTCTCTCTCTCCCTCTTTCTCTTTCCATCAGTCTGTATTTCACTTACTTTATCTCTCTTCTCTCGCACGTCACTACATCGAGCAGGTGCCGTGTTCCCTCTTTCTCTGTCTTCCTTCTCCGCTACCACGGTTTTTGCTTGTAATGTAGAGAGAAAAAGAGAGAGAGAGAGAGAGAGAGAGAGAGAGAGAGAGAGAGAGAGAGAGAGAGAGAGAGAGAGAGAGAGAGAGAGACAATGACTGTAAAAGAGGTAGAGAGAAAGCGGAAGTACCCCGGGGTCAAAACTCTTTTATCTTCTTCAATCTATAATCACGCTCAGCTTTAAGCATAATTATCAAGAGAACAGGCAATTAGAGTAGCGGAGCCTTTCCTCTCTTTTCTCAACCCCTTTATCGGTAGGTTTTTTACCTTATCTCGCATTTGCAAAATTACTATAGAAATATTACGCATTTCAGTACATACCACATAGGTTTCCACTAACACCAACCTTAGTGTGACAAGCAATGGTTACAGGTTACAGGTGTTATAGTACCAATAGAAAATGCGGTGAAGGCAGTTGTGATCAAGCCACGAGATCAAAAAAATTGAATAAGTGTAAGCAAAAAATATCCCTATTTCGCCACGCATGTGTGCGTTCTTCAAATACCAATTCTGATTTATATATCAAATGATGTTTTACATAACACAGGTGCGCGCACGTGCACAGATATGCAATGCGTTTTATACTCGCTCTCTTTTCTTCTCCTCGCGTTCTCACTCTGTCAAACATTCGCTTGGTTTTTTCGTATTTAACGAGACTTTCCATATGGTTGTTATCACCTGCTTTCTTCCATCCGTCCTTATTTTCCCTATTCCCCATCCCGAACCACTTCTCCAATTTTATGAGATTCGTTAATGATTCATATGAATTCCAGCTGTTGATACAGAAGAGTGGAAATGTTTTAATGTCTACTGCTCCAAATCAGATCATCCGAATCTTAAATTGTCGTTTATTAACAAAAGAGTCAAGAAAACTAAATTCGAATTTCATCTAAATTAAAATCCATCCGCTTGGCTTAGATATTTATTTAAATTGACGTATCTCTGCACTCAATAGTTAATATATTTCCCAGTTATGTTAAAGAGAGAAATATATGTACGCTCACATCTGAAGTAATACACTATCATTAGGACAGGAAGTGCGATATATATACCTACTATGTGTAGCTTGTTTGTCAAATAGGGTGCTTGAATATGCCCACAAAGAAGGTGAGTATTCTGAGGGTGGAGTTAAGTCGGTAAATACACAAAGATAATAAAAAATTGTTCACTACTTTAATGTGATCAAAGGAAAAAATAAATTTCAGAATAGTGTGTAGCTATGTAGGAGCGACTTCCCAATTTATTATTTTATACAGTAGTTAATATCTATACATACAAACACACACACATACCTACTAACGCGCGCACACGCTCGAACAGATACGCTCGCGCGCGTGTGTGTGTAATATATACATTATATGTAAACTGTAAAGCATTATGTTTATGTAAAGTAGTAGACACAGATATGATGCGCATGTCGCCTTGCTCCCGGGTGTGTGTGCCTTATCCGCGCCACAGCCCGCCGAACGACGATTTCTTATTATGCAGTTCAATCATTTATTAAATAGCTCAAGGAAGTAAGCTGCCACAACCAGATAGATGGCTTCTGCAAGGAGGCAATTACATACCTCCCAGTTTCCTGTGTCTATGACGACAACAGTGTGCATAGGCCTACTGTTGAAGTTTATTGAGTTTGTGTTGATACATGGCCTGGCCCCAAGTCTGAGGTACGGCTCCCTGGTCCCGTTAAGGATTCACCAGCAGGAGCTTAGGGCCGCGGTATTCGCTCACTTTATCACGTTATGAACCGATTTTCGTAAAAAATGGTAACTAAAATTTCATCTCAAGAAAAGGAGATGGAACAAGGTTATTATTCTATGAATCCACAAAGGTTTCTATTAATAACCTTTTATAGTTAGAAGGTAATGGGTGTGATTTCCAAGCCTCTTCATTTGTGACGATGTTTTATGTAAAACTGTTGCACACTAATGATTATGAGGAAACACTGATATATTATTATCATATTAATTGTGTCATTGTACGACAGAAATAATTATACAAGGAAAAATAATATATAAAACAACAAGAAAGACCACATAGAAACAGATTAATAAATTTTAATTTTATTCTTTTTTTTACCACATGTTATAAACTGTTAGAACAGTACAATGCAGTAAATTTCAATGTTACAGCGGCACCCTAAACGACGATGGAAAACGTGATAAAAGAGAAGATACACTGAGACAATTACGCAGGCTACCACGGCAGGAGTCAATATTAAAAGAATTATAAATTTATAACTATCGGGCTATTGAACCGTGGCCGACTGCTTAATCATTCTGATATTTCTTCTCTAAATGAAATTGAAATTTCTTCTCTCTAGTTTCTAATCTACTGCTACCTTCTTTGACTTTTGTACCTTCTTTTCTTTCTTTAACTTCCTACTGTGTTTTGTAATGCATCAACAGTCAGCTTGAAGATAGCAAGGGCTTCATATTTTAGTACTCAAGCCCTCCAATCCTCTCTTATTCACAGTTTTGATTATTGAGAAGGGACTGATGGTTTTGCAGTCAGATAAACTTTAATTATTTCTTCTACATAATTAATTAACGCTATTCATGAATTCTTTTCACCAAGTTGCGATGTAGACAGATTTCAGATTGAGAAGTTCGAGTACAGCACCTGAAGAGTTCCCTATTTTCGTACCGTATCTTATATTCTCTGACACCATCTCTAAATGAAAGAGTCTGATTTTCTGTGCACCATAAATCTGCAAGTGAGCCTGCTTATAATTGTCGATGAACAGTTGTCCCCGTGAGTTATTTCGTCAATGCTAGGGTCTTAACGTAACTGGATCATTAACAAACAAAGGCATTTTCTTACTCTTATTTTCTAAATTCTTTTCAAGTTTTAAACTATTTGTATACTAACTATTTTCATACTTGAAGTACACATGCCTTTATTTCAGAATTTCTTACATCTTGTTGACCAAATCAACAGCTCTTCAGCTGTATCTTTATCTGTTCTCCGAGGAATTCTTTAATACCTTCTCCTGCTCGCTGTTGTTCGTTTGTTTGTGTTCCGAGTTCCTTTCCTGTTATTTTTCCGCTTTTTGTTCTTGCCGTTAGCGCACTCTTCTCTTTTTCTCCCCTCTCCCTCCTTCGAGCTGCCTTGTTCTCTAGAATTTAGCAACCTAGCTTTATACTTCTTGTTCTTATATCATTAACAGGAACTGTGTTTACGGTGACCATACGTCCCGGTTTTTTTCGGGACAGTCCTGGATTTCGACCTACGTTCTGGTGTCTCGAAAAATCTTTAAAAAGTCCTGGATTTAGACTTTAAAATATTTTATCGTTTCAAGCAAAAATTATGCTTAATTTATACATACATAGCAGCCGTAGTCCATGGCCTGCTGAAGTTTACTCTTCGTGAGTTAATATATACGGAAAAAGGTTCGTATTACGTGATATATATATATATATACACCCTTACGTTTTAGAATACCAAATCGGTCGACATCATATTTATATTAACAATTTTAGTTGGAAAATCGTGTTTTTTCTGGTTTTCTCAAAATATCTCCTCTGCTAATATTCGGATAAAAAAAAATTAATTAAGAAGTGTTCGCAATAAAATTTAAAATAAAACTGAACTTATAAAAATTATATGGTATAGACTCTAAACAACTTTTATGCAAATCGCTCTAAAGTTAGCAACAGGCGATTTTAAACAGATTAACGTTATTTTGAAAGTAATGGATATAAATGAATAAAATGTTATACATTTATAGCACTAATATACCTCAACTTCCATATCAAATTTCAAATCACCTTGTTAATAATTAACGCCAAATATAACTTACACTAAAAGAATATATATTTTCAACATTGTTTCGAGAAATGCCTCATACCCCCGCCCTCCCAACCTCAAAACTGGAGTCACATGTCCTAAATTGTTTGTTACTGAGAAATGCCTCATACCCCCGCCCCCAACCACAACTGGTGTCATGTGCCCTGAATTGTAACTGAGAAATGCCTCATACCCCCACAACTGGTGTCATATGTCCTGAATTGTAACTGAAAAAATATGGTCAACGTAACCCTCTTGCATACACCTCACAATTTAATCAGTTTTTCACCAAACAAAAGAAAGACTCTCATAGTGTATCTGTCCTTTGGTTGTCACCGCTAAAGATCCCTTCTAACCTCAGTTGTTAAATGGTCGATGTGGGAATTTGTTGAACTAGGCTGGATTTCAAGTCGGGGACCTGGACACAAGTTTAATTAAATAGCTTTATTCTAATTTTTTCTTAATTCAAGAATTATTTTAAAAAGGAATGGTTCTTCTTTGCTACAAGATTCAGGTAGCGTAAAAGACATAAAAGGCAGACTACGTCATAAAAGGAAGGTAGGCCTAGTTTGGCCAGAACTATGTTTCAGCCATCCATTATTACCCCCTGATGTTGTCATGTGTACTTATTTTTACAGAGTGAGCCGACGTAGAACTGAAAAAAGTGCATCTTGATTTTGTGGTAGGCATATTGTTTCACTTATTATATGAGTCAATCCACAACTAGACGCTTATATGGACCAAGTCCTGTTTTTACATATTAATCCAACATACAATCAAATAATCACAATTAGCAATCTTCTGTAACAATGATAATTAAATTTGCTTAATCACAATCAGCAACAATTAGGCCTACTTATTCACGTTGTACACCCACACCTACATCATTTCACCGTGTTACTACTCAGCTCATAGATTCTGGTTGTCTTTTTGTATCAATTCGCAGTCAAGATTATTACGTCTGCATCATTCCAGAAGTCTGTGAACTTTCTGCTATATTCTATTATTTCAGTGAGCAGCCACTTCGGTTTACATGTTCGATATCCTTCATCCCATTAAAGGAATTTTCCTTGGCTTTAAAGTATACGATACAGGATCCAACATTCGCTACACTTCACTTAACTACTCACGAAAAAAAAATCTAGCTGATTCCAGAAATTGCTTTTATTTTCATTACGTTATATTGTCTTACTCCCCTCGTTGCGTTGCAGTAACAATGTTAAACTTGAACGAACAAGAAAAGGATGTAGAAACAACTGGAAAGTTACCCAGGCAAATGGAGGAAACAGAAATTTTGAGTTTTCCTATTCTTCTTTAGTTTAGAGTTGAACTAGGCATCAAGCCTGGTCTGATTTCACAAGGTATCTTCATGACCAACATTATTTTGGAGAAAATTATAACTAGCAAGAAAGTGAGCAACTTGAATGATTATTTCTAAAATCGTCTAGTTTTTATCGCAACGTCTATTGTTTTCAAAGACGATTAAGGTTTCTTGTTTCGTTTCACATTTTTCGTAATATGTTGATACTTGGCAAATTGAAGTGTGAAGATTAATTCTGTTCCTAAGTAGCACACCTGTATCATATAACTGCGCTACAAAATAATTTTATGTATTTTGTGTAGTAGGTTGAATCCACTATTCCATCTTAATTAAAATTACAGCCGAACGAATTTAAAAAAGTATGTAATTAAGTATACAATAAATGATAATTTTTGTAAAACAAATTTCTTAATACATTACAGAATACCTCTATTAGTGTATAAGAAACTGCAGTTGGTATAGATTATACAAATAAATATGTCGCATTAGAATAAATAGGAGAAATACAATTTTGAATTAATACAAAATAAAAATTACAGATTTTACAAAGGTAGTGACGATGAGAAGATAAATAATTAACGGCTACAGGTTTACAGAACGTAAAGTTCTGTGCAAGTTTGAATTAAACACATCGATTTTAAACACACTCTAATAGGCCTAATTATTGTGATTGGCCAAAAAGAATCTTACAGTACATTTACGGTGACCATATTTTCTTAGTTGCAATCCTGGACATATGACATATGACTTGTCGTTGGGGGGGGGGGGGGTATGAGAGATTTCTCGAAACAATGTTGAAAATATAATATATTCTTTTAGTGGAGGTTGTATTTGTTAAGCGGAGGTTTCATAAATTTATCAAAATTTTTGTTTAACACGATAAAATATTTTAAAGTCTAAATCCGAGCCTTTTTTTGGATTTTTCGGGACACCGGGACAGAGAGCCGAAATCCGGAACTGTCCCGAATAAAACGGGACATGTAGTCACCGTAAGTATATTACATATAAGAAAGTTAGAACCGGTTGTCATTATAATTTCTCACTCGAACAAATCGATAGTTTTTCGTTACTTATAAAAATAATTTTGAATATTACTTAATAATTAAGTAAGTAATTATTTTAAATATCTAACGACGAGCACAAATGTGTTCAGTTTAAACTAATTATCCATTTCCGGTTACCATAATACTCTAACCCTTGGGTTAGTAAGTTTAGCGGCATAGAGAAATGTCTAAACTAACAACAGTCCCATGGCGCCCAATAAATATTCATAGTGACAAGCTGTAGGAGAAGATAAAACCCACGCCAGCTGAAAGAGAAAGAGTGGAGGGATAGAGAGCGCTGGCGCATAACATTCCATCATACCTATGTCGCCACCCCTCAATCTCTTACTCTCTCACATGTCCTCTCTCTCTGACTCCCCCCCCCATTCTGACTCTCATTCTCTTTCCCTCTCTGACTGTCCCATTACAGCTGCCACCAGTTCCATTGCATTTATTCAAACAAACGCTGCAGCTCTCTCTTACAAACCTCTTTTCAGCTGCATTCTCCACGTGATGATCTTACAACGGAATAAACAACGACAATTCATTCCACTTCCTCCCACGCTTCCCTACTCCATCGCCTGCCTTTTATAAAACATCCTATTATCTTGTATTGTTTTTTTTTTATTATTATGGTTGTTATTGTTGTCATATAAAACAGTGTTTATATTTCTGTTCAGAAGTATTTACTGTTTTGATATAAATTAATTTTTATTATATTCGGATATGTTTTAAAAAATCATTAAGAAATTCTTAAAAAAATATTTTAAAGACTGTAGAATACTGTAACAGTAGTACATAAGGTCATCCGGACATTATATGAAATCATAATATTATTAGTAAGTTTTTACGACGTTTGAGAAAACAGTTCATGCAATTTTTAATTTCCTGCGCTAAATATGTCCGATTAAAAACTGTTTTCATGTGAAGATGGTACATACGTGTACGGCAGTTTATATTAGATACGGTAGGCCTACATGGTTTAGATTTTACTGCTAACTGAGTAAGTTGTATTTTCGTTCGTAAGACGATTTCTTTAACATTATACAATGCAAGCTCGAAAACGTAGCTTAAATATTGTGGAAAGGATGAGGTAATCCTAAACTGTTATAACATGGTGAAACTGTTGCAGAAGACTTTTGGCGACTGATATGTATAAATGAGCGTTTAGAAATAGTACAAAAGCTTCAAAAATAATCGTGAATGAATTATGATTGTGATAAAGGCGGAGATCATGAGATTTTTGTTTAATTATTGTGCTATGGTCATTAAAGAAAACTATTTTAGTAGGGTATTTTACGTCACCTGCGTAAAATCATATATCCAAGCTTCGTAGACAACAGCCAGATTGACGAAGGGATAATTTAGGCAAAAAACACACACATCACAATCAAACGGCAACCGCGGTATTCACAAGATATGTCCTCAACCGATCTTTTTGCTTTCTTAAGAATGAAAAACAAATAAATAAATAAAAGGACAAATGTACTTCACGACATCTGGTGTCATAAAAGAAAAATCGCTGATCGAGATCTAAGTTGTGACAAAAAACCTAGTCTACAAAATGCCTAAAAAAAGAGTAAAAAAATCGTTGGCATAATATCCGACGGAGATTTCTTCGAAGGGGGCCTATAAATATAGATAAGTAAAGAGACTTATTTTTCAGACAAACAAAAATTGTATAAATTTTTGATCAAACCTCGCTTAAATTTGTGTGTGTGTGTGTTTATCGTTATAAATATACGAGGGCTATTTTTTTTTTCTATCTCCGGTGAGTTGGCAAACCTGGTTCTGTTGTCATAGCAACAAGATGATTGTTGATTCATGTTTTTGAGGCTTTGTTCTAAAATATAACCACTGGCTTTATAGTTATTTTGTCTATTACTGTGGTGACGAAAGTTAAATTATGGCAACTACATTGAAATTGCCTCCAAGTGTGTGATTCGGTGTGTTATTAGATTTCTTCAAGCTGAAGGTCATAGTTCTGCAGAAGTTCATTGAAGGTTGTGTTATGTGTATGGAGAAAAATGTGACGAGTGATGGTTCAGTGCAGGAATGGTGTCGAAAATTTAAAGAAGGGCAAATGCTGAATGAGGGCAAGGAAGAAAGTCCGTGGCTACTGATGATGTTGGTGAAAGGGTAGACAGGATGGTTCGAGAGCACCGTCGTTTCACAATTACTGAACTTTCTGCTGATTTTCCTGAAATTTCTAATTCTGCTCTTTATATAGATATTTGTAAAATTCATTAACTGTTAAAATTAGTATGGAATTGTTTTAATACTTACTCAGAAGCTTGGGTATAGGAAACTCTGTGCTTGGTGGGTTCCCTACTGCACTCACACATAACCTGCTTCATGAATTTGGTTGGGAAGTCCTGGATCACCCACCTTATAGCCCAGACTTGGCACCAAGTGACTACCATTAGTTCACTGACTTGAAAAAGTGGTTAGGTGGGCAGCGGTTTGACTCCAATGATGAGTTAAAGTCCAGTGTGGCAGATTGGCTGAGTACTCAGGAACGAACATTCTACAACATGGGCATAGAAAAGTTGGTGTCTCGCAATGATGTAAGTAGGGGGAAAATGCCGATTCAAACTCACAAAGGAATGCCGCCTTTCCCACGGCCAGAGATTTTTTCCCACGCTCTCCCCACCACCGCTGGACCGCAGCATCCCAATGGACCATCCGAATTTCCGCGAATAAAATTTTTTTAATTTTATTTTTTATTTTTTTATTTTTTTATTTGATTTTTTATTTTTTTAATTAAATTGATTTGCATATCAAAGGGGTGGGATGAGGTTCAATGGACCACCAGCATCCGTGAATATAATTTTTTATTTTTTTAAGAAAGCTGATTTGCATATCAGTGGGTGGTGGTGGGTGGGAGGTTCCAACTCGATGCATTATAGTGTATATTAAAATATATGATCAGGTGTACCAACCTTTGCATGAGTTCAAATTTGTCGTGTGTTATAATGTATATTAAATCTATATGATCAGGTGTACCAACCTCTGTATTATTATAGTGTATAGATATTTTATATGAGCAGGGTTGTCAACATTTTCTGCGGCGGGGGGAGGGAAATTCAAATATGTGTTATATAGTGTATATATTAAAATATATGATCAGGGTTACCAATCTTACATTATTGTGTGTGTGTGTATAGAGCAGATCTGCCAACATTTTTTTCTCTTCTGTGGTGGGAAATTCAAACTATATGATCATAATTGTTACTCTCTCTCTCTCTCTCACATTTGAATGTAAGTAAAACTATCTCTCTCTCTTGTTGTCAAACGTTATGTTCAAACCGTTTTCTCCTCTCCCTCTCTCTCTCTCTCTCTCTATCTCTCTCTCTCTCACTGTGTACATTGAGTAAATAATTTTAGCTCTCTCTCTCTCTCTCTCACTTGTTGTGTATGTCTCTCTCTCGCTGCAAACGTTGACGAGAAGTCACTTATTCAATGCGCATTAGTAGCGCTGACGGTAATTATGGATTAGAAAGTATGTACCTCAAAACAGACACTGGCTTTCTCCGCTATCGGAGTACAACGGCAATGTCCATCATTAACGGTATGGAGACAACACATACTATTTTGGTAAGTGAACATACTTTATTGTATGCACAGATTTTATTTAAACGTAAAAATTATTTGCATTTAATACATGTGTGTGTACGCGTGTGCGTATGATCAAATTATTATGTCTGTTACAATTGTGCGATCAATTACTATGTCTGTTACAAAAAATTCTGAAATTTATTCTTGTCGTGCTTTTATATATTACATTACATAATTTTATTGTATGTACAGATTTTATTGAAACGTAATTTATATATTACACTACATAATTTTATTGTATGTAAAGATTTTATTTAAACGTAAAAATTATTCACATTATCACATGCATTATTTATTGAATTTAATACACGGCTCATTCAAATAAGTGTATGTGTGTGTGATCAAATTACAATTTCCGAAATATATTCTTACTGTACTTTTTATATTACACTTCTAATTGAAGATATATTTTAGGTATAGCTGAATTGTAAGCGTGCGAGCCTTCAGTGTGCATACAACGTCTGGCATTTAAGGGTACTTGTGTGGACAACGCTCACTAGTATGTTTGTTGCAAGTAAGTATACATTATGGAGGGTGGGTTATACAAATAATAATAATAAAGTGTGTACTATATACATTTATTAAAATACATACACAGCTCCAAGATTATATTAAACTAGTTTTACAATTAAAAATACATACACAGCTCAATATTATATTGTTACACGTATTAAAATATATCTAAACTAGTTTTACAATTAAAAATACACACACACACACACACACACACACACACACACACACAGCTCCAATATTATAATGTTACAAATATGAAAAATATATATATTTAAAACTAGTATTTACAAAATGTGTATAAAATAAGACTTAAACACGTCTATGTACCGCGATGGACAATGGCGTATATTCTACAAGAGTATCATGTAGTATCATACAGTAGGCAGTCGTCTGTGTAGGAAAATTCATTTACGATTCAAATTCTAAACGTACATCAACTGCTGAAGACTTAAGCGCATCGTCCTGTTTGCTACAATCGAATACAAACAGCGGGGCTTTTGATTTGAATAATTCTGGTGTCAGTACTGGGCTGACGTCTAAACGGTGGTAATACGAACTTTGAAAACTGACGTACATATTGTACAATAATGCAAAACGGTCTTTCCCAATATCCAAGTTTAAATTATAATAAGGATAATACTTGTCGTTTAGAAACAGTCTCGCATTGATTACATTACAATGATCAAATTCATCGGCGTGTGCCGTCAGTAAATTCTTTCTTGCTGTCTGAAACGCTAACACAACAAAGCGTGGTTTTTCTAGCTGACTCGAGGTCTTGACAATCCAATTCTGCCTTTTAGTCTGTGGTAAGGCAGGATACTCATGCAACTCCCAGGTCCTAAAAGGCATAGTTATCGGGTGGTCATTCTCTATGAGTCGTAACAGTGGTAATCTGTACGCATTAGCTACATGTACATAAGGCATTTTCCAGTAAACTTTATCTAGTTCAAGAACACAATTAGCAGTCGTTTGTCCGCTTGTTAAAACCATAGCGTTTATGTCGGTAGATGTGCGTAGGGGTATAAGTTCTTGTTTCACGTTCAGCACGATGCGTGTATAGTCTTCTGCGAATCCCATTAGCATTTTCAGTGGAATACAAAAGTTGAATTCACCGTCATCATTCACTTTTAATACGTTTGTGGTCGGCGCCACCCAACCTGCGTTTTTCATTGCGTCACGTGTGTTGTTGTTGAGTGATAGAAAAGTTTTAATAGTTGACGTAACACCGACGTTTCAAGTATGGTCCACTACCACACCGGCCAACTCGTAACGAATCTCTTCAAAGAGAAATGCTATAGCATTGTTCACCAGTTCCACATTCAATGCAGTATCTGCAGCCACACTAGGGTTTTTAACCAACTTGCCTTCAATGTAGAGGAAACTTTCCGACGGTAGTGTAAAGACGTCCTGTTGTTGTATCGGCACACGTATTTCATCATTGTTTCCATATCTTGTTGTTGCGTACGGTGCGTGTGAATGAAATGAAAAGTGTGTGATACTGTCTTCAAAGAACGGTTGCTGCTCCACAGATAATATTCCACTCGCCATGTTACTTGTTTACAACAAAACCCAATGAAATCAGAAAACGGCGGTTAACTGATGTTAATCGTTTCAGTTTCGAACGAGTACTGATGCGTTTCCTAACCGATCTTTCTTCTTCTTCTTCTTTTATTGCCGACGACTGTGGTAGCAGCGGTGGCGAAGAAACAAAGTACAAGCCCATGTCTATAGTCGTTTTAGATGTAAACGCACAGTGATGACTTCGCCGCGAAAATCTATTACGTCACCGTCCTGGTCGTGTAAAGATAATGTTATGTTGTCCAAACGACTCACATTCACAGGTAGGTATATGACGTTTGTAGGTGATTCAATTATTTTGAATCCTGGTTCGACTGACGGATAGAATGAGTGCAGAGTGTGCTCGTTTTTACCGTTCTTGTATGATCCGTGCGCTATATTACACCTTATCAGTATACTGTTCACTTTTATAATGTTAACTGTAGCGTCAGACGTACGAGTTGTATTCGCTTCAAGCAGACGCTTTTCCTTGAAACCCAACATGTCACCAATACCGTACACTGTTTGTTGAAAGTCAATATCCAGTGCACAAGTCAGTTCACATTTCAGTGTATTGTTGTTAGGCCGTAGACTAATCTGTGAGTCTCCTAACTGCTTTTTGAGGAAGGCTTCTATGTCACCGATTTCATAAGCACCTGTAGGTAAAGTTATCAAGTCCCACGTTGTTCCGTCTTGTAGTACTGGAAACACATTTTTTTCCCTCAACCACTTTCGGTATACTGTTGTATGTAGTAAAGTCCAATAGACCTACATACCATTCACCGTTTGTTAGTTCGAGAGGTGGGAAAAAGTCACATACAAGAGCAGCAGCATTCGTACCTGCTAAGGTGACCGACAGCGAAGACATCTTGTCGCTTACTGATCACTCACGCGTTAAGAAGTCCAAACATAAATGCCCACAGATGACTGTGTGTGGCGACTGTTCACGCTCGTAATTGTAGTAAATATCAGTGTCGGTTCCAAAATACTGTGTCAGCTCAAGAGGTGGTCGCATATTACCATACGCATCATAGTAGTAAACTCGATTGTTTCGCTTCTTGTAGCAAACCCAGTGCGTACCAGGTCCTTCTGCACTGTCCAGATTAACAACTGCACCCTCATTCTTCCATGGCCGTCTGCGTGGTAAAGTGTTACGCATAAAAACACCTCTGAAATAAGGTATTTTCAAAAGTTTTGCGTACACATACAAATCACTATCGGACAATGCACGCACTGGTATGCAAATTAGTTTTTTTGTCTGTAATGACGTAGGTATAGACCTGACGCTATTTTTGTATTGTTACGTTTATGTCTTGAGACTGTTTTGCGTTTGCAGGTCGTTTTGCGTTTACCCTCGGATTGATGTTTAATTCCTGAACCCTTCTTCTTTTTTCTACAACCACTACGCGAGCCCCCTCCACCCACTGCTGATTTCGCTTTCATTGCGGCGGCTACAGCTGCAGCATACGCTCTTTCACTAACACCGGAATTCCAACCTTTCACTCGTTCCCACGCTTTGTCGGCAAGAACGTGATCAACTATACGTCTTCGACTGTTGTCTGTGTACCTTGCGTAGGCGATATCGTGTTCGCGACAGGCTTCGTCCAGCTCGTTGATTCCACGCTCGCCACGTGCCAATCTCTCTTTGAGTTTTGTTCCGGGTCCACAGAATCGGTAGCCGGGTAGGTGTAATTCTACCGGTAATGCGTCCACCGCTCGATTAATCAAAGTAGGTACTGACGAAACGATAGCGGGCACAGTGTTTTTAAGTATTTTTCCAATTACACCACGCCCCATTCTTTTCTTACGAAGTACGTGCATTCTTGTAAACAGATCTCCAATCCTTGATTTCCGTTTCCGTATCGAGAACGTCTATTAAACGTCCCACCTCTTCAATATATTCAGCCAGAACTGAACGCTGTGTCGCGCTGTCTTGATATTTATAGACAAACTTTATTAGATTGATTATATGAGCGTGAAATCCCTGAGTGACCTTGTACAATTTGGTCTTTATATGTAATTTTAATTCGTGCATTTGTCGTACAGTGACTGCGTCTTTGTCATTGACACCGTTTGCTATATTCGTAATTTTTCTTCCGGCAGCGTAGAAAGCATCGCTTTGCAAACTGATTGTGTGTGCGTGTAAAAATTCCAAATTCACTGCGTCTTTGAAGTCAACAGGCGCTTGCACACGCGTTAGTCGGCAGTCATTAACGATTACGTTACCTGCACGATCTTTTTTCAAACTCTTCTCGTCTACGTATCGTTTTGTGGCTGCATCTCTTGATTTAAGCGGATCGTTTAGCATTATTATTCGATGATCTTTTGCGTCTACGGTAGCGTCGTCGTTCTTGTACTGTAAGCATGCGTCCTTTACGTACTGTAAAGAAACAACATCGTGCAGCTCTTCAGGATCACCCAAGTTGCGTATCTTTTTGTTTTTCACATCAAAGTGACCGTCGTTAGTCACTCCTAAACCGATATCCTCACGCAGACTTCGATAAGTTTCTTTTCGCACTCTTACAGCGCTGTCGTGTCTACCGAACTTGTCTACACTCATATTTATGGAGAAGAACTGGTGGTTGTAGAACGGTGCGTCTGCTTTTATATGATAATGCCGGCTTCACGTAATTCCTCCAATATCGACACGATTTCATTCCTATGACCAGTATGCCCACTATTTTGAGAAGCCATTAACAGTCTCAATCTATTAACCAACTCGTTAGGATCATCCCAATGCACGTAATCGATTGCAGTGTTCGGTTTCATCTCCATATACCCACTCCCTGTACGTTTTCGTGCACTCGATGCAAACAATTTAGATATTAATAGTCGGTACTTGACGCCACTGTTACTGTTTATTCGTGTATTGTGTTTATATTTTTGTTTGTGTCCGTTGGTTGCTAGTAGTATGGACTTATGTTTCCTCATATCGTCCTTATTGTATTTTTTCGGTAGTTTCATAAACAAAAGTTCATACAGACCAGGCGTACCCTCGTAAATTTTTCCTTTGACATGAAAGTTGTCGTTATCATCGATTTTTACATTTGAATCACCTATCATAAATTTATCGCCTTCGTATCGAACACCATACATACGATCTATAATCCGTTTACAGTCCGCCGATTCGCACAAACGCACATTACACGTGTGTGTGTGTGTGTGTGTGTGTGTTTGCATTTTAACCTAACATGAAACGTGAATGGACTGCATTTTAACCTAACACACAACGTGTAACAAACCTAATTGGACCTATCACTCCCGTTGCGTCATGTACTGATGACCTAAACACTACTGGCTGATCCAAGTTTGTTTGATTCTCGTCAACAACCTCTTGCATAACTTTGCCCTCAGGCGCTTTTCCTACATTTCCGTGTGTGTGTGTGTGTGTGTGTCTGTGAAGTTAGCATAGCTTAGACAAAATAACGATAATGTATGACTTTCATCATCGTTATGCTGCCGTCGTAACGTTAGATTGCTAATGACAGATACAGGCAGTCTGATGTATAGTATTCACGTATAGGCTACTCATAGTACCATATCAATATCTGTAATGTTATTTATTTCCAACTAAAGTCAGAGACACCCAGTAGTTTTTCACCTAGAACGTATACAAAACATCTGATTCTTGTGTGTGTGTGCACTTGATATTGCGTAAACGTGTCTGCTCTGCTCTACCTGATTATCCTCATGCAATAAAGGACGTGCCTCGGTCATTACGAATACTATGTCATGATCCGACGCGCGCACACACGAACACACACAGACGCACACGTAATCACACACCGACGTGCACACACACACGCGGACACACACACACACACACACACACACACACACACACACACACACACACACACACACACACACACACACACACAGATGCATACGCAACGTAACCAAACACGCAACGCGCGCACACACAACGAGCGCATACGTTGGCATGAATCATGTTAGGTCCATTACGTTGTGTCGCATTGACTTGATATTTATAGATGACTTCCATACAGAAACAGATAACAGATTTAAATAATACTTTCATGCTTTTGGCTGTCCTAAAAACATACCATATCTAAATAATAATTTCATGCTTGCAATATACAATGTCAAACGTTATGTTCAAACCGTTTCTCTCTCTCTCTCTCTCGTTGTCAAACGTATTATCGGTATGCTGTCGGCAAGTACGGTCGTAACGTTAGATTGCTAATGACAGATACAGACGGTCTGATGTATAGTATTCAAACACCTGACTTGTATGCAGACGGACATACACGCTTTGAAAGCAAGCGTTGTCACCGTATGATGATAAGTGCTATATACTAGACAATTGTTGTGATACATTCGGATACGTGACAAATTAACTGGTAGCGACTCTGCTCTCGAAAATAATCCATCTTAATGACATTGGCTGTCCTAAAAAACATACCATATCTATTTCACAGGACGTTATGTATTACAGCATTTTTAATTTCGTTTAGCAACACTCGTAGACGGACATGGGCGATAGCTATTTCTGTATGAAAGTAAGCCATGTGTCAAATTAGAAGGTGAAAGTAAAATGCATCGATTTAGACACCAAACCTCTGAACATACATGCAATTATTTTTTATAGAAATCAGAAATGTGTGTGTGTGTGTGTGTGTGTGTGTGTGTGTGTGTGTGTGTGTGAGAGAGAGAGAGAGAGAGAGAGAGAGAGAGAGAGAGAGAGAGACAATTTAATGTGCATCAACTTTCAAACGTGTACGCTACCGCCGTATGATATATATACACACACAAGACGATATGTCACTATTTCTCATTTGTATGAGACACTCATCGTACAATCGACTATTGTGTGTATAACAACAACAACATTTAAGAGGTAAGTAAAAGATTTGCATATGTTACTAAGTAAACATAATTTTATTGAATATTCAGATTTTATTTAAATTGAGCTTATAGTCGTCTATTTGATTTTTTTGGTCTGTTGCCTAATGAAGCACATGTGCTTAGGTCAGTTACTGTTGTCTCTCGATAAGAACGGGGTTTTTGTTTGATAGGGGTTTGACAGATATTTTTGATGTGTTTGTAGATTTCCAATTTTAAGTGTTCTAAATACGCTGTCCTGTCATTATTATACGAGGTTAATCTGTATTATTACATGAGTCATCAATCGTTTAACATGAACATCAATCGAGTAATACAAGTAGTTATGTCGAGTTTAGGGTGATTGTAGATTTATTCTGTACTCAGTTTCTGAAATGTATCGATGAAAATACTGTGAGAGTAGAATATATCGAGTACCAAATCCAAATGTTAGTGAAACTGAACTATTGTGACTGTAGTTGAAGAACAATTCTGTAATTTACAAATGTAACGAAATTTAGAAATGCATTTTCTCATAACAAAATACAACGTCCCTTTCATTTTATATTCAAACTATTCTTATCTGAAACAGAACGTTATATAGATAATACGCTGTCCTGTTTTTAAAAAATTTATTCAGGTATTAATCTGTTTGTTTAAACGTTGATCTATGTACGTGACCATACGTACTTGTTTTCGTAATGTTTGTTATAATACCTTTCCTGTTCTGGATTTATGGTATGTGCTGTGTGTGTGTTGAAAGCCTTATGTATATATATTTATATATATATAGCACATAATGTATATGATAATGAAGCAGGTACTGTTATTATTATTATTATTATTATAGGAACAAGAAGATGAATTCTGATCAGTGGTTGACTGCATCCAAACATACTGTCAGTAAACGGGAGGGGGGCGAGCAGATGAATATGTGTACTTCTCAGAACATTGAATTTAAATCTTTAATTGTACCCAAACACACTGCTAGTACATGCAAGGGTGATGAGGTGAAGACGAACTACAAAAAAAAAATTTCAAGAAATTCCGTAAAGTATGTCTTTTCTCTTGTATTCACCTAATATATATATATATTTTGTAACAGCGCTAATTCTGCCTGTGTGTATGTACATGCAAAGCTTCAGGCGATGAAAGTGAACTTTCCTGATGACCACACCACCACCACCATTACTTTCACTAGTCTTCTTTGTAGCGAATATTCTGACATTGTTTGGTTCCACCTCGTTTGATACAGACGTCTTCACTTCTAATAATGTCGTTTATCACAAAATTCAACGCAGTTTCTGCTATTGAGTACAAACGGTGTGCAGAATTAACATTGAACAAGCAGTATCCGATCGTTAACATGGTGCATGTGGACACGAGATATGGGAAGTCTGTGCTTGTAACGTTGGAAGATTGTGAGCGCCGCTATCGTGTATATCTACCTAAGAGGTATGCTGACGTCTTTACAGATGAAGAACTCCGTCATATAAGTCCCAGCGACCTACATCTCGTGTTTCGAGGGATGAGGAACCAGACAGTGCATGTGGAAATAGTACCTCGTTAAGGTGACAAACTACTTTTAATAAACAATTTTTTTATCACTGTGTGTGCGTGTGTTTGAATGTAGTGCAGATTCTAATTTACAAAGTTTTGATGAAAGGACATTAACTTATGAGGAAATTAATTTCTATTTTTAATTTATTTCACTATACACCTCTGAACCTATATGTAATTATTTGTAAACTGCGTTACCTGTTGCAGCAAACGATAACACTAGAACGATTATATTATTATTATTCAGTGATATATACATACAATTTACTTATTAAACACTTCAAGGATTGTAACGTCTTACAATGACTATAGCATATTTAAATCTGTTATCTGTTTTATTGGACCTTGTGTGTGTGTGTGTGTGTGTGTGTGTGTGTGTGTGAGAGAGATATTTAACGTGATTTTAATGTTGTTGTATTGTTATGTTGCAGGTTGCTTCTCCTACAAGTACGACACAATTATATATAAACTTTCGAAAAAATATCAATTTTATAATGTATTTATTTAATTATGAATTGTGAATTTTATATTATGAATGTTAAAATATATTTAATCATTTAAACAAATTATGACTTTATTTTATTTCACTCTACACCTCTGAACATGTGTACAATTAACTTATTTTTGTGAACTGTTACATCAGAAGATTTGTATGAATTTCAACCACCGTTTTCATGTGTGTGTATAATTTTAATTTATTTCGCTATACACCACTGAACCTATGTGCGTGTGTAAACTGTACCCATGAAGAAGAGCGTATTGAAGATTGCTAAGCCGTTAACGTATGGATTTGTCATCTGTAACAGCACACAGGTAAGTAGTTCATTGACAACAACACACATACATAGTTAATATTTGCCAAATATATATATTTCTAACAAGGATCAATCACACTGACTGCATTATAAAACTATTAATTAATTATTTGATACATGAAAAATGAAGACGACGTTTGACAACGAGAGATAGAGCTAAAATTATTTACTCATCACACCGACTACTCAATGTACACGGTAAGAGAGAGAGAGAGCTTGTACAGTTGAAACGCGTGAGAGTGAGAGAGAGAGATGCTATGCCGTTAACGTATGGATTTGTCATCTGTAACAGCACACAGGTAAGTAGTTCATTGCCAACAACACACATACATAGTTAATATTTGCCAAATATATATATTTCTAACAAGGATCAATCACACTGACTGCATTATAAAACTATTAATTAATTATTTAATACATTGAAAAATGAAGACGACGTTTTGACAACGAGAGAGAGAGAGCTAAAATTATTTACTCATCACACCGACTACTCAATGTACGAGAGAGAGAGACAGGAGAAAGGGTATGAAACCTTGCATAGTTGAAACGCTTGAGAGTGAGAGAGAGAGAGAGAGAGAGAGAGAGAGAGAGAGAGAGAGAGAGAGAGAGAGGACGTTACTATTTGTTGACACAGTTGAAACAAGTGAGAGTGAGAGAGAGAGAGAGAGAGAGAGAGAGAGAGAGAGAGAGAGAGAGAGAGAGAGGACGTTAATATTTGTCGAATAAATATAAACTTTCTAATTTCATATACATGCGCGCGGTAATGACCACAGAGAGAGAGAGACATACACAACAAGTGAGTGAGAGAGAGAGAGCTAAAATTATTTACTCAATGTACACAGTGAGAGAGAGAGAGATAGAGAGAGAGAGAGGGAGAGGAGAAAACTGTTTGAACATAACGTTTGACAACAAGAGAGAGAGAGATAGTTTTACTTACATTCAAATGTGTGAGAGAGAGAGAGAGAGAGAGAGAGAGAGAGAGAGTAACAATTATGATCATATAGTTTGAATTTCCCACCACAGAAGAGAAAAAAATGTTGGCAGATCTGCTCTATACACACACACAATAATGTAAGATTGGTAACCCTGATCATATATTTTCATATATACACTATATAACACATATTTGAATTTCCCTCCCCCCGCCGCAGAAAATGTTGACAACCCTGCTCATATAAAATATCTATACACTATAATAATAATACAGAGGTTGGTACACCTGATCATATAGATTTAATACACATTATAACACACGACAAATTTGAACTCATGCAAGGTTGGTACACCTGATCATATATTTTAATATACACTATAATGCATCGAGTTGGAACCACCCCCACCCACCACCACCCACTGATATGAAATAAAAAAACCTCCCACCCAACACCACCCCCTGATATGCAAATCGGCTTTCTTAAAAAAATAAAAAATTATATTCACGGATGCTGGTGGTCCATTGAAACTCATCCCACCCCCTTGATATGCAAATCAATTTAATTAAAAAAATAAAAACATCAAATTAAAAAAATAAAAAAATCAATTTAAAAAAATAAAAAAAATTTTATTCCCGGAAATTCGCGGATGCTGTGGTATATGCAAATCAGCTTTCTTAAAAAAATAAAAAATTATATTCACGGATGCTGGTGGTCCATTGAACCTCATCCCACCCCCTTGATATGCAAATCAATTTAATTAAAAAAATGAAAAAACCAAATAAAAAAAATAAAAAAATTTATTCGCGGAAATTCGCGGTGCTGTGGTCCATCGGGATGCTGCGGGTCCAGCGGTGGCGGCGTCATCTCTTAGATCATGTTTTTTAGTGTTTTTTATTGTTTTTTATTGTTTTTTAAGAAAGACGGCATTCCTTTGTGGGTTTGAACTCTCATTATACCACTACTACTATAAGTGCCTCAACAACGGTGGTGACTGTGTAGAAAAGTAGTTTACATATATATGAAACTTTTGTATATAATAAAATTATTGATGTCATTCATGTGTCTGTTATTTTGTCTATCGGAGGTTGAAAAACAAATATCCCTTGTGTAATATACATATATACATTTTATTTAATATTGTAATACATTATAATATAATATATTACAGGAAACTCTTCATATGGTTCGGGCAAATCTTCAACAACTTAAACCAGAACGCATGAAGTTTTATATAGTTGTCTCGATAATGCAGTATAGATGTCAAAGTTAACTTTCAGTGGCAAATAGAGCGGATATAGAGCTGCCCTTGGTCTGCTCCATTACAGTCGCGAAAGACTAGGCCTATACAACTGGCTTTCTGTAACTTTTATTTTTTTACGCGGATGGGCAGGAAAGCGCTCCCTGGTGGTCAAGCAGGCGTTGATAGTGGGGTGATGTCTGCTTGAGAGCTGCCTTCACCATCGGCTTGCGCTTTCGGATTACAGTTTGTTTTAAACTAGAATGGGATTTTGCGTGATTCTGCACCAGGGGCTCGGTTTGGACTCGTCCAATTAGAGGCATGGAAATTGGCGCGCATTGCCAGTTGTCTTCACTATTGTCTGGAAGACGTGAAGTTCTGCTGTGATTTTATGCGTGTAACATTTGCTCGTCTGAGTATAATCAAACCGTAGTATTGCAAGCATTAATGCTTTAATTATTATAATAATTTAATTTTCATCTAGGAATTGTACTTCCATCATAAACACCAATTCTATTAGTTCATAAGCCTACGCTTTGTCTTCAATAATGGTATTAAGTAATTCTGTTAATATTGATAATATTACTCCTAAAAGAATTAACGTTTTGCAATCAAACATACTATCGCACGTTTCTAATTCTGTTCTATTTGCTATCTAGCTAGTACCGTGAACTCCGATGACTACGCCGTCTGACAGCCGTCAGACACATTCCTGGCCGGGTACTGTCCAAATCATTTACTGGATACGATTCGATTGCCAAGTAAAGGAAAAAGCAAAGAGAAGTAAGTATTTCTGGTAACGAGTATAATTAAATAGTTGTACATCTTTTCTGAATTTTTTCCATTTCAGGTTTAATAGATGCCTGTCACATGTCACATGATCAGTTTAAAGCCGTCTTATTTTTGGTCATGCTACTTGTGTTTCTATAAGTAAATGGTGTATCTTCCTTATTACCGTCTTCCTATTCGTTTCGGATGTTTTCATCATGTCGGCTACCATTTCTTCTATCCTTTAAATTTGCTTAGAAATATAATTGCCTGGTTCTTCGTAATTTTATGACCATGTTTGCATGTTGAATGTGGTATTGTGTAGTTCATTGATGAACCTACATAAATAAGAATTAATATTAGGTAATATTTATTTTTTTGAATTCAGTTCCTACTGTATATTCTCACAAGTACTTCCGTGGTACAGCACATAGGGCTACACATTTGTTCATATGATAAGTGAATTAATCATTCTCTGTATTATTCCACATATTATACTGTGCATGCACAATAATAATACACTTCTATTTCAGGTTTTTTATTATATTAACTTACGTAAGGTTGTCAGAAGTAATTTGGTATTATTGTGCTTTTGCAATTATAATATATACTGCAACAATACAAATTGTATGTAGGATATATAAAGACAAATAAATATATACATTTTTAACAACCAGATATGTAAACAAAATTGATAAACACCCTGATAAAAATTTGAAATAACAATCTGGGGGCAGGTGACATCATGATGGGGAGAACTGTGTGTACAGCGTAATCGTTTATATGCGTGAGACCTGCACTGACAGATAGCTGACACCATACGTTGTACACGAAATGTGCAAAACTGGATAAGGCGAAAACGAATTTTACCAACGGGTAGTAAACATTTTACGCGTCCGTAGAGGTTGTGTGAATTCCCGTACTTATACATAAATTGACAGGGTAATTATTTGTTAATTATTCCGTTAATAAATAATTACGGAGTAATAAAACTCTGATATAGTTCAAAACGTTATAAATCGAATCCAATCATTTGATTTTACGTGAGTGTTTCACTGACAAAGCAAATAGCCTAACTGAGATACGCGAATATCTTCTAGATTATTGAAAATGATACCGAGCCTATTCGAACAACCCCAGATAAGATTAGGAATGTTTAAACAATTTTTGGCAGGAATGTAACGCCAAACTATATATACTGTAACGCCAAACTTATAATACCCGAAGTTTAGCAGACCTCTCTCTCTCTCTCTCTCTCTCTCTCTCTCTCTCTCTCTCTCTCTCTTACAATCAGCCCATAACGGTGAGAGTGTCGTTGATCGCGGCTTGGTAACTTGTATTGGCGTTGGGGTAACTAACGAGGCTTGCAACCATCAGGAGGACCACCGAGACACCCACAAAATCACACGTCATTGTAAAGAGAGATTAGGTGACAATGGGTTGGTTTATTAGCAATAAAAAGACAAGAAAGAAAACAGTGACAATTATTACAGAATAAAAATGTTTATGTAAATTTGTAAATACTGTAGTTAATGTAACAATTATTATTAAAAATAATGGACATTCAATAATTTTATATGAAGGTTTGATTGAGCATAAATAGGCTAAGGATGGTTAAGGACACTATTCTTATGGGTGCATATTGTCTCCATTAGGACGATTTTTTATATTGCACAATGTTGTATACTGGGTACTTTAAAAGACTTTGTTTATTATTTTTTAATCAATCATCCAAATTAAAGGGAATTTTTATTATTTATTAATTTATTTTTTATTATTTTAATATTAATTTTTTCTTTTATTATGAATTTTTATTATTTATTTTTGATATTCGTAATACTAAATCTATTTTTTTTTAATATGACGATTACTTGCATCCATTATGATCCTAGGTTCTCCTCTCTGCAATATTCATTTTATATGTGAAGTAGTGTTTGGACGTAACTCAAGTAAACTCAGATCAGTGACGTGATTGTGTATGTAAACGTTTAGAGATACATTCAAAACACACACGCACACACACAAGAGCGCGGACACTCACAAGAACGTAACGTAGCAATGTATTTTTTTGTAAATTTTTGAAAGAAATTTGAAGAGTTACCATGAAGAGAAATAAACATGGATGATACTATGTGTCCGTTTATTCCTAAAAGGACATTCCTGATTGTATTATTACAATTAACTATAATAATACGTGTAAATTTATGTAATAATTATAATAACATGTTAACTATATTGCAAACAGGAGTGATAGAGCTATTAAAAATATCTTCTAACTGAGAAAAAATGCCCTCCATAGGGAACCGGGATGAAAATTACACCCTCCAGGGCAGCGAATTTAGCTATCAATGGACGAGGACACAAAAATCATAAAATCTTTAAAGAATAATAAAGCGCTGGGACCTAGGGACCTGGAGGGGTAGCCTGACAACGTATTAAATACGGTTTAGAGAGAAATTAGTTCGTATGGTTCAGCATATACTTCAAGAGAAATTAACAGTGAAGAATTAGCAAGGTAATGGATAACAAGGTTATATTACATCAATAATCAAGAAAGGTGAAAGAATGAAATACATTAGTGCGTTAGCTTCAATGGAAAACATATAATGGGAAAGTAATGAATGAAAAATAGGAAGAGCACATTAAATATAGGCCTAAGTGGAGGTTATTGCAGGAAGGTCATGCACAGACCACGTCTACACATTACAGTAGATAATAGAAAGGAAGATCGGGAGAAAGACAGACCAGTGTACCTAAGGTTTATAGATTTGAGAAAAACTTGTGATTCGGTATCCAGAAAAGATTTAAGACAAGCCTTTCAGAGTTTGGACATATCTAAAGAACTGATAAGAGCTGTTCGCAAGTTATAACAAGAGAATACAGTTAAAATAAGGAATAAATCTACTGCGAAGTTGCAAACAAGAAAGACACTATACAAGGATGCTCCATATCACCTAATTCTTTC
Source organism: Magicicada septendecula (assembly GCA_034769895.1). NCBI lineage: Eukaryota > Metazoa > Arthropoda > Insecta > Hemiptera > Cicadidae > Magicicada > Magicicada septendecula. Next base: position 497,065,383 of record CM068368.1, read on the forward strand.
AAAATTTTCCAAGAACGTTCTTAGAACAATCCGTTGAGATCTCACCAAAGAAAATGTGAAGAATGAAATTTACAGGCATTGCACAAATGCAATGCACAGAGAAGGGCATTGAAAATGCTTCAATAAAACTAAAATATATATATATATATATTTATGTTCATTCACCAATCAATAAATTCATTCTTCATTCACCAATCAATGAATTCATTCTTCATTCACCAATCAATGAATTCATTCTTCATTTACCAATGTACAGATTATAAGTTAAATGTAGTCGCATTCTTAAGCGAAATTTTATATGTGTACTACGTTATTGACAACAAAGAAGTAGTTTCTATGGAAACTCACCGGTTCGCATTATCGATCACGCATCAGCGGGCGTTTTCAAATGTGCGACACGTCCCTATAAACATTTTCAATTTTAAAACCAATAAGAGATGCTTAACTTTACACTCTGATCTTCGCGGTCATTGCTCATGATGAAGAAGATCTCAGTTTCATGATGAAAGTAATTCCATAAGGAATATACAGAGAAATAATTCCAAAAAGCTGGTGATGGTAGATGGATATCAAGGGTAGCGGATTGGAGTCCTTTGGGAAGAAGAGGCCTCGAAAGTCCTGGAGGAATGAAGTGAACGGGACGACGAAAAGGCGAGTTGTTAGAAAGCGTTAAACGTTTGTGGCACAGAGCTGCCGCGTATGTCTCTGCGCCGCTACTGGAGGTGTGAAACGCCATTCTCGACAGAGCTCTCTGAACTATTGTAGCCGGAGATCTTGAAGCTGGATATGTCTAACCACTACATCAGATCCCCTTAGGGTTGTGGAACACAACGTTAGAGCTACAGTATGTTGCTCATAGGCCCGGGCTTTTACGAGGCAGTGCAAGTTAACCTTGTAGAAGCTAATCGCCACCACGTGCCAGCACACCGTCAGACACGCCAGTAGCGATCTAGGCTCCTTAAGGATTCACCCCCGTCAGACTTGCGGTCAGGCCGTTTTAAAAATATACGCAAATGTTTAATTGCACGCAAAATTATGACCGCGCAGTAGGCCTTCCGCGCTGCAACACTCGAGTAGTAGTGTTAAGCCATCGTAAGAGACCTTTCAGAAGTCACATGACACAATGGGGAAGATAGTGAAATACATTGCGTATACAGGTTTTTCGCTCACATGAACTGCGCGACTTGAAACTAAAGTTAGAGCACTTATAATCTGTCAGTCTTAATGGTGTCAAAATTATTATTCTACACTGTTCCACAAATTATTGAATTAGTACAAAGCTTAAAAAATATAAGAGCAATAAATAGTACAGTTTTACAATTTTTTGTACTTTAAAACATAACTCGTCGTATTTTCGTTGTTAAATTATTTAACGGTTTGTTTTTACTTCATTTTATAACTTCATATGTCACAAATGTGTATTTAATTTTAGTCTGTAGTCTGTGTTTGTTCCATAACTATTGTTGTTATGGTTATCCGCGACAACACGATTGTTTGGATTCTTTGTTTCTTCTTTTAGAAGTAAACGAACACAAAAATAGAGTAAGCATGGGACTTCCCATTTTTAATAACTAAACGGAGTTATGCTTATGTGTTATTTGTCAATTTTATGACATATGCCTATATTAATTGTGACATAAGATTTACAGGTCTCACTTAATAACTTGTTTTACAGAAATTAAATTTATTTAAATAGTTTGTTGAATGTATGAAAGTAACAGCAACCTATCTGCCAAAAGTGCGCTGGGGAAAAAATAGATATTTGAGTGGGACCAATAAATCTACCAAAGTGAACCTGAAACTACCCTGACTCTCTTATTCTTATTTGTAATACTTGCTAGGGCTATACTCTGTTGTTATTCAATTGTCTGTTGTGAAATTTCTTCCTCTAAATCCACGTGTTTCGTTTCAAGACATATTTTTGTGACCTTGGTTTAATTTTTAGAGTTGAAACTATTATTATTGTTATTATTATTATTATTATTATTATTATTATTATTATTATTATTACTGTTCGTGTTTGTATTATAAATAGTGTAATTTAGAATTTTGTAAAGTTTTTTACTCCTCAGGGGACATCGCCTTATTGTAGCACTGTGTGTGCGGACGAGGAGGTTTGCGTGCTCTAGTGAAGTTGAGGACTATGCTAGCGTAGTGGTAGGGTTCCCCTTGCCGGGCAGTCTCAGACGAGGGACGAGGGAGTGCTTCAGACGAAGTATGTCCCACAACGACCCATCAAGTGCACAAAATATCCTTCCTATCACTTTATCTCTTCTGTTTAATTGTAGGAGGTGGCTGAAGATTTTAGTGTCCATTGATGTCGACGGGTGGATACTGGAAATACTAATAATTGTTCAACAGCAGAATAACAGTTACAAATCCACCGAAATCCACCTATGATGGGAAGTGTAAGATCGAGTCTTCGACGCCCTAAAACTGCCCATCAGTTAAGGAATAGTAACCCATACATAACTGACCCTGATCCTCTAGGTTGAGGGTGTTTGAGCAGGCCAGTATTCTGCTTAATTAAAACCACATAAATACTTACAGAACTCATACGAGCCTCGAAAATTGGATGGGAAATTCAAGAAAACGACCTAGGATGATACAAAAGGTCCAGCGCGAATGGATTAAGAATTACAAAAAGGAGTGTTAGAGGAATAGCTAATAAAGAGAAAGAACGAGTACGAATATTTGAGAAAGATAAAATAAATATCGCTGTAGTAAGGCAAACGATACAAAAAATAAAGGTTCAAAATATGTTGGAAATTATGGAGTGTTTTATAGTAGAGCAGATCAGAAATCTAGAGGCCCAAAAGGAGTAATTCATATTCATAGATAAAAAGTGTCAATAAAAGGTTCAAGAATGTCACTATGAAGGCGAGAGTAATATATATAAAAATAAAGTATGATCGCGGATACGTACGCTCCCGAAGAAGACAAAAAAGAAGAAACGAAAGAGTTCTATCATAAAATTCATGAAATTAATTGATGATAGAGTTCTATCATAAAATTGGTTGATAAAAACAGAAACCATGAAATTCCATCAATTGGTGATATGAATGCCAGAGTTGGGGAACTTCCCATATATAGTAGGAATATAGTATACAGAGTTTCAAATGTAGTAGCAATATGTGGTGAAGGCAGTATGAATGACAGTCAAGAACTTTTAAGAGAATTTGCTACATTTATTGAGTTGAAAGTAACTAATATCTTTTTCACAAGAAAAATATTCACAGATACAGCTGGTCAACGAGAGGACTTCGATCTCTTATAGACTATGTAATTATAAGTCAGAAATTAGCCAAACAAACTACTGACACAAAAATATACTATGATGTTGGCTCTGATCATTACTTAGTGGTATAAAAAATAAGGCTTTATGTGAAGTGGAAGGCAATTAAGACGTCGATAAAACAAGAAAATGAAGAATTGTTAAAGTCTATTTACTTGAGCAGGAAAGTATTCGAAGATTCTATCAAGATAGAAATATAACTAAATAGAGTACTTACAAGCAGTGATATAGAAAAGGAATACTATAATATAAAAAAATATATTACAAGCAGACAAAGGAGCAATAGGTGCCAAAATGAGTTAGGAGAAGATGTCTGAAAATATGCACAGAAGAAGTGGAAGAAGCAGTAGCTCAAAAACAAAAAGCACTATATTAATTATCTAAACTCTCCAACTCCTGCAAATGAAGGAGAATATAAAGAAGCAAAGCTAGAAGCAAAGCAAAAAGAATTGTTAGACAAACACATCTTTGTCTATATATGCCAGGAGATATATCAATCTTGGGATAGATTTGTCTCAAATATCGAACATCATATGCATGCCAGGCAAGACATGGATTTTAAAATATTGAAAACACTGAACAAAAATGAAAGCGAAGCAGTTTTTTGCTCAAATTGAAGTAGATCTATGGAAACTGCATTGAACCCGGCTTTGGTACAGTACCGCAGAAGAAGAGGGAAGGAAGATGATAACTACAAAAGACATGAAACAAGTGAAACTAATAGTATAACTTCAGCAAATTACTACAAGCACTGCAAGACTGCAAAATTCGCACTTGTAATGGTGTGAATACAAAGAAGCCGTTTGATTCGTCTGAGGGCGAACAATTACGCTGTCTGCAGCTTTCACGTAAAATCGAGGTATCGCTCTTACGATCTGAAATCTTTTAATTTTTCCTATACATTGATTTTGAAAAATTATTTTGTTTTAATTTTCTTGGTACCTGACTTCTTATTTTTACAAAATCTTTTCATTCACGTTTTATTCTTTCAGCAAAAATTAAAGTAGGCCCTATTTTTTGTGAATTATTGAAACCTTTCTTTTGACTCACAATCGCAACGGCTGTGCGGGATCTAATCAAGGTCACGACTCGGTTGCCTGTCCACTCCTATTGCTGGGAACAAAGAATACAGGTGTATTATCTGATAGATGGCTGATGTCTCTCCGGCAGTGGTGGAGCGTGAGTTGTGCCACGGCCTTGGGGATGCAAGTCCTAATGCTTGAAAGGAGACGAAGAAGATTACTAAAACGTGTTCGCAATTTTGCATGAAACGATTTACATGGAATAGTCATTCTTTCGGACGATGTCCATAAGGATAGTGGAAATTTTGCAGTTCACTAATGTAATATTCCAATAAATAATAAGCGAATGAGTCAACGAACTACGGGTTTACTGACATCGAGTTTTAGCAAACTGACATCAGTTTCGTCTGTTCGAATAAACTCATCCCGAATATTAGCGCAACTTCCTCCCGCCTTAGGATTTTTGGTTTTTCTGAGTTTTTATCAGTGGCGGCTCGTGAATAGTGAAATGGGAGGGGCACACAATGGCTTGGATCTAACGGGGGAGGGCACCATTCACGGTTTCAGTAGGCCTACTTATATAAAATGTCTTTTCTAGTACTTCAAAAATAATACTAGTATAAAAATACAATTTTTTGTTTTTAGGTGTACCGAATTCCTCTAGTAGTAACATGGCTGATCCCATAGTATCGTTTAGTAGGGAAGGGCCGTAAAACATGATTGTTAGCTGTATGGCTAGTGAAACGTAAGCGGAAACCCAAAATCCATAGAGCCGAACAGTGCACAATAACTCTTATCCCTTTGAGAGAGATAAGCAAAGAGCAGTTGTTCGCATGTGAGGAGAGGATACTGAGGGTACCCTTTTGATTTTTGTTGATGCCAAAGATGTAATTCGTTTGCCTTTGGTATCAGACTTGGGCATTAACCCGGCCCAAGGGAAGCCAGATGTTTAGCTCTATTCCACTTGGGTAATTCTGAGCAGACGCAGGGGTGTCGGTGACTAGTACTGCTGAGGACCCAGCGCTGGGGGGCATAATGCTGTCTCCTGTCCAGTGTATGAACGAAGAGCACAACGGCGGAGAAGTCGGAACGGAGAAGGTCGGTTTTGGTACAGTGGATCCGGCGAAGATGGCATCCCAGCTTCTAGCGATAGTGTGGAAGCACATCATCAGCAGTGTGTGTAGGTAGAAAAGTGTCAAGCAGGCCAACGGTTACATGGATAGACTTAGTTAGGCAGCTAACTACGAATGGGCAGTGGGCGCTCGACAGCTGAATTGAAAACAATTTCTAGGAGGAGGGCGGCACGAAATCAAAGCACCTGGTCCTCCAGGTTGGGGGTTGTGCAGGAGGCTAATGACCTACTCATGTAAAAAGAAGTCGTTGTTACGAGTACTCACAAACATTACACTGCACTCATATCGCGGATACAGACCCGGTGAAGACTTATAGGCCTATTTATTCCATTTCTATATACATCTATAATATATACAATAGTAGCAAATTAAGAATAGGTATATGGGACGTGCAAACACTTAAAAGCAGGGAATATGCAAGAAACTTACTGCTCATAGAATGGACATCACGGCGCTACAAGGAATCAGGTGGAAGGGTCATGGTGAAATCTGAAAATCCTCCTACTCACTGTACTTCAGTGGAGAGGCTAGACAAGGCATATATGGTAGGCCTACATACTTTATTATGAGTAAATAGAATGGACATCACGGCGCTACAAGGAATCAGGTGGAAGGGTCATGATGAAATCTGAAAATCCTCCTACTCACTGTACTTCAGTGGAGGAGCTAGACAAGGCATATATGGTACATACTTTATTATGAGTAAAAACGTTAGACAGGCAATGAAACATTTTATACCTTTTAATGACCAAATATGTATGATCCGCTTACAAGGAAAATTCTCAAAATTACAATAATTAGCCTATATTCCACTAAGGTATATAGAGAATACCAGGAACTCAAGATTACAACCAAATTAATCATGTGTTGTTAGTATCCAAAAGTGGGCCTGCTCTGTCCAGAATGTTCGCTCATATAGAGGAGTAAGTGTGACTGATCATTCCTTGGTTGTAGCCCTAATAAAACAAAGGTTTAGTTATATTCATATGCACAAAGGGTATAAGCAAAAGAGACGTGATATGAGTAAATTATCAAATGATTGTCAAATAAGAAACATTTTGTTGATTTTTGTATCTACGTTACCTGTGTCCTCTGATATTTTTTGCATTTCCTTTACATTTTATCTTTGTTCCCTTTGACATTGTCTTTACTCTTACACGTAAATGATCACTGCGTACGCTAAATTTATTTACTTACTGACTTACTTTAACTATTTCTTTTTTAGACATAATTCAGTATATTTCATTTTCACAATACCATTTAGCCTTACTCAAGTCTACTTTTTGAGATTTGATATTTTTATTATCTTTTCTCTTCCTCTTTTGATTTAAAATCTCCAATGACTAGTGTATTCTTTCTTTAATTTATGCTACCATAAATGTATGAACACACACACACACACACACACACACACGTGGGATGTGTGTATATGTGTGTTTGTATGTATTCCCTTCCCGTGCAAAGTGTGATTAAAAGTAGACTTTTTTACTGTACCCAAGTATTTTAAATACAAATTTTTGAACAAGATATGCAAAAACTCTACTATCATCAAGTTGTGACTTTTAAATAATATTACTCCCGTATTGTTACTTAAAGTACGTATATGTATTAAGTAATTCCTATTAACTAGTAGACCTACGTATTAAGTAATAGGCCTACGTTTAGGCTTACGTATTATTTAGTTTCCCCGGTATTAGTTTTAATTATGGTAACAATGGTGTCATTTCCATACTATCAATGTGAAATATCGTTAAGTATAGGCCTACATTTCAAATTTGAACAAATGAAAATATGTAATTAAGAACAATAATAAAGGATTGAAAGCATCTTAATAGTTTAAACTAAAAGGAATATGCAACAGTATCTATTTAATGTGTGGTCGTATTGTTGTTGTTGTTGCTGTTGTTGTTACTACTACTACTATAAATTGAGAAAATGGTGTATAAATTGTTTCTTATAAATTGAAAAAAAAATTCATATTTGAAAATGGCACCCGGTGCGGACCGTACCCCCTAGATACGCCACTGACCTGCTTCACTATTTATTCCTAGACTGTCTTTATAAACTATCATATGCTTTATTCTACGCTACATTCCATATGCAATTAGAATGTCCATTGCAGCCTATATAGGCCTACACCCCGACTGGGCCAAAAAAACTTTGATAACAATTTTTTTCAACTCATATTTTCTATAAAATATAATAAAAATGCTAAAACAATAACATACATAAACAATACTATCACCTGTGAAGCTCAGAACTTTCCGCCTATAATAGCATAATATGATTTTAGATAAATAAAGTATGCATGTTCCTTATCGCTAAAACTTTTCCAATACTTTGTTCACATCACCAGCTGATCAGTCAAGCCTTTATTCATTCAGTCACCACATTTATGTAATATATTTTTTATGCTTCTTAATTTAATTTATTATTAATTTGTATATTTTAGTACTGATAATATTTCCGAAGTGTGGATACGTGAAACTTACCGACCTCTGGTTAAGGCATCTGTTGACGACTGAGCTATTCAGATATTATAACATCACGATTAATGACAAGTTCTTCAATAATGAGCCTGAAAATGAAAGCAGTGCGTCTAGTGAGGATGAAGACGAGAATGAAGACGAGGATCAAGAACGACAGCAAGTAGAATGGAAAGACTTATTGTCTCGCCTAAAGCAATCTAATAGCAAAATAACAAGCATACAGCGAGATGTAACTGGTGAAGAGTACATCAAATTGCAGCAGCATACCTTATTCTGGTGTGAAGATTTGATTTTACATCTAGCCCCTGGACAAAATAATCAACCATTATCGCTCGCATTCGATGAAGATGCAGAAGAGTTATCATTCCCAGCGATAGGCCTATATTATGGTGTGAAACGGCGGTTTACTTGTCGAGCCACACCATTCATGATAGCTAGTAGCGAAATACGTAGACGGGATCGGAGAGGTGTAAAATCCGATCATATCTTGTATATGGCTGCTAAAGTGCTGCGTTTGAGAATCATAGCGAATGTAACTTAGCGTTTCGAGCAAATAATAATATATCAACAGCGTATCAAGACGAGATCTGGAAGATACCGAGTTTGTTAAGAGCTTGCTGCTAAAAAATGAAGCGTTCACTAGAAATATACCGAACTCAATCCAATATTGGCATCAACGTAAAGTGGAATTATTCAGTATGATGCGACAATTAGGCAAACCTACCATATTTCTCACATTGAGCGTTTCAGAAATACATTGGCCTCATCTCTTAGAATATATTTATCGCTTTCAAGAAGATATACCAGTAGACGTGCCGATAGATCCAGCGATAGCCTATTTGACGGCATGTCGAGCACAAATCGAGCAGAATTGGTAAACAACGATCCAGTTTTGTGCTGCTTGTATTTCGAGAAATTGGTGTCGACATTTATTAACGCGTTTAAAAAACCAAATGGCGTGTTCGGAGATCATTATGTAGTTGATTATTTCAAGCGCATCGAATTCCAACATAGAGGTAGCTTTCATTGTCATATGTTACTATGGTTAAATAATGCACCAACGTGTAAAAATATCACAGATAATGACGATTTAACCGCCATTACATCGTTAATCGATCAAATAAGCACAGTCGATAGTTCAAAATTGAAAAGCGAACTAAATTTACAGACGCATTGTGTTTTTCCCGAGTATAAATAGTGTTGTGAATCAACAAATAAATTATCCATAATGTCTTTAAGTCATTTTGTTAGTGCTGATCAATCAGATGATGACGACGAACTTCAAGTATCAACTTGGATCGTCGAACCATGCGAATATACGTTACGTCCTGATGATGGTAAAGATTCTTTTTTTACAGCAGCAAATCTAAAAGATATCTATGATGATTTTACTAATACGTGCAAGGATAATATCTGTATTAGTACTGTCGACAAACTGAAAGAAACTCATCTTAAGTTGACGAAAAGAGCGATTGTTCGCCAGCATTTCGTTCAATTCCAATATAAGGAGGCACCTCATCTACTGCTAACTACTAACGCGTACGGGTTGTTTGTTATCAATGATTCTGAAAATTTCACCTCCAGAAATGTAATACAGGATTTAGATCATCTTCAAGCCAAACATCGTGTGAATTTGTTGTTACTGACTGTCAAATATTGGTGGAATCAGCAGAGCAAAGAGTTGATGGAAGCGTTTATCGAAACGTTTGTTACCAATATGAAATGTATAGCCAATACATCTGCCTTTATTGATGCCGTTGACTGCTATAAATTGCATGATTTTGCAAAGGTAGTTCAGAATATGAAAGCAAAAATATTAACGGCCGATAAAATTGGTAAGAATGATCGAATTACGCCTGCAGTATTTGAAGTAAGATTGTATAATTCGTTCGGAACACCAAGTAAAATTACAGCGCCTTTGTATAAAATTAAGAACCAACAAACATTAACTTGCGGCAAATGGAAGGAACTCAAGACTGCTGCTTATGTACATTCGGTTCTCTTATTGAAAGTTGCTGGTTTTAAGTTAACATCATCGGGGATCACTCTAGATACGCTAGTCTTCGATAAGTTTGAACGAACGGACAAGATTAATAAAGCAGGACCTCGTAAAGTATTGTCGCGATTTACAATCCAAGAGGATCAGACGTCTGTCTGAAGAGGAATGTGATGAACAGCCTGAGAAAAAGCGCAAAATCAACATGGATGATTGGTGAATGCGTGCGCGCTTATGAATGCGACTACATTTAACTTATAATCTGTACATTGGTAAATGAAGAAAAATAAATATATATATTTTTTAGGTTTATTGAAGCATTTTCAATGCCCTTCTCTATGCATTGCATTTGTGCAATGCCTGTAAATTTTTTGCTATAATACGGAATACAGTCAAACAAAGACAACAGGGTCGTATTCTACAAAGACAACATTCATCGTTTATTACTTCAACATTACAGCAGATCGTAATCTACTAGTAATAGACACTGGCCTGCCGACAACAAAGAAATAAAGAAAAGAACTACTAAACAAACAAAACAACAAAATTAATATTCAATAAAATCCGATCAAGTAGGTTTATATATAACAACTATGAAAACATACAAGAAATGATTCTGGGAGAATGCGTAGAGAGAGATGAGTAAGAAAAAGTGAGAGAGGGGAAAAAGAGAGCTAGAGAAACATAAGAGGTCAAAAGTAGCTAGAGAAACAGGCAAGGTCTCACGCATAGGCGAATCGGTCCCGGTTATATGTGGTGTCAAGTTACTAATCACAATAGACTTGGAGCTAGTGAGTGTGTTACAGACCACCGTAACATATATAAATATCCAGCAGAAAATAACGCTGTGTGTGTGTGTGTGTGTGTGTGTGTGTGTGTGTGTGCGTGTGTGTCGTTTCTTTTTGTGTGTTCAGTCTTAAATTTCTTCTTGTGATTTTAATCAGCAGTAGTAGGAGGCAGATTAGTTTTGTCGTAGTTGAGTCTTTCTTTTTTTTTACAAAAAAAGGTAAAACTAACAAAGGTTGTTTTTTGTCTTTGTTTTTCGTTTTTTGTATCAACAATCCGATATAAGAGTCAGTTTGAAAATGGTACAACTTCGGAATACGGAAATAATAAATTAATTCCACTACGATTATGTTGAATCCTGTGCCGATGGTATTTTAACGTTCTTCTACAACGTTCTAAAGAATTTTATAATAAGAATTGATTCCGTAACTAATATAGATATTTCAGAATCAGAAAATGTAAAGTAAAAGCACAAAAAGTTAAAAAGAATTGAAGCCTAGACTTTAATATTACATATTCATATTTTATTTTCACAAAAAAACTAGAATAAAAGGTGTCCGTGTATACGAGACGAATAATATTAGACGACTTTATAATACGAGACCTCGTATAATATTATACCAATAATATAACTAAAAAATAGCATGACTCATGACAATTCTTTGCTAGCGTTTGAAAGTAACGAGTTTTAATATATAGATTTCCCTTACGAATTTTCAAGGTATTAACAAAATTTCTTGGTTAGAGTAGATTAGATGGAACTCTGCTCTTCCCAAAGAATTAGCTTTTGGGCAAGGTTCTGAGCAACAAATGCATTGTAAAGAAGCTTCTGTGGTAAGAATTCTGTGGATCCAATAAACTAACAACTGCGTAGCTAATGAAGCCCCAAGCTAAACACATCCTCTCCCTATTGACCATGAAAAACAACCCAGAGAATAATATATGGGTACATAGTACGCGAAGTCTGAATTATGAGTACGACTTTTCTTCTTATTTCTTATTCTACGGTTAGCCATCTGCTCCTATGCCTACTTCAGCAGTGTGTCTGTATTGGAATCATCTCTCTGGTCTATGAAGACTGGTCTGATCTGACACGCGCGCGCGTGTGTGTGATCGGCAATTGTAAGCTGAGTAGTGTAAGCTTCCTTCACAAGCTCCTTCCTCGAGGTCCGGTCCAACACAGAATGTTGTGTGCATTTTAGCGGGCCTCCAACAGCCGATCGTACTGACTCACTCTAGGTCATCTCGTGACAGCATGTACCGAGGTTTTTCCGAATATCGTACGGACAATAACTTCACTTACCAAGGCCGGCTGTGAGGGAGCTGTCTTTTGCCTTTGCCGCTAGTACGTAAAATTGACATGCAAGATGTCGCACAGTATTGTCCTGACAAGTATCACCGACAGTTTGTCTAGACGAGTCTACGATTGATTAGTAAACTTCTGGGCGTGGGTATGCCATTGGTTAAGAAACTCGACCGAGATACTGGACTTCTGGAGACCTATTCCCACGGGCGTGCGTGAATCCTTCCGTCGTTTACAGAAAAGTATTACAATGCTCTTCGTTTCGTTTACGGCAACTTTCTAGGTTCGTGTTCAGTAGTCAACCGTATCGACTAGGCACTATAATCGCTCAGTCGGATTTATGATCGGTGGTATAAACCATCGCGACGTCTGCAAGGAAGGTTCTCTGGACTAAGCCCACTGGATACGTGAGTGACATAGATAAGATGTAGAAAGCTACTTTGATGTACGCCGTCGCAGATACATATCCAAGAAAAACAACAACAAACAGTCATCTATTTTCACGCAAATAGTCCTCTCACTCACAAAACTAGCCGTGGAAGACCTCAGAAGAACCATCTCCTGTGGCCTAGATAGACGAGGTGGAAGAGGACGAGGGGCTGCGCTCAGCTTCTACACAGAGAGCCTTCGAAGCCCAACCGGCAACTGGTACTTCACGCCCTATGAGGGCGAGAAGACCGGTGGATCGAGCAGAGACAGCAGAGCTGCTTCCGTCAGCTATCGGGAATCGCTGATCCAACCCAAACCAGACGACGAATACAAGGCCTAAACTCTCACATTTGTCAGGGAGTTATCTGCGATAACGAGTTTTTAGCGGAAGCACGGATTAGCGGTTGCCCTAATGCCAGAAATACCAGTTTCGTGGAAGATGGTTTTCGCGGCTTGTGGGATTAACGAACTCTTAAAAATCGGAAGGGCGAGGAGGGAAGGGCTGCCAATCTGTCTAAACCGAAAGGTGTCTAAGTATAACTAAGTAATGGTGTCTAAGTATGAGGTCTCCCACCATAGCTTTTCATATCATCGTGAATGACAGTCGTAGTTACACTGTTATATAAAGTGCAATTCCATTCACCGGGTGTTTACAGAAAATTCATCAATTACGTTCGGTACATCAGTTAATTAACTTCAGTGCGAAAGGCTATATAAGCTTTAGTTTAGCTCATCATTATTAAATTCACTTCATTCCAATAACATATGCCTCAATTACTTATTCTATGCGACACCTACATATCGCAAAGAATTTAGCGCCCAACTTAGGTCTCCACAAAATTGGAAGTGAATTAAATTAAAAATTGTAAAAATTAAATAAATCCTATGTTGAATAAAGTAGGTAAGTAAGTAGTGGTATATGTACAGGTCAAGTGGAGTCGATCAGCTGTTTGAAATCTCGAGATTGGAATGTTGATTGGAAGATTATTACGGATAGCTTAATTACTGTTACCTTTGCCAACAAATTGTGGTACTGTTAACCTACTAATAGCAAGGGATAAAAGTTTGGATTAATAACACACACACACACACACACACGCGCGCGCACACACACACAACAATACATAAAAACAAACATAACGGACTCACTGACCTCAGATCTCGTTGGTACAATACATAGTATAAAAGTTTACAGAATGGTCCGAAAAGAGAAGTCTAGCTGCTACAGTTAGAGGCAGGATGGTGTAAATTGAACACAAGGGTCTCGATGCGCAGTAGACAAACCCCTCGTTGCAAGGCTAACAAAATTTTCATTCACTTCGCACATGCGCAGAACAGTTTTGTGCAGTGTATCATAGCGTGAACATCGGCTGCAACAAGACTGGTGAGAACAACGGAAGCATGTGTGTGACAGAGAGGGAAATAATATGGAAGTGAGACAGTGAACGTTATGGCGTCATCTCCCCTCTCTTCTCTCTAGATAACTTAGGTATAACTGAAAGTGGGGGTAATTCATGCATTGGGTCGGCGCAGATTACTGTTCAGGAAAGGCTGGCTGGCCTAAAAGTGTTTAGAACAAAGTTAGGTCATGATGTAGAGGACTTTGTAAGTGCATTTGTAGACGATATAGGCCTATTAATTATGTCTAGGTCATTTTATGAACACTTACAACATTTAGATATAGTGTTTCATAAATTAAGAAAAGTTAAGTTAGTCGTTATTAAAGAGACGTGTGAATTTGGGAGATCTAAAATCAAGTTTTTAAGCCATATTATATACAAAAAATAATAGTCGTCAACAGATGCCTTAACCAGAGGTCGGTAAGTTTCACGTATCCACACTTCGGAAATATTATCAGTACTAAAATATACAAATTAATAATAAATTAAATTAAGAAGCATAAAAAATATATTACATAAATGTGGTGACTGAATGAATAAAGGTTTGATTGATCAGCTGGTGATGTGAACAAAGTATTGGAAAAGTTTTAGCGATAAGGAACATGCATACTTTATTTATCTAAAATCATATTATGCTATTATAGGCAGAAAGTTCTGAGCTTCACAGATGATAGTATTGTTTATGTATGTTATTGTTTTAGCATTTTTATTATATTTTATAGAAAATATGAGTTGAAAAAAATTGTTATCAAAGTTTTTTTGGCCCAGTCGGGGTGTAGGCCTATATAGGCTGCAATGGACATTCTAATTGCATATGGAATGTAGCGTAGAATAAAGCATATGATAGCTTATAAAGACAGTCTAGGAATAAATAGTGAAGCAGGTCAGTGGCGTATCTAGGGGGTACGGTCCGCACCGGGTGCCATTTTCAAATATGATTTTTTTTTTCAATTTATAAGAAACAATTTATACACCATTTTCTCAATTTATAGTAGTAGTAGTAACAACAACAGCAACAACAACAACAATACGACCACACATTAAATAGATACTGTTGCATATTCCTTTTAGTTTAAACTATTAAGATGCTTTCAATCCTTTATTATTGTTCTTAATTACATATTTTCATTTGTTCAAATTTGAAATGTAGGCCTATACTTAACGATATTTCACATTGATAGAATGGAAATGACACCATTGTTACCATAATTAAAACTAATACCGGGGAAACTAAATAATACGTAAGCCTAAACGTAGGCCTATTACTTAATACGTAGGTCTACTAGTTAATAGGAATTACTTAATACATATACGTACTTTAAGTAACAATACGGGAGTAATATTATTTAAAAGTCACAACTTGATGATAGTAGAGTTTTTTCATATCTTGTTCAAAAATTTGTATTTAAAATACTTGGGTACAGTAAAAAAGTCTACTTTTAATCACACTTTGCACGGGAAGGGAATACATACAAACACATATACACACATCCCACGTGTGTGTGTGTGTATTCATACATTTATGGTAGCATAAATTAAACAAAGAATACACTAGTCATTGGAGATTTTAAATCAAAAGTGGAAGAGAAAAGATAATAAAAATAACAAATCTCAAAAAGTAGACTTGAGTAAGGCTAAATGGTATTGTGAAAATGAAATATACTGAATTATGTCTAAAAAAGAAATAGTTAAAGTAAGTCAGTAAGTAAATAAATTTAGCATTCGCAGTGATCATTTACGTGTAAGAATAAAGACAATGTCAAAGGGAACAAAGATAAAATGTAAAGGAAATGCAAAAAATATCAGAGGACACAGGTAACGTAGATACAAAAATCAACAAAATGTTTTGTAGGCATCAAGAAATTGCATTCAGTGAAATGCTTTTATGGCACTGAAAAATTGGGACATAAAGCTATTCGACGGAATGAGAAAACAGAAGATTTCGATAATAAATAACTGAAATAGCGGTGACAACAAAGGAAAGAACTGAAAGTACAGCTAAAACACTGTTGTATAAGTTATAAAGAACTCCCAACCCTCATTCAAAGAAATATTATGGATACTGTATAAGTTAATATATTAAATGTTATCTAGATTGGTATTAGGCCTATTGAAACTATTTGTCATAAACATATTACGTAGGTTAAGTACGAAGGGTATGTTACTCACGTGTATTTACGTTATCCACAATTGATGTATAACTTATGTATATTGATGTACACTATTTATAGAATACACTAGAATTTTTTGTATCAATGTACAATACATTTGTAAGCGTACAATGTTCTACAAGATTCTAGTTGCGCCTGGTATGACTTCGATTATGCTAGTACAGATGAAATACAGAGACATAAAACGGTTCGCGCAGATCGTAGGGCGAAGGCAGGGAAGGTAGTGGAGGAAGTGTGTTGTGAGGTGACCAACCATGACACACAGCCATGTGATTCACCAACCATGGAGCTCTTCTGAACACAAAATGATTGGACGGAAAGCAACGCTTCAAACTACGTAAGTTATGCGCAGTGAGATCTTCAGACACTGCTCATTCAGACACCCGTTTCATGTTTAATTATTTTAGCTGTAAGTGGCCTATACTCAAATGATGCATGCTTGTAAATGACGTCATAACTAACTGTATATAAAACAGTAAGAGACAGAGAGAAGTCAGTTTTTAATGAAAGTTCAGTGAGTTGAGTTACAGAATTAGTGCGTGTGTTTGATACCACATTTGTGGATCAATATTATATTTGTGTGTTATCTTTTTGCTTGTATAAATTACGGTTGTGTTAATATTTGATATCACAGTTGTGGATCGAAATTGTACTCCGAGTGTTATAGTTTTTATTTGTGATATCGGCAAGTAAACAAGATGTCGACAGTGGTAGGAGTGTTTTATTTCAATCGGTGGCCTAGAAGACGACAACAGAACTTACAAATACAGAAAAAATTATCTATTATAACAATGAAAATTATGAATAGATAAAAGACAAGAAAAACAGACTATGCAAGAACCAAAATTAAATATACAGAACGCTGGAAATAGTAAGAAGAAAATCTGAAACAAAAAAATTCCAGCTTTAACACCAAAATGCTGTAGACAGGAAAAGTGTTTAATCCGGTTAATCACTATACTTACTCTCTATGCCCTTACTAAATTGAATACATTATTACATACAATGGCAAAAGTGAAAGGTAGGTCAGGATTGCAGTGGCGTGGCGTGGGTACATAATAGCTGTTGCCGGTTGTGATAAGCCTAAAACTTAGCCTAAAAATTAATTTAAATTTTTTCTAGTAGGCCCTACCAAGTGTTCTTTTGAACTCAAAGTATACTCTTGGCTAGTATCAGAGCCAAACATTTTTAGAGTATTTGCTATCATTCGGTGGCAGAAGAAGAAGGTCCAAGTTCAACGGGATCTGATTCCATTATGCTTACACAGAATAAATCGGGACACAAATAATCGACTTAAAAATAATAAAGACAAACAGAGAAACACATGACTAAACGAAGAAAACACAAATAGGTACGTAGTAAGTGCTGTACGTCGGTTCCGAAAACGAACATAGCTGCTAACTGAGCTTTTTGCCGGTTTATACAGCGGCAACACATTGGGTGGACGAATGTGTCTCCCCTCTGCAGTCGTACAGTAACAACTACTACGAGGTCAATGATCGTACGGAGAAAAAGCATTGCCGATGTCCGAGCCGGCAACACAAGACGGTGCAAGTGCCCAGCAGTTCTAAAGCAATCCTATGTTTTCTTCAAGTTTTTTCTACTAATATTGTTCACATTTTAAATTATTCAATAACCAAAGTATTCATTCTGTGATATAATTAATATTATTTTCTCTTATTTCCTGTACTGTTGCCGCCGGCAACAGGGGTTACATGGACGCCACGCTACAGCAAGTTTGAGATTTCCTATCAGTATTAACGTATCGTATATTGTTTTTTTTTCGGTGTGGGAGGGCTGAGCTCAGTTTTTCTTGATTCTTAAGTAAAAAACTGTAATCTGACCAAAACTCACTAATAAAACTATTTTATTACACATCGTGTATTAGGCCTATTATACACATCGTCTGTGTGTGTGTGTGTGTGTGTGTGTGTGTGTGTGTGTGTGTGTGTGTGTGTGTGTGTGTGTGTGTGTGTGTGTGTGTGTGTGTGTGTGTGTGTGTGTGTGTGTGTGTGTGTGTGTGTGTGTGTGTGTGTGTGTGTGTGTGTGTGTGTGTGTGTGTGTGTGTGTGTGTGTGTGTGTGTGTGTGTGTGTGTGTGTGTGTGTGTGTGTGTGTGTGTGTGTGTGTGTGTGTGTGTGTGTGTGTGTGTGTGTGTGTGTGTGAACTACGTCTTAACAAGATTTAGTCATGATGATGTTTCTTCACTACTTATGTGTTACAAAAACCGCATACACACATAACACATGTATGTGTATGTGTGTGTGTGTGTGTGTGTTTTAGGGAAAACACATTTATTTAATGAGGAAT
Source organism: Magicicada septendecula (assembly GCA_034769895.1). NCBI lineage: Eukaryota > Metazoa > Arthropoda > Insecta > Hemiptera > Cicadidae > Magicicada > Magicicada septendecula. The sequence goes on from CM068368.1 coordinate 497,083,715, forward strand.
GTCGAGGAGAATAATGTTCTATGTTCTTGTTTACAAGAGCGAAAGAATTGAATTTTGAAGGACGAAAAAGCTTTAGATAGCCTATATTGTCAATCCACAGTATAGGCCTATAGCCTACAGTTAATAATCATCTGAGTTGACTTTAAGAGTACATATTTCAAAACTTCTAATTATGTAATATTTCGTACGTATTCTACCTTGACTATTTTATGCATTCAAAATTTCATGAGTTCAAAATTTCGGCGGGGCTGGATCCCGTTCCGTCCCCCATAAATACGTCCTTGTCTGAACAACAATTAAGCCTATGATGGTGATTAAATATAAAATAGAATGATAACAAGAGACAAAATATAAAGAGAATTCAGTCGAAGGGTTATAGAATTCAGTGAGGATAATGAAATAGATAATTTTAAAATTCATGAACAAATAAATGAAATAAGCTTACAACAACACATCCATGCGATGTCCACAAGAAGTAATTAAGAGTGATAATATTCTAGATGTTTTATAGGGAGACGTCGAATTCCTGCTTCGTCCTGCACGCTTCCGGGGGTCGAAACCCCCAGGGTGGGGGCCAGATGACACCAGCGTACGCTAAGGTGACGTGTTTCGCTCACGGGCTCCACACCACCACTCACCGCTTTACAACAGAGCTTCCACTTCCCTGTATACAGAGCTACTGGATACTGCCAAAACAGAAAACAGGCGATGAGAGAATCTCGGGTAGAATAAATATTCGTTTCTTTCCCTAATTTTGTGAATTTTCAAGCAGGGAACATGGGCGTACAGGCGTGCATTTACGATACGATGTTGTATATTAGTATCTCATGTCTCATATAAAAGTAACATGTACAATATGTAGTAACCCGGATGTCATCAAAATCCTCTCGTATGCCAATTTAATGATTATTATTTTATCATCTCTTAGCTCCTCTCTTGAACTGCATATTTACAGGGACATCGTACTTTCAATTTTTATTAAATTGAAAAGTCCAAACTTATAAGATAAAAATCTATCATAATATTTTTCAAGAGTATTGGACATGATGGTGCTTACAAAGCTTTAAAGTGGAACTTTTTTCAATACAACGGTAATATTCAGCAAACTGACGAAAAATCTCTAAATTAATAAACAAAACACGTAGGCCTATAATAAGCGTCTTTGAGCGTGCGCGCGTGTGTGTTTGTGAGGTGTGTGCGTGACTTGTGTTCAAACAAATGAAACCCGATGCGTGCGCAGTAGGCCTACGACTTATTACAATAATAGCTACTTTGTGGATATTAAATTAGTATAAATTAAACTAAATTAAGTGTTGCGTTGAATAATAATTTTTTTGTAAAATTATAATATTTAGCTGCTTATTTAAAGCTGGCGTGATCACCATGCCTATTTAATTTTTACAAAAACGAGAGCGAGATACTTCGATAAAGCAAAAGTTAGACAAAAAATGGAAGAAATAATGAAATAGAGTGGTATGTCATGCTTTTGTGTAAATCATAGTTAGTACATTTTTCTATTATTATAATTAATAATTTAATGATTTGATATGAAGATAGATGATACTCGGGGCTTCCATGTTCACTGTACCGTATGTTTTCTTCCTACCCTAACACCGTACTATTACCTTACCAAAACCTAGACTTTTAGCCTATCTTAATCTCCATAACCTTAGTGAATTCCGTTTTAGTCACAGTATACTTTACAACTTACATAAAAACAGAGTTATTACTATTTTATTGGGTCATAAAATATTACGGTGGTAGTGCAGGTGTTCTATTCAGATATGAAATGAAGCTTCTGTGTGATTTCCTTCATTCAGAAAATTAATGAATAGAAAATTTCCTTTGTACTGATAAGGTGAGAAATTAAATTTCAACAATTGAATCTGGAAATTTATGATGAAGATCAATAAAATTGTTCCTAAAACAAATGTTATTCCAGAAAACAAACAAGCGTAAGAATACTAGAAGATAACATCGGTCTATTAAAAAATAAACTTTTTTACTTTTCAAATCTGTAGGCCTGCAGTATATAACCTTAAGCATACCAGATAATTTCGTTTTTATTCAAGTCATACTCGCACGACTTGTTTTCTGAAAACATATTGCAAGTAGGCATTCTATTCTGGTATTAAATTCCATATTTACTTCTATGTATAATTGATTAGTAATTAAATATATTGTTACGATATAAATAAAGATAATCAGCTGTTGGCTGGTTGCATAATTATATTAATCCAACTAAATGTTTCGTTTGATTCTTTTCTGGTAACAGATTTACGTTCCTTTGTTTTTAGTTTAATGCAGTCGGACAATTCTGTAAAAATTAATATTTCCATAACGATTTCAGTTGTGAATATTTACTTAAGAAAACACGAAGAACTGGTAATCCTGAAAGTAGCTGGTCATCGTAATGCTCTCTATTGATATGGCTATGGGAGTTTATAGGACTATGGGAAGGAAACGGACTGTTAATTTTTTGTTCCTTCAGTTGTTTCGAAACTACGATCAAATTTACAATTTATGTTCGATTTACAATTTAACAATTTTTGCTCATTAGTTCACGTCAAAAATAGGCCTAATACAAAACAGGAATATTTTTCAGTTCTGGTTAACCCGATCGGAGGTCAGACAAATATAGATCTATAAAAACTCGGACACGTCCAGGCGAATCTGGTGTTTGTAACCCTTCGTATTCTTTCAACACTCTGACTGTTCAGTCAGTTTATCCCGTTACAGTTTATCTAAATCAGTCATACCTCCTCGCCATTGGAACGAAAGAGTGCTATTCACAACACATGTAGTCCAACAAAATGAATTTTAGCACAATGAAAAGAACACCCGACCGAGTACATGACAAGCCTGGCTATAATCAATTTCAAATCTCAGACAAGAATGTCAAGGTTACTGCGTTAATAACTGACGGTTTGAATAATTAATTAATAATTAAGCCTATTACAAAACATAACTGAACACTGAATACAATATCGATAATATGGAATCTGAATTATTAAAATCTGCAACTACGTGAGAACAAATCCGATTCAGAGTTTTTAAGTTCTAAGACCTCGATTTAAAAAAATATATTCTTACTTGAAACTTGAAATGTTTAATTAAATTCAGATAAACATTGAAAAATTAACAGCCTACCAACATTTTCCAGATTTAAAAAATACGCCTATAAGCCTATCTTTAACAAAACGTATTCCACAACATCAAAAGAATGAAAACTCCAAGGAACCTTGAAACATGAAAATTCAATTTAATTTTCTTATTAAAGAATAGCTTCAACTTGAAGCTAATAATTACAGTGTAGGGCTATAATGTTCACAGTAGTTTCTGTATTCCATAATAATGTAATAACATATATAACCGCATAGGTTTAATAGATCTTTTATTACTTTTATATCAATTGTCTATTGAAAAATTTTCCCAAATTTGACTTATAGCCTAGGCCTAACAGTCAAAAAAATTCTACACTTCTGACGTTGATGGTTTAGACCACAAGTTAAATAAAAATTTAATTTTTGTGATTACTCTTTCATGATTATTGAAAGTAGAAAAGTGCACACAGCTTTCATAAAACTGAAATGATAAATCCTTAGTACTATAAATTAGGATAAGTCTTATACAAAAATTTCAGTTTTAGTTGTGTAGAAAGTAGGAACTAGTTGGTGTGATATAGAAAAAAAAACACTGACGCCGGCTTTCCTACAAAACAGGATGTTTCTTTCTCTAAACTGGATGAAATATTATCAACGCTATTTACTGATAATATACAAATAAAGATAAGACGAGACTCCATGCCAGCGTCCTCTGATCTCCATCTCTCTTACACTCCCTATCTTTCACTCTCCCTCTGTTTCTCCGTACGCTATAGCAAACAACTATAAAATTTCAAGTAATACAAACACACTCGTGCGTATTCACTCACGCGTAACCAGTAGTCTTTGTTGTCAGTATTACACGCACCTATCCTCATTACCATGACCGAAGTAGGCTACATTACATAAATTTCGATAGGTATATTAGATAATTTTTCAATTATGACAAAAATTATAAAAATCCCGATTTCTCTACTACAGTATTTCTTTAGTAATAGGTCTATAACAATTGTAGAGCACACAATTATACAATAGGCCTAAACACTAAAAATTCGAAGCATTCGGATTTCGGTTACAATTTCTTTAATCTGACAGTCATCTGGATTTCCGAATTTTTTATCTCTTTTTTTGGGCCCTAATTTCCCAAAACTTAACACTACATTCAGATGTTTGTTAAAATTGTCTTTAATTTGTTACCAGACATCAATTTCTGCTATTTCATTAGAATTTTCAACCACTTTCTTGGGCCCAAGCATTAAAACTTTTTTTAATTTGCAAAAATGAACACTATTTTCAAACTGTCGTTTAAATTCACTTCAATTAGATACCCCACATGGAATTTTGAGATTTTTTCACATTTTCGACCCCCACATTTTTTCCTCCCACCTGCCGTCTTTGGAGGGATAATTTTCGAAAACAGTAGGTTTCTGTAAGTTAAAAGTATGAATACACACGCAATGTTTTACGAAAATCGGTTGGATGATGCGTTAAAAGGTTGCTAAACCTCCCCTTTGCGGGGTGTGAGACATACTCCAAACAGATAGATATATAGACAGACAGACAGATGCCAAACGGTCAAGTTAAAACTGAGAACTCGCTTCGCTTGTTCAATAAATCACGAAAGCTTCTGAATGAGAAAGTTTACAGGCTTTTGTTAGTCTCCAGGTTTAGGTATCCTTGCCATACACTAATTACAGTTAGGCCTACTTTTGTAACTGTAGGCCTAAATAATCTGTGATTGCATGTCAGCATCAACTGTTCCTGGTAAATCAGTATTTGAACGGCCGGTTAGTGCCCAAAGGGAATCCAACTTTCTTTCAATATTCAATATTTTTGAAATTATTCCGCAAATTCTTTGAGAATTCCGCATATTTTTATTTTTTTTAGATCCATAAAACCTAGTGGACTAAGCGTTTCTGCATTTTACACAATGCATTCCGTAGTACTGTATTTATGGTCATCTTCTAGCATTATAATACCATAGCCAATAATATTTATTTGGGTAAGTGTATAAAAATAAAAAGTTTTGTCCACAACGTTTAACGAGTTGACAGAAATTTCATCAAGACCAACAGAATGTAGGCCTACTTGCTCAATCATATTTTGTCTGACGAATAGTTGAAAAGTATCAGTCTAACTGATATTTAGTCTGTAGTAAATTACCAAAGTTGTGATTGCAATGTGTTTTTAAATTGCTAGAAAATATTAGGCCTATTTTGTTTATAGACGTAACAGGTGGTTTATTATGTAGGCCTATAGGCCTATTTAAAAAATTTATTAAAAAGTCTAAAATGAAGTAACCATATAAAATAGTACCCGCACATACGTGCGCCCCCCCCCCACACACAGATAACATATTATACGTACATCAATTGTTCATTATGCTACTATTATCATAAAGATTAGGTCACTTTAAACAACTTAAAACTTTAGGCTACATTGTTTCAGTTTTAATCTGAATTACAATCTGAACTCTGCAGCATACATTTCTAGGTAACTTATAGATTTCGCCTTTCATTTATGAATTGTTATTTTCCCATTAGAATGTGAAAAGCGAACGAAGGAATACACAGTCTTTATTTTGTAAATCTTGAGCCATCCGTGTGTCCATTATCGATATTCTTTACCTTGAAGTGAGAATCGCTTTCTCTGTAGAACCAGAAGTCTTGCACAACCTAAAACGTTTCCACAGCCAGAGAGTATCATTACAGATGTCAATCCAATCTAATAAGTTGTGGTTTCAGTTGTTGTTGTTAGCTCGTGTAAAGTTGCAGTTCGAGAACCTAGAAGCTTCCTCATCATTCGACAGTTGCAGTTCGAGAACCTAGAAGCTTCCTCATCATTCGACAGTTGCAGTTCGAGAACCTAGTAGCTTCCTCATCATTCGACAGTTACAGGAAGAGAAGTGTCTGCTGTGTTCCATACACAGCTGTATCAATTGGGCAATCCACGTCGTGGGCTGTATATGCGTTTATGTTTTGAACCCTGGGAGTTGAGTTCTGCAACGATTCCCAGTTCTCTTTCACTGTTATTGTCTAATTTTTCGCAGTTTATCTACGTATACGATTAACTGCTTTCTCTGGAGAATTCAGAATGGAATATCAGATATATAAGATAGGATACACTGACCATTTTTCTGTATTTCAGAAGCTTATCTTAAAATTGTATACAAAATACTTGAATGTTTGCTTTAGTTGTGTTGAATTCCAATGAGTTTTTGTTTAAAACAAGGTCTCAATGCTCATTAACTGAAACGGATGGTACGACTAGCTTTTTATGACTAAACTAGATTTGCTGTAAAAAAAACGCTACATTTTTATGTCGTCGGAGATAGTCGATTCCGACACCAGGCTAGAATCCTTGAAATCTTGATGATGCTGATGTCATCGTAGCAAAGTGAATTAGTCCTTCATTTCAAAGATGTACAGTAAATCCTTTAGACAAAGAAAACAAAGAAAACATAGCATTACAACCTCGGCTCACCAAACACACTTTTGTATTAATCGTTTCTCTTACTTGTGGGTTCTGAGTTCTGAGTAGAAAGAAGAACTAAAATAATTATGAAATGGGTTTCAACACTTATGTTTGGATATGGTTGTGACTTCATTTACAGCGAAAGCCAACTATTCACAGCCACTTTAGGGCTCTTCTTTGAAAAAACGTAGCCTCTCTCACCCCCTCTACATAATTATTGTTGTCCGAACTACCTCTATTCCGATGGTTCCTAGAAAGCCCAGTTCACATCAAGAACTGAAGGCCTAATATAGTTTCTCCTTAGAATGCGTGTGCAAAAGCAAAGTTTCTGTTAAGTCTTAGAATTTTAAATAAATTTGTTTATTTATTTTTGAAATACTCTGTTTTTTTCTATTACTGCCTTATAAATAGTTTCCTTTTCTATAATGTTGACTTCTAATTAGCCATCGCTTACGAATTATACAAACAACTTTTAATAAACAGGTATAGCTTAGCTCTCATAGGCCTACATAGCAAGAGAAAAGGAAAAATGGAAAACAATAACTATTCACAAGAATGTGTGTGTGTGTGAACACTTACAATACTGACAAATTTCTTGAAATATAAAACTACAATATTTCTTGATATTCATTTATTAATAATAATTTTAAATATTTGAAGTTCTCTTTACATAACGTTTTGGGTAATCTTGTAACATTTTCGGAAATCAGCAACCTTTATCTTCAGAAAATAAAGTATATTTCAATATATAGGCCTATGCCTATTGGATTGCATTTACTATAGTCCTGTAGCCAATGGGCTATTTTAAACATGTTGTAGGTCTACTGTTACCCTCTTTTGTTTTGATAATATGTAGGTACCAAAAACTGTTTTATAATAAACAATAGTTTTAAAAAAAAAATTGAGCCTGTTTTTTATAATTGTCTCGTAATTCGTTAACTTTTTGATTAGGTCTAATATCAGCAGAATACAGGAAATGAATTTAAAAACGTTTGAAAAATCAGTAAACAGTTCTTTAATATTAATTATATTTTTGAATTTTTCTTCATCCTAAATGTTTCAGATAAACTAAAAATAATTTATATGAAATTATAGTCTATACACTAAGTGAATCTAGTCATATCTTTAATAGTAAAGTAGGCTATATGCCTAATAGCGGTATAGAGGCCTACAATATTAGCCTATATTTAAAGTATTAAACTAAATAGTCTATATTGTTATAAATACGAGTACCAGTTTAACGAAAATCCAAATTTAATTTCGACACACAAAAATTATGTAATTCACAGTGAACAAGTAATGAATATAAACTTAGGCCTAAATGGACAACCTTTAGTAGGCCTACTATACGTAGCACTATAATTAAATTATACATAGTATAAAAAATTGTATAAAAAGGCTCCTACACGCAGTATAAAAAGTCTACTAAATTCAGAAACTATTAAAATTATAAAACATCACATATTCCCAGAATTTTGAAAAGAATATGGTAAATTGGAAAAAACATGCTAAAACAAATTAGGCTACAATTTAATACAATTACTGTATAAAATAAATATTAATAATGAAACAAAATTATACTCGTTTGATGTTGAAATTATGTAGGTTTGAAGTATTCCGACTAAAATATTATTAGACTGATAACCGAAAAAGTGAAGAACATGAACAAAAGTGCCATATGAATTAAACAACTAAATAATTATTAACACTGTTTTACTAATGTAAATAACATACGTGTAGATATTATGTCGATAATAAAAATGTAGGCCTAACATCTTAATATAATATTTGATAGGCTAAATATTAGTTAAAATTTGCAGTAGTATTAATATTTATATAATTAATATATGTAAATAGATAATGAGTAATTGTATTGTAAAAATATATATTTAATAGGTCTAAACAATTATGTTTAACAAAATCATATTGAATTTAAGTAAAAGTTAATATTTCATTTAATATTTGATAGGCTAAATATTAGTTAAAATTTGCAGTAGTATTAATATTTATATAATTAATATATGTAAATAGATAATGAGTAATTGTATTGTAAAAATATATATTTAATAGGTCTAAACAATTATGTTTAACAAAATCATATTGAATTTAAGTAAAAGTTAATATTTCATTTTGAACTGAAAAATATAAAAGATTTAGTTTTAAGAAATTTAGTGACACATAGGCCAGATTCTTTACACGGATGCACTCTGAGACATTGTCATACTAATCTTTCATCTAGGTGTTACTTGGGGAAGAAAAACATTATTTGACAAGTTCAACAGTTTTTATTTTGGTTGCTTAAAAATTTATTGAACCTTCACCCATACAATGGTAATACAGTGTTATAGGATACTTATCATGACTTTTGAATCACCTTTTGCATACAGGCTTTTGGGTATTAGGCCTACCATACATTACATCTCGCAAGACGTCATGCCTTCATTGCTGTAGTGTATCGCACAACTGGCGTCGTTGTTGTGATGTTTAGCGCTATGTGCTCCTTCATGGTTAAGGTGGAGAACAAACCTACTAGAAACACTAAGGCCACATAGGTAGCCTAATGTGCTTACAAAATTCCATGGAAAATTATCTGGCAAGTCATCAGTTTCACCAAGCCCCATTTTACAAAAATTAGGTGTGATGCCCTATAAAATTGCTCTTTCCGAGAGAAGAGTCACTAATCCAGATTTAGAGTGTGCAACAATGTGTCAGTTCTCAATTTTTTTATGAAAAAACGACTAACGTGCTTAAGAGCTTCTGGTATGTAAAGGTTTAAGGTAGGTCTTCTTCGGTTTCTATAAATTGTCATTATTACGCGTTTAAAATGGCCTTATAATTCTATAATATATTATGAATCCGTTTCAATCTACCGATGTAGGAATTCATGTGGGTAGCATGGAAGAAAAGAAACATTTTTCCCTGAACCCGCATTGAAGTCAGCACTCTTGAGTCGGTTTCTAGTTGAATCGATGAGTTGGGAAATGAAACTACTCCGAATCTTGGAAAGTTTCAATAGTAGTAGGCTTACGTGGACTTGACGTGACGTGATGTGGTGTAGGCCTATGGAAGACAACTGCGTTATATACGGTTGCATGGTAACCAGGGGCGTAACTACGGGCGGGATCAAACTACCAAAAAGCTATTACAAATTTCCATAAACATTTTACATAGGCCTGTTTCTAAGCCAATTGCGTGTGTTGAAGTAAGCCTTAAAAATAATAATTATATAAATAATTATATGGAAAGAACCTTACATATCTTCTTTATCCCGAAAGAAAATGGAAAATCGAACCTTAAAGCAGTCTCACCCCCCCCCCCCCCAACCATGGAACTGCTTTTAGTTACGCCACTGATAGTAACAGTCATAACAACGTGACGGTCCGGTACGCATTTCTGAAACTCTTTGTTCAACAAAGAAATGACTAAGCATTACGAAGGTCAAATAAAAAACTGCACCAATCCAACGAATACTGAGAAATAACACGTTACATGGGTAACGTGACCACGGCATGTGGTACGGAAACATGTGTAGGCTATATTAATCCGCCAGGAATTTCGACAGGAAGAAGGTGAATAAGACAGATTGCATTAGACAGACAACTGCGGATACAATTCGCGGAAAACTTGTAAATTGTTGTAAATTACAATAATATACAACGCAACGTGTGGAATTAAATTATAGGTTAGAAAGTAGGCCTACTGTAGGTTTTTCCATTGTCAGCATATTGAGTAAAACAACGATTTATCAGCATTCTGGTAATAGAAACTTGATATATATCCTATTATTTCTTAACTGTGAAAAGAATAGGCCTATAAGCCATTGAAAATGTGGAATTTCACTCTAGGCCTACAGTAAGTAAAAATAGAATACGATAAATTTCCAAAATAGACAGACAAAACGCACACATACACACAAACTATACACGCATTGCAAGGGATCTTGTTTTCCTGCAATTTCTGCATAATATAATAATAGCCTGTTTTATTCTTAAATTTGATTTTAAGTACAAGGTAACATAAAATATAGGCCTACTTCTTAATATGGATGCTGTCCGCTTTGAAGTCTTCAGACGAAATTATTAATAGGCCTATGTCTGGTACAAAACATAGGCTAAATAATTCCTAGGCTATAGCCTATTCACATATAGAAACATGTTTTCCAGAAATTTCTTTTGTTGTAAGAATGTGTCGAACAATACGTAAGTTACTTTAAACATTTACTGTTACATTATATTTTTATAACATTACATTTAATACAATATTATATTAACTTGCTTGAGTGTAATGTGGAAGAGTGAGGACACAATTTACAGACAGTGACGTGACAATATAGGCCTACAGAAAGTTATCATTTTCGTATTTGCTACATTTTACTTAAGAAATCACTACTTTATAAATTTCCGTTACTAATTCAGAAATACAAAATTAATGTGGGAAAAGGGACTATATTCCACCTATATATGTGCGCGAGCGCGTGTGATAAAGTCGCCCTACCGAATAACAAATCTTAATGTACGGCTTGAAATTCGTTACTGAGAAATTTCTGTTACATGAATCAAATGGTCCTTCCCAATTTATGCCTACCATGTAGCTGTAAGCTATATTCGATACGTTATGGCTGTGTAACATCATAAGTTCTTAAACTCTTTTTTTTATTCCCTCAAACGAAAATAAACGTAGGCTATTTAGCACCAATAGGTACTATAGGTAGGCCTACTTGAGACCAGTTAAAATTCTTACAGTAGCTTACCGTAGCCTACTTACTTTTACATATAGGCCTAACTAAACTTATATCACTCAAAACGTATAATATGGGTATCCAGAACATAAAGCCTTTCGAGGAAAGAATAATCTTTGAAGAAAAAACAACAAAACCACATTTTATGCCAAACTAAACCATACGTTTTTTGAGTAGGTAGGCTATACATGGTGTCTCTGGAATACCCAACTGTAAAACAGAGCGTGAATCGAACGGATTGATTTTATCGTTACTACTGTGTGACGATTTAATTGGTAATAAAATATTTAATAATAAAAAAAAATTGAGAAAGCATTTAAGTATTTTTAAATCGCACAATTAAACCTAATACCCCTGTACTAACTCAGAATACCTAAGTATGAGATTTAAATGGAAAAAGATCTAACTAAACAAGTAATAAAAAATCGTATTGTAAATAGTTAATAATATTACAGTTAACCCTTTAGTAAATCATCATGCGTTGACCTGTTTAATTCCGGACACAACGTGTTTAGCGAACCGTCTGTAACTTAGAAATATTTGAAAATCGTAATGTAAGTAATTAATAATTTTGTCCCGCTCCCAGACATCCATAGTGCTTTTCATTACTTCACAAAAGCGAAAATCTTTACGGTAATGGATCTGAATCAAGCATTTCACCAAATACCCCTTTCGGAAGAATCCAAACGTCTAACCGCGTTTGCCGTTCCTTTTAACCTGTACCAATTTACTAGAGTACCCTTTGGAATATCTCAAGGAAGTTCCGTATGTAGTAGATTATTAGAAAGAATATTTCATGATATTAAATTTAAATATGTGTATCACTACTTGGACGACATCGTTATCTATAGCGAATCAATGGAACAACATCTTAAACACCTACGTGAAGTGTTATCTCGGTTACAAAAAGCAGGATTAACAGTTAACCCCAAAATGGTAAATTTTGCCGTCCCACAATTTTCATTCTTAGGTCACATCGTGAAAGCAAATGGAAAAGTAAGCATTGACCCCGAACGAACCCGCGCCATCAGAGAATTTTCACCCCCGCGAGATGCAAAAGGTATAGCCCGATTTTTGGGAATGGTAAATTATTTCCACAAGTATATTCCCTATCTTGCCGAAATAGCAGCACCGCTGAATTCCTTAAGAAAGAAGGGAGCAAAGTTTGAATGGACCGCACAACACCAAAATGCGTTTGTACAACTCAAAGAAAGCATCATATCTCCCCCAGTATTGCAACTAGCAGATTTCACGAAACCTTTCGTAGTTCAGACTGACAGTTCTAGTGTAGCGTTAGGTGCAGTCATCTATCAAGAAATAGTAAACAGTAGACTACCTATTAGTTATGCATCGCGAACCTTGAGCGACCAAGAAAGAAAATATTCCGCATATGAATTGGAATGTTTAACCATTGTTTTTGCATTTGAGAAGTTTAAACCCTTTCTAGAACATAAAGAATTCCTTTTGGAAACTGATAATCAAGCATTATCTTGGTTACTGAATCACCCTAAACAGTTAGGACGTATTGGAAGATGGGTATTGAGGTTAAACTGCTACAAATTCAAAGTGCAGCATATTAAAGGTACACAAAACGTAGTCGCTGATACCCTGTCCCGTATGTTCCAGTCGCCCACAAATACTGCCGGAAACAAGGAGAGTCCGGAAACAGCCCTTGCTAACGCCGTAATTACTGAATTCCCCCTTGCCTTTACCAACATTGCTCTATATCAACAACAAGACCCTCTTCTGAAACCGATTATAGAACAACTTGAGCAAGGTATTAAATCCGAGAAATACATATTAAGTAAAAGTATACTATGCCACAAAATAAGAAATGGAAAGGAATTAAGAATAATCGCCCCTGATATGATTAAGCCCATGCTGATGGAGTACTTCCATTCATCTACCATTGGAGCCCATATGGGAATCAATAAAACCATACATCGCATTCGAAAGGAATATCATTGGAACAATATGAACAGCGAAATAGCTAGTTTTGTAAAAAAGTGTAATTTATGCGCTTTCAGTAAACCGGCAAGAAACAGTCAGGTAAGCCAATTAATTTCATAAATCCCTAAGACCCCTTTCTCTAAACTTTATTTAGACTTTTCAAGTCCCTACCCACGATCTAAATCAGGTAATACTATGTTACTCATCTGTGTAGATTCGTTCACCAAATTTGTTTGGATGTATCCCATGCGGCGAGCATTAGCGTCGACGACTGTAAATATATTACAGGAGAGATTATTTAAAGATTATGGTACACCTGTACGTATAGTGTCAGATAACGGACCACAATTTAAGCCGAAAGAATTTAAGAATATGTGTTTCAAGTTAGGAATAGACCATATTACCACTACGGAGTATCGACCGCAAGGCAATATTGCTGAAAGGTGTCTACGAAACCTCAAATCTGCATTAATCGCCTACCATGCGAACGATCATACGTCTTGGGACCAGAACCTATTCTGGATACAATACGCCTTTAATTCAGCTTATCACGAAGGACACAAGTCGACCCCGTTTGAGTTACTGTATAAATACAAACCAAACCACCCCTTGTCCACTAAATGGAAAATACATGACTTGTTACCTCCGCAAATAAAGGATAAGCAGATTAAGCAAATATGGAATAAAGCTCGCGCTAATTTAAGAGCGAACCTAGAGAAATCCAGAAAATACCACGAAAGAAACGTTCATAACACTAACAATTTATTTAGGTACCAAGTCGGTGACTTAGTAATGTACAAGACACACCCGACTAGTAGTGCAATTGATAAGACCACCTCTAAACTATCATACCAATGGTGTGGTCCTTACCAAATCCAGAAGTATTTAACCCCAGTTACAGTAGCCCTGTACGAACCTGCGACTCGAGAATATGTACGGAGAACACATATTTCGCAGATAAAATTGTATAAGAAGAAAAGAGGAAATAGCATAGCCAAAAATAGAAAAGGTAATACTAGGTAGACAAGTTATCTTATACCTCAGTAACCATGCTAAGTGTTAATCGTAGAATTTGGAAATGAGGCCTGATCAACCTGAGATCCTGTTCAGCGAAAGATAAGCAAATGAGTACTCAATGACCACTAAACTGACCTCTAAATAACAAAATATTTAGAAAATTACTCTATGAAGAGAGTAACTAAAACCCAATGAAAAAACCGGTAGTAGATTTAAGTAGTAGACATAAGAAAAAGTTTTTGTGTTTTAAAATGTAGATCTTAAGTGAGAATTTTATGTAATGAAAAAGGTAGTTTGTAAGAAAATATAGATGTATATTGTTTTATTATAGAGAAGAAATAAATGTGCATAAAACATGCCAATAACAATGAGAGAGGAAAAGAAAAAGGGGGAGAGAAATTCCACACATTAACGCCAAGCAGACTCCAAGTGCCCACTTTTTAATTTTCCTTACTAAAATTCCTAATGTGGATTTTAAGCGGCGGAGTATGTGACGATTTAATTGGTAATAAAATATTTAATAATAAAAAAAAAATTGAGAAAGCATTTAAGTATTTTTAAATCGCACAATTAAACCTAATACCCCTGTACTAACTCAGAATAAGTATGAGATTTAAATGGAAAAAGATCTAACTAAACAAGTAATAAAAAATCGTATTGTAAATAGTTAATAATATTACAGTTAACCCTTTAGTAAATCATCATGCGTTGACCTGTTTAATTCCGGACACAACGTGTTTAGCGAACCGTCTGCAACTTAGAAATATTTGAAAATCGTAATGTAAGTAATTAATAATTTGAAGGCACAAGTAGTAGTTAAAATAATTCCTGTAAACTAAATAAGTCTAAATAATTTGTTTCATCTTGCTATAAGAATGTCTATTTAAATAAAAGTTGGAACTATTTTATGGCGGAGTACTCGCTCCGCTTCGTTGTTATGTACCAGTCGTATCAAGTAAAGAGTCACGATGCGGCGTTCAGACAGTACACACCTCCAAACGAGGGCTCTTCAAAAGTGTGTTATGTAAATTTTACAATAACGGTTAGCTACCACAAAAACGTGGGGAGCTAGGGATTTTTAATGTATATGATGTAGAAAAAGTTTGTTCAAGAAATGTAGTAATATAAGAAAAATTATCAACACGTAAACAAGGTGACGTCTCTACTTAAGATGTAAACTCCAGTACAACTCTACATGTGAATATGTGACCTGCCAAATTGCACATACGGACGTCTACAACCCATACGACGCTGACCAGGACCGGCGTGGATCAACCCAACTTCATGCAGCATTACAACAATCTGCTCACTAATACGGCTATTAGATATTCACCAGAGACACGACACAGATGACTACCCCAACTACCAGAATTCCGAAGAGTCTCACCCCAGGACGAGGACAGCAAAGCTTATTTTAGAGGTGACTCGATAGCTTGGCTATCGAGAATTAATTACATTTGAAACATAACTTTTATAGATGAAAGAGACTTTTCAAAGACAATAATTTTCTGTAAGCAATAAATAAAACCAAAGAAATGTAAACTGTAGTAGTGAAAATCATACGTTGTAACGTTAATATTGAAATGTAAATTATAATCCCTTTAATAAATAATACCATTCTTCAAATGGTTAATGTAATCTTGCAAGCTCTTAGATGAGCATAGTATAATTCAGACGTCTTTACTATATTTAAATCAGACTCGGATCCGAGGTAAATTACATGATCAATATGATCCCTTGTTTTACAGAAAACCCTTTTTAATTATTTCAGTATAAATTTTTATGTTATGGGATCTTTTTTATATAATTTGTTAATAAAGAGATGTCATCTTATTACACTTTGAAGTGAGTGCATAAATCAGTGAAATACCTTCCCCTTGTGTCCTAATAATTAGCGTAAATATTATTCTTGTTTGTGTTGAGTTTAATTTCAGTTCGTTACAACGTAGGCAGCCTGTATAATTGGCTAGCGTCAATTATGATGGGTTCCCTGGATTTGTAACGTAGCCCGGAACGTTACAACTGGAAAAATAAAAAGTGTAAATTTATCTCGATTTCGATATTGAGAAGTTAGCCTATAATTTCGTTACATGGAGGTAATTAAAGTTACATTTTTATTAAAATTTCATGGTGCACATAGAATCCATTACGTGGAGTATTTCATTACTTAGAAGTCCGTTAATCTCCAGCTCAACTGTAGGCCTATAGCTACACGCGCACGCGCACACACGCACACACACCTGTGCACGTTAACTTACTTACCCTATGTGTGTGTGCATCTAAACTTTTCTGGTGTGATCGCTTTACCTTAACTTTTGTAACTATGAAACATAACAATTGTTCTGTATTAAACAAATGGAAAATTTAGTTTAACATTAAGTAATAACAATAACCAATTTGACTCTAGTTTCAATTTCTCCATTCATAAGGCAGTGATATGCCTTAGATAACAAACATTCTAGGCCTATAGGGCTATGATCACACAGAACGTCGTTATCTTATTTGGCCGTTTGCATTTGTGGGTTGTTTTTGGACTAGGTAGCCTATTACTTATTTATATTCCAATTCACTACATTAAAAGAGTAGGCTAGGCCTAAAAAGTGTTACGTGATGCAATTGAAGTGAAAAAGAAGTGTTAACAATAAAATAACAAAGAATACATTATAATGTATCAAGTAACCGCTTATATATATGCCTAAGAGACATAGTTTGAAAGAACAAATATTTGCACACTATGTATGCAAGAACTTAATAAAGTTAAAATAGATACTCTACAAATAGATATCTACAAATAGTCTGCAAGGTAATTTTCAGTTGTATGGATAGAAACTGAGCCAAATCTGTAAAAACAAAACAAATTTCTGGGGAAAAGAGTGGAGTTGTTATCGATAAATTACAATTGGAGAGATTGAAAGGTTAGATGGTAGTGGCATACATGTGAGGGTAAAGGCAGAATACCAATAGGCCTACAGATAACCTAAGTCTTTCCTATTGTAGTCTTTGATCCATTAAAACTGCTGGACGCAGAGTCTCTATATCCTATAGGCTACTGTAGGCCTACCTACATAACAGACATTCCTACCGCTGTTTGAGTATCGACGAAACTGAACAACTATTAATAGCAACTGAACAACACCACAAAATAGTACACCTACATACGCTGAAGTAGCCCACTTTAATCACGTGACTAGCAAAATGATTTTAGCCTATGTTCTAGCCTACTGTAGTAATTGTCAAGTCGAAATTAAAGACCAGAAGATCGAAAGAAGATTCTCTTGTTAAAGGATTATTGTAACTAAACTAATTAGGCTACAATTAAGGAAGATTGTATCTTTAAAATTAATTATCTGCCGTGATACTTGCTAAATAGCCTAGTCTATATTTAATTAGACTACGATGCATTATTTTATGAAATTAAAATTACGATGTTTATTGAGGTTTTCCTTACTAATGGTAACGTTAACCAATTAGCCTAGTTTGTAGGGGCCTTACGGCTAACATGATTATATTGTTATGTGTAGGCTAACTACATTCATTTAAAAATGAATCGAAAGTCGATGTTACTAAGGGGTGGACTAAAGTCCGATTTGATTACAGAAATCTGTACGATTTTTATCACATATAAATGCATTATGAGTTGTTTTGTTTTACTATTTTATCCTACTTGAGTATAGAGGAATGTCTGCTTAATCAATTGTAGGCCTACTCAGATCCTGTGCGAGATAGCCTACACACTATTAAATATCTTACAACCTACCATTATTATGGAAATAACAATTGCATCCCTAATTACGCATTAACTTAGTTGTAATTATTCGCAACAAACATTATAGGCCTACCTTTAACACAATATGCTTGCCGTACATTGACAACCTAACTTACAAAAGCAAACGACGCGGACATTACGGTACTCATGTGGGAGTTACTAAGTATAGGGTAATATGAGCCAGTCAGTGCTCATTCTCACGACTGTAATAAAAAATCATGTGAAAAACTGATGTTACTGTGTGATTGTGATTACTGACACGTCTGGATGAAATTTACCCTATGCGATTTAGGCCCAGCTCATTTATTTTCCTTGTATTCTATTTCCGTTACTTCCTGATATCCAGTATTAGTCTAATATTTCTCCATTTTTCATTAATGTGAGGTAAGCTTGTAGGCCTACCTCCATATAGGCCTAATTGCTATAGGCCTAACCAGACAACAGTGCCATTAACTTGACATTTAAGATTTACAGTCGTCTAGTGTGCTACACAATAGGCCTACCAATTACCTACGAGTTCACTAACTTTCACCATGCTTTGCAGCAACTGAATAGGCCTAGATAACAACAGGCCTACTCTCTTGACTGACTCGCTTATGTAAGATTAGCCTGAGCCTAGGCAGGGTAGTTCATAGACTCTACATCTTGCAGTGTCTGAATTTGTAGTTAGCCTATGCACATGCAACAAAAATTGACTTTGTGATTTTATGTTAAAAACTCATAATCAGTTAATGCCAAGGAATAATCAGTTCAAATGAACTTATGCAATTTAGAATTAGACATTCAATTTAATTTCACCATAAAATAAGTGCAAAAATATGTAGGCCTACATATGTAGCCTATTAAGCTAGCCTATTAGATGAAAAAGAATTGAAACTGTTGACCGAAATGCCTAATTTTCGAATACATAAATGACTAACTTTCTAATCCTCTCATACTGTCCTGTGTGTGTGACGAATTTGGACGGACAGTATTCGATTCGGTACGATTTGAGCAAACACTCCATTTGAGCAATTCGTATGCAATCCTCCATTACGCGAACGCACCGACAAAATGGCGAATCTGCTGTTTTATTTTCTGCGCAATTGAATTAAAAGTGGGCGGAAGAGGGGAAGGTGGTTCAGTGCCGGGGAGGCAGTTTGCGCGCTCGCGCATGAGTGTACAATGTCAGCTCCATCTAATTGTGATTGGCTGTTGCGAATATCGCCTTTGTTTTGCGTCCAACGACAGAGAGCGCTTTGTTTGAACGTCTCCCACACGCTTGCAAATTGGGCTGGTTGCTTTCATCTTACAAGTTTACGTTGAATATTATTTTTGCAAATTAGTACAAGAAATTATTAATTTTAATAGAAGAAATAATGCAATAAATTACTTATTAATTTGGTAAATAAATATTTACTGTCTTTTATTAGGTTACAAGTTAGCAAACGTAGGCTAAATATGTAGGATATGCGTAGGCCTAATTCAATACTGGTAAGTTTTGTTCAATTAGGCCTACTGTATGTTGTTCCAATAATCATAATTACTATAAATTAATTTTATTATTACATAATGTTTGTTGAACTCACACACAACACACACACACACACACACACACACACACATTTTTTCAATTTATCGATTGTAATTGGATAGACTCCCCCCCCCCAAACAATACTTATCTTGTCTATGATAAAAATATAACCCTAATACATTTAGGCTACTTAAGGTAACGCTTCATCTTGTAGACCTAACCATGATCTGGGGATGGATGACCATCTGATGTTGCCAGGTCATCTTATTAGGCCTATGTCCCTCCATTTAGTATAGCGTATAGGCTATAAATTATTACTTTTCAAAATCATCACGGAAACTGCTTGATCCGAGAACTTCTTACTTAGTTACCGTCGCAGTGCTGGTAGGCTACGGTATGAAATAGGCCTATAGGCCTACTACATAAGGGACATGATGCTCGGATACCGATCTACATCCCCGAAGTGTTATAGCGTAATTTAATATTAAAGAACTTCTATGTTCCCAGAACGATTCAGCCTGCAATATCAGCTAGCCACACTATCTTTCGTGATTGCAATGTCTCATAGAAGGTAGGCCTACCTCTTAGTAAGGTCGGTACAATCAAAAGAAGCCATTATCAGTTTATTCAGTTTATTATTAGGCCGATTATTGCAAATTATATTTATTATTATTATTGTTTTTGTCGTTAATTACAGAGTCCTAGCTATTGTTTTAAGTTTTAATAAAACTTCAATAATTTTATTAAAACATTCTGCCTGTAGGTGTAGGCTATACTGATCCAGCAAACAATTTGGGGGTGGGGGCGAAGAGTTGAATTTGGGGGGAGAATATGAAAAGTTGGACAATTTATAGGCCTAGTGGTCTGTATAGGCCTAGCCATAAAAGATAGGAACGAGTAAAGATAAAAATACAGTGTATGGCCAAGCCATAGCCTAATTATCAACACAATAGACTAACTTTATTAACATCAAGTAGGCCTATAAAATCATATCTGTATTTGTCAGTTCATTGGTATTTTAATAATATTCACTTACAGTTTAAAGTACATAGCCTACTAATCATTTAAGTTATGTATCAAACAAAAAGTAACATGGTGCTAAGGTAGGCCTACAGTTACAATAGGAAGACCATGAACCTACGTACATAACATGATATGAAGTTTGTATCACATTTACAATCACAAGACGACGTACAAATTTCATCTGAAGTAACCAATTGTTGGGGGGGGGTTGCCCCCCCCCCCGATGGGTCCATACTTGCGCTGTACACTAAAAAGTAGAACAGTTTTGTTGGAGCTAAAGCCAATATTTCTTTTATTGGTAATCCAGAAAATTCTCAATATCCACACTTGTTATCCAGAGGGTATCGTGGGTAAAACAAAAACGATAGTCTGTAATACGGTCACATACAAAAAAAAAATCACCATCATCGGTATTGGTAAGCCTCTCCGTTGTTATGTCATCACTGTCAGCATCGAGTTAGTGCAAAACAGGCGTTGTCATTGTAAATTTGTATGCCTGTTTTCTTGGAACGTTTCTCCATGACGTCACTCTCACATGTTCGTCGTTTGACATTCCCGCCGGGCGTAGTCCTCCATGCATGTTTAATCTCGGATATCCATCCGAGATACGCGAGATACGACAGAGATACGCTATTCTTGAATGTTTTGTTCACTACTGCATCAAGCTGCTGCTGTATTGACTTAATCCACCAGAAATTACACCTATATACCTATTAGTGGTTTATCACATCTTAGTCAAGGCCAGATTTCAACGTGACTGCGAGCACGAGAAGGGACTTTTTGTACAGTGATGTCATTTCGACACTTTTCGTTCCAGTAGGCCTATAAGATGACTTAGTTACTCATACACCCATTTTCTTGTGAAACAACATGTAGGCCACTATCGAGCGGAAAATCAAATTCATTTTTTTTTTGTATCGGCCATCTTAGGACCACTGCCAATTTCAATTCTTTACTCTTTGTTCTTTTATTTGTCTCCAATATTCTTTATTGTTTTGTTTTTTTGGGAGGGGAAGTGGCGTGTAGAACAATTTTTTCCATCGATAGGAATAGGGAGTTCAATGTTTCATTTTCATTACGATTCATTGCTCTTATTTAATTTTTAGAAATGATTATCTGCACACTGAAGTTACCTTTTCGTAAACTTTTGTAGTGCCAGCCACATCAACACAGCCACCAGCATCTGATCACCGCTGACAACAGTGACAGTGGGTAGTGGCTGACAACCGCTGACCAAACGTGGACTTCAGTCTTGGGGAGGGATCCGAACGAGTCGACTTCATACAAAAGAAAAACAAATTAATACTAATCAACATTAGTATTTTTAAAATAGCTGAAAAACGTGTGGCAACATCCTGAAATCAATCCCATTAAAGTAAACGGTAATAACCACAATAAAATTTCACGTTCTGAAACATTGTTTAGAAGATACTTATTGCCTGAATTGATTTTTCTATATTTCATATTTCAAACGTAGGCCCATACGCAAATGCTGTGTAATAAACCTGTTTATAGCCTATATTTAAAAAGAGTTACTACTATCTTAGCGTAAACAGCTTAAAAAATAATTAAATAGCCTAAATATTAAGAGATTAACAAAGTTTGTAAACTTTTTCCTTCCTCTGGAGGGGGGTCCGGTTCCGTTCTCCCCCCCCCCCGTAAGGAGCGGTTACACCTCCGCTCGGCCAGGTAAACATTTTATAATTACATACTACAGCTCCGCTCGCCTTGTGTTAATGGCCCCAAACGAGATATAACGAGTCCGCTCGCCCATCTTTACTACCCCTTGGTATTCTCCACTCTGTGGAGATGTAATAGACAAACGTGCAACGCTAAAATTTATTAAATCGGAACCACAGAAGAAAATAATTTCAAAAAGAGGTGCTAACCATAATCATCCTGCCGTTAGCCAGCAAGATATTCAACGTCAGATTATTAGTGCTGCCGCGAAACGAAAAGCTGAAGCAGAAGTGCATGAAAGACCATCCAAAATTTTCCGTTCCGCAGCCGAAAATACGGATTCCAGCAGCATATGTGTGAGTGACGTGCGCGCTATTAGACAAACAATTTACCGTGCTAGGAGAAAATTTTGCCACAATTATCAAAAAGTGTGGACGAAGTGTTCGATGTTTTACAATCACTTGAACCAAAAACATATCGCTGGGAAAATTTCGTATAGGCTACGTAGTTGACAGACAGAAACATATTATTATTTTTACATGTTATACGAACTTAAAATTCTTGTGCGAGTCAACTACTATTTATATGGACGGAACATTTCAATTTTGTACAAAATGTTTTTCACAACTTTTTACAATCCACGGTTTCCGAAATAATCATTACTTACCACTCGTGTTTTGTGTTTTAGGAAATAAGACGACTGAATCTTACAAAAATGTGTTTTATTTAATATTGATACCCCGCCTCAAAATAGGGGATGGCAAACATTCGGAGGGGTCTAAATGTTAAAAAATCGCAAAAGTCCATTTGGAGTATCAAATTAAAGGAAAGATAAACCAAAATATGAATATAGTGTTCATTTTTTTAAATTTCAAAATTTTGGGACACTGGGGAACCCTAAAGTGCGTGAAAGTTTTGATAAAATCACAAAAATATTCATGTGGCGTATCAAATTAAAAGGAATCATAAATAAAATCTGAATGTAGTGTTAATTTTAGAAAAGTTCAAAATTTTTGGACGGTATAATCCAAAAAATGAGGCGGCAAAAGTTAAATAAGATTGCTAATTCTATTTGGGGTATTAAATTTAAGAGAATTTTAACCAAACTATGAATATAGTGTACAGTTTTTAAATTCTGTAAATTTCATAATTTTGCACTGGGTCCATAATGGAACCAACAATTTGAAAAATAGTAAAAATTCATCTGAGTGTCAGAATAAAGAGACTTTTAATACAAATCCTATTGCTTGGAATTTACCCTTTATAGCTCTACAATTGTTACTTTACCATGTATATATATATATATATATATATTTAGTCACTTTTTGCTACAGTCCGTTTCTTGATGTATATAATACATTTAATATTTATAATTAAATTTACCTCAAGATGTTATTTTTTCCTTTTTTGGAAGGACACAAAAAACTAACACATACACCACAATCACACACAATAAAACCAATTTGAAATACCAGAAGCCAACAGGAAGCCACAATAATAATAGTCAACCAACAACACATATGTACTTCACCAGACAAAAAAACCGGAAGGCTGAGGATGGGTACAAGATAGTACCCGAAACATGTTCCAAAAAAGGAAAAAAATAACATCTTGAGGTAAATTTAATTATAAATATTAAATGTAGTACTACTACTACTCTCCAGCACTACAGCCCATGGTGAGCCTTGGCCTCCGCTACGACCCGTCTCCACTCATCTTTGTCCACTGCCTTCAGTCTCCAGTTCCTAATGCCCATCTTTCTTAGATCTTCTTCCACATCCTGCTGCCATCTTCTTCGAGGCCTTCCTCTTCTTCTTTTGCCCAGTATCGTTCCACTTAATATAGTTTTGGGCATCCTCGTAACATTCATACGGAATACGTGTCCCAGCCATCTAATTCTAGCTGATTTTATGTGTCTCACCAGGTCTTGTCCACCGATCAACTCATTTATTTCACCGTTATTTCGGATCCTATACATATTCCCTTCCTTCACCGGTCCAAATATCTGTCTCAAAATTCTTCTTTCGAAAATTCTTACTGCACTTATATCCTTATTTACGAGAGTCCATGTCTCGGATGCATAAGTAACAACAGGTCTGATCAGTGTTTTGTATAGCATCAATTTGGTTCTTGGAGTTAGAAGCTTTGATTTCAGTAATGATTGGTTTGCAATTAAATGTAATATATATATTATAACTAATAGAAAGTGTACGTCAAGTCTTTCCCTCGTTGCCTCACGTTGGATTCCAATTTATAACTAATCGCCGGGCTTGTATATTTCAAGTCTTTCCCTCGTTTCCTCGTATGTATTCGTCAATTTTATATGTGTTGTGTTGTGATGTCGGGTGTTACACTCCGCGCACTTGTACTTACTGATTGCCGGTTTCTCTGCGGCGATGTTGTCCTGCAAACACAACTTATGCTAATATGTGTATGTGGGCGCCACTTGGATGTTTGGTCCAAGAATTTATTATTATTAAAAAAAATTGATTTTTTAGTTGTTAAATTAACTATAGAAAAGAATTTGAACAAGACAATTTGAATTGCAAATAACGTATGTTTAATGATCTTTCTTTTCATAAAAATCGTCTGAAGGACTAACAATCAAATTAAGCAAAATTACAGAGTTACAAAAAAATTATTGACAAGTTTTTTAAGTAAGTATCGGCTAATAAATATTTTATTGCTCAGTTGAATAGCATGAATTTAATCTTTGAAATAACTTAATACTCAGGGCGTGACTCCTTTGAACTATCAAGACAAATCAGTGGGATGCTTTACAAAAATTGTGTGATTTGAAGGTGTTTGACATGTGTAGTACAACTGTGTGACAAGGATACCAGGTAAAAATGATTTTAACTTTTCAACAACTCACGTTCCGGTGGGTAAGTATTTCCTTCACTGGACACTGTTCTTGGGGACGGTTCCAATCTTGCTCCTCTTCGTATTTACGTTTCCTCACGCACTGGTAACTATTTAAAAGTCGGATTACGGTTTTAAAACTCCGCACAATTGAAATAAAAATCGTACTGTTTCTATGCTTTGAATTCTTGGCGGCGGCGAACAGCTGTCTGCGTGGCCTCGCTATTCTGCCGTCTCAGCGCTAGTTCCAACTCAATGTAGCAGGCTTGTGTCAGTAATTTGTTTTGGGGGTTTGTCAAAGTCTGTTTATTTTCGCAAATACCAGCAAAATTGATTTTCTCTATTAAAATCGGTCCTTTTCAGGGCCGCTGGATATTTGGCTGTGTGCGTTTCTATTAAATATGGCGTGTTGCTGCTCTATTCAACAACACGTTAGCGTTTTAGCGATATACTCCTGATATAGGTTGTCAGTCTTTTGTCTGTTACGGGAAAAGCCTTTTTTGAGTCTTCGGGTTGAATTCCTTTTCTTCGAGTCGCCTTGGATAAGATGATCGGATTCGTAGGTGAAGTGTCTCTTGTGGATTCAAAGCATAAAGTGTTTTTTGTGTAAAATTTCGTCTTCCTTTTATACTCTGTGTAAGGTGCATTGTTTTAATTTTTAAACATGACTTCCGGTATTTTTGAGTAAAATTTCTTCTGGAACGTTCGAGAATATGCAAATAGAACATCATGGAACAAATTCGACTTCCGTAGAAGCTTTAGAACAAAAACTTCTTTTTCTTCATCCTAAAGGATATTACTGAAATTATTCTGGTATTTGTCAAACAATTTTACAGAACTACTTACAATCTGCATGCCATTATTATTTTTGGATTCTCTGCTTTCAACTGAATAAAATGATACCATTCACGATTGGTTTTGAACAAATTAAATCTAATAAATTAGCATAAAATACAATTCTTACCTTGTAGTGTTTGCACAGAATTCTAAGTTTCTAATTAATAAAATGTTATGAAGCTCCTTGGCTCTTGCTATAACATTGATACATAACATAATTATCTTTTCATAACAAAATAAACAAATATTAAAACATATAACATATAAATCAGTTCATTTTTGTGTAGGCATTACATATGGCCTAGGTTTTTTGTCACTGGTTTTTTATAATAATTTGTCTTTTTTGGTATTATATATGGGATTTTTTGGGTATTCACTTAGAGTTTGTTATATTGTTTATCTTTGGGAATACCTGGTTTATCCTGATACATTTTATTTTTATTGTAATATTACTTAGCATCTCACTGTTTTTGTACAGATGAGTTGTTTTATTGGTGTGACAATTTTCACTTTTATATTTAAAAATTCTCTATGAATTAAGCTTGTCTTCAATTGAGCACGTATGTTTCCATTGTACATTATAGGATTGTACCTTTTTCCTTTATTTTTTCTAATATTATACAATTAGTCTGTCAAATATGACTATTTTTGTGATTGTTTTTTGGTCTCAGCCTAGTATGGTATAGCTAACTAGTTTCATAACTTGACTGTTAAAGTGTTTTAGGTGGTCATATATATAAGTAGCCTATAGTTACTTTATATTGTGGTTCAACTTTAAAATACAATTTTGTTGCATTTTGATAACATTAAATTCATAAATATTACAATTTTATATGTTCATCACATGTTTTCAGTTTAACACTGTTTTTGATTATTTTAATTGACTTCTAATCAATTTACAGCTTTCTCTATTTAAAGTAATTTGTTTGCCTTTGTCTAATTGACATTTACATATAGTTTTTATATTAATTCTATAATAATTAATTTTCACATAAAATCTGAGTGATTGGTCTCAACTCCAAAACCTTGATTTTTTTGTTATAACATTTATATATTTTTTATTTTAACTTACATCCTTTTTAATGATGTGTTCAAATCATTTAATACATTTTTTTTATTTATATTATAAAGTATAGTAATAGATCTTGTCCATTAATTCACAATAAATAGTTTTTTGTACCCTATTCAGATTTACATTTCTTAATATGTCATGACCTCATTTTGGTCATTTCTGAGATTGTCTGTTTCTCTTATAGTACATTATCAGTTTTACATTTTTCTTCACTTAAACAATATATATGGGGTTTGAGTCTTGGTCATAGTCTTTGTCGTTTTTTCATGTTAATGATATTAATTATCGGACAATATTACAACATTTTTTGGATTACTTGGGTTCGATACTGTTCATCTCGCCTTCCTCTTATGATAATTTACTTTGCAATTAAATTCCTTTATGGAACGTTCTGTGACGTTACAATATATATATATATATATATATATATATATATATATATATATATATATTGTAACCTTACGTAATCAGTACCTAATACTAAATGAACTAAAAGTCAAATATTCTTTAATAAAAAATAAAATTCCTATTATTATTATTATTAATAATGATAAACAAATTCAGTAGGTATCCCATTCCCCAAGTCAGAAAATGTATTACACTAAAGTATCATACTATAAAACCTTTGTCGTAGATTAATAGTACACTAAACAATAAACACTTTAGTAGTGAATAAACAGTGTAATAAGTGGTGCTATAAAAATACAGTGTACACCAAGTGCGACATAATATGATTAGTGATATTAAAGAGACATCAGTCGCAAGTTGTGATAAGGATGCAGGAATATTGTAATAGATAATAAGTAGTTAGTAGTAAGTTATTACTGTTTTATTTTTGTTAGGCCACAAAGGCAATATTTTAATGTATAAGTAGAATATTATTATGTTTATTGTTCTGAAAGATCCAGGGTTAGAGAAGGAATTAATCACTGTTAATTGGAATAAATTATAAAGAGATAGTGAAAAATAAAATAGGGCCTAGAGCAGTAATACATTTACAAATATAAAAGTCAGAAATGAACTAATTAAACACATTTAGTAAACCGAAAATATAAAAGAAAACTAAATTTTAATAAAAAACACTTTCAGGTGATGACAGAAGGGTATATTAAATAAGTTTATGTAATTGTTATGAGAAAATAATGTTAATGGAAAATAGTTCCTAAAAAACAAGAATCGTTTATAAAAAAAACTATGGATTATCACCACTAAATTATAACATATAAGTATCTAATCATAAGTTATGTAATAGTATGAAGAAAAACACTATGTAAATTAAATTTAATTAGAGTTAACCTTTATAAAGGAGTATTTTTCCTAAAAGGTGAAAGAACTAATAATATCTTAATACTAGCCTAATTACTAAAACTGTACCTAGGTTATCCAATAAAAACTCATCAATTTCTTGGTTACTAACGGTAACGAAGGTAGCAAGATGAGAGGATTGTTAATTTTGATTTCAAGAGGGAAGATGACACAAAAATAATGTCCAGAAAATTTCGAAATATTAACTAAATTTCAAACTGTTCGCTATTCAAAACTGAAGAAAAGAATCAGCATAAGAAACTATGTCTGGGACTTCACTTGAAACATACTGCTACGACAGCATAGAACAATCTACGCGTTTATCGAATGCGCCAGAAAGATCTCGACGTAAGCGTGTGGTGTACGTGCTACTAAACGCATTTTGCGAGAATTTTCTCGACTGTGCCAGGCTCCGCTCGGGCGCTCGGACTGTGTCAAGGCCGTAGCAATTTACGTAGTTCGCGAGAGATAAGACGCAGTTTGGAAGCTTCTGGTGTGTGAGCGTAACTATAAATACATCGCGTCGCGGCCTTAGTTCAGTTCAATGCGAGATTTTTGACTGTGCGGTTCGAGTTATTACGGTGTACGTTCAAGTAG
Source organism: Magicicada septendecula (assembly GCA_034769895.1). NCBI lineage: Eukaryota > Metazoa > Arthropoda > Insecta > Hemiptera > Cicadidae > Magicicada > Magicicada septendecula. Next base: position 497,112,653 of record CM068368.1, read on the forward strand.
TTATTAGTGAAGTGTTGCGTTTATATTCGGACGGTATAATTGTAATACAGTTGAGTTTTAATATTAGTGGACATTTTATTGCGTATGAACAATTTCATTTGATTTGTTGTAGACACTGTGTTGTTAATTACGAACTGTTTTACTATAACAATTAAAGGTGTGATTAATGACTTAATTGGTGTCTTGTACTTATTTTGTTTCCACTGTACCTACGACGATCGAGTAGACCGTCGTAACAGTGGTGTCAGAACTGGGATAGAACGGTTAACAGTGGAAACAGTGGATACTTTGTACAAGACGAGTGTGATTCGTAATTAATCGATAAAAAATGGATGCCAGTCAGATGATGGAAAATTTACAGGCGCTGCTGTTGCAGACAGAAAAACGACAGGACGAGAAACGCAGACAGGAGGCGGAAGAAGCAGAAAGACGACAAAAAGAAGAACGAAAACAAGAAAGAGAAGAAGCAGAAAAACGACAGGATGAAAAACGCAAGCAGGAGGCAGATGACATCAAAGCATTAATTCATGAACAAAAGCAGATGCAAGAACATACTACCGCAGAATTGGGTCTCCTACGTGGTGACGTAGGTGAATTACGAGGTGAGCTCAACAATCAGATTACCAGAATATCTGACGTAGAAGAATCCATGTCAAATAAAATAGCTAAAGTAGAAAAATCTGTCTTGACTGTGGAAGAAGTTATGTCAACAAAAATATCTGCAGTAGAAAACTCAAAGGCAAACATAAGAGAACAAATTAAAATTGAAGTCGAACAGTGCATGAAGATTCAACCAAAACAAATTTCTGAACAGACTGTACCAGTGATAAAGACAGAAAAAGACACAGAAAATAAGTTAACAGAGAAAGTCACTTTGCCTGCAGTAGGGACAGTTCATGTCAAAGCTCCAACTTTTGACGGAAGCACTCACTGGGCAACGTACCTCCGCCAATTTGAAGCTGCTGCATGCGCAAATAATTGGATAGAAAAAGACAAGGCTGTTTCGCTCGTTCTCTCATTAAAAGGACCCGCGGCAGAACTATTACAGAAAGTGCCACCTGGCAGCCAGAACATTTATGCCGAGTTGATAAAAGCTCTAGAATTACGCTACGGTGATAAACATTTGCGAGAGGTGTACTACGCTCAGTTGAGAACAAGACGAGAACGTTCCGGGGAAAGTCTGCAAGAATTTGAAGCAAGTATCGACAGATTGATTAGATTGGCCTATCCTGAAGCACCAGAAGACTTCCGAATAAGGTTTACGGTGCAGACATTTATTGATGGCATCGGAGATTGTGAACTTCAGCAAGTGTTACGAATGGCAAGACACCGAGATAGCTCAGAAGCTCTTGTTCACGCCCTAGAGTTTGAAGCTGCCAAGTCAGCGTCCCGCTACATTAATGGGTTTGTGCCATCACGTTGCAGTCAGAAGATCCCTGTATCACATTACCGTTACGATGGGTGCAGAAAAACAGTGTTGTCGGACAAACAGTTCAAAAGTTCAAGAGAGTCGCAACGATTTGAAAAAGACAGAAGACCGAAATGTTACAACTGTGGAAAACGTGGTCATCTACAGGTAGACTGTTGGGAGAAGAAGATACAGAGAGAAGAGACTGATCGCACCAATTGGAGAAGTAAAGGCCCAGAACAGCACACAGTTTCCACGCTACATAAGATCAGTGGAAACTTGATTGTTAGTGGATTTGCGGATGGTAAACCAACATCATTTACAGTTGACACGGGCGCAACAGTGTCCATTGTGCGCCCTGACTTAGTCTGTAACCGCCATCCTCTAATTAGCTCTTGTACAATACAGACTGTGACTGGAAGCCCCGTCAAGGTGCTAGGAAAGGTAGACGTACGTGTACGCCTGGGTCTTCTTGAGTTTAGCCACCAAATGCTCGTTGCAGACATTGTCGATGAATTGATTCTTGGCACGGACATTATGAATGCCTACGGATTCGTTGTGGACTTAAGAGAGAATGTCCTGAAAGTTGGCCAAGAGAAGATAAAGCTTTGCATGGCTAAAATGACAGGGTCTACCAACCATTCGATTAAGCGAGTGGCATTAGTCGAAGAAAAATTCAACAAGTCTGGTCAAGAGGAAACCTCCCTGTTGCAAGCGGAAATGGAGGCAGAACTAGCAGAGGAAGTACAAATAAGTATAACGACAAAAGAAGTGATTGGAGAGCCAACTATGGGTGTCGAGACAAAACTCTTGCTTGTTCCTGAGCTGATAGAAGCGGCCGAGGGTAAAGTGGCTGAAGATGAGGTTACGCAAGAGGTTGTTGACGAGAGCCAAACAAACTTGGATCAGCCAGTGGTATTTAGGTCATTAGTACATGACGCAACGAGAGTGATTCCAGCGAAGCTAGTGGTTGCGCGAAAGATTCGCATTCCTGGGAACGTGATGTTCGGATCACACGAGACTGAATTCGAAGAACGGGAAAATTATCATTCGCAAGGATGGCCACCTAGATCGCCTGGTCGAGTATTACTTCGAAGACGCTTTGCCAGTTCGGGACGAACAGGTTTAAGGAGGGGGAAGTGCTACGACAGCATAGAACAATCTACGCGTTTATCGAATGCGCCAGAAAGATCTCGACGTAAGCGTGTGGTGTACGTGCTACTAAACGCATTTTGCGAGAATTTTCTCGACTGTGCCAGGCTCCGCTCGGGCGCTCGGACTGTGTCAAGGCCGTAGCAATTTACGTAGTTCGCGAGAGATAAGACGCAGTTTGGAAGCTTCTGGTGTGTGAGCGTAACTATAAATACATCGCGTCGCGGCCTTAGTTCAGTTCAATGCGAGATTTTTGACTGTGCGGTTCGAGTTATTACGGTGTACGTTCAAGTAGTTATTAGTGAAGTGTTGCGTTTATATTCGGACGGTATAATTGTAATACAGTTGAGTTTTAATATTAGTGGACATTTTATTGCGTATGAACAATTTCATTTGATTTGTTGTAGACACTGTGTTGTTAATTACGAACTGTTTTACTATAACAATTAAAGGTGTGATTAATGACTTAATTGGTGTCTTGTACTTATTTTGTTTCCACTGTACCTACGACGATCGAGTAGACCGTCGTAACAATACTAATTGATGCGAGAATATACAAAAACATTGAAAATTTGTCCAGTCACCAGACAGCTTGAAAATTGGAAAATAAATTACTACCATTGGTGAGCAAGGCCTACCTTCATAAACTAAAAAACTACACATCACCACCAAGTAACGAACACTAGAAACCAGTACAAAATAATTAAATCTATAAGAAAACTTAGTGAGAACGTTTCGAACTTTATTTATTTAATTCAAAACAGTAAAAATATAATCTCAATAGGACATTCACAGCGGCCATGTTTCTTGTTCGTCAGCTGTGTGAACTCATGTAATCTGCGCTCTGGCGTCTAAAACACGAACTTTTTGACCTAGCCTTAAGAATAAAATATTTTTCTTTTAAAGTATGATAGTCTTGTCAAAGCATTTATGACTTTCTTATAGCTCAAAGAATCCCCAAAAAACCCTGAGATAAATAATTTTTTAATTTTGTTTATAACTATAATTGAATATATCTGTTGTATGATAGAAATACATCTATCGAAAGTTGTTATAATTTCGATAATAGTTGATTTGAAAATCGATGAACTGAATTTAATAGTTTCAAAAAATAAACCAATATTAGATAATAAATACCTTTTTGAGGGAATTGACTTTGTGTTATTCTTTATAAGTTAGATAGCAAATTTGTTACAGGAAACTGGTAAATAGCAGAGAAGAGTGAGCAAACTAACGCAGTCATCATAGCATACGAGGTATAAACGGCGAACATAACCTTTCGCGTGTTGCCGCCTTGAAAACAGCTGTTGCAAAATACGCTTAATAAAACGATAACACAGTAGACCGGAGAGGAACTTACTATCTCTCTCTCTCTCTCTCTCTCTCTCTCTCTCTATCAACTGAACTGTAAAACATACAAGGAGTAAAAACAGCAAAGGATCCCGTAAAATAATTGTTTGTTACAATATATAGATATATAAATGTATCCAATAAACAATGTACTTCGTTCAAAATAGTGAGCTACTCATAGTTCTGCAGCTCAGGGAGCATAGGCTACTAGTTACAAAAAGTTCGATTTACTGCAATAGGCTTACATTTGAATGAGCGAAACGAGTTCTTAGTTTTAGCTCGATCGTTTGGTATTTGTCTTCTATCTGTGTATCTATTTGGGGTAGGTCTATGTTCAGGATAAGTTCTGAATGAATCAACCGATTTTCATAAAGCTTAGCATGCGTGTCCAGGAGTTGGGTAGGCTTCAAAAAACGTTTACCCTACAAACCTATTGTTTTTTAAATGCGAGGGGGTCAAAATTGTAAAAAAGTCGCCATTTGAGGTATCAGATTAAAGGGAACTGTAACCAACAGCTTATAGTATTCACTTGTAAAAATTTCGGGACGCCAGGGCCCAAAAAATGGGTAAAAAATTTGATAAACTGCAAAAATCCAAGTGAGGTATCAAATTAAATAGAATTTTATCCAAAATCTTAATATAGTGCTCATTTCTTTAAAATATCTAAATTTTTTGATGCCATGACCCACAAAAGGAGACAAAAAAGTTTGAAAAGATTAGGCCTACAAAAATCCAGCCAGATATCGGAGTGAAGGGCGTTTCAACACAAATCCGAATATAGCGTTTATCATGTAAACGTTTTTTGGTTTAGGGGCACCACGGGTCAAACCCGGAACGAAACATTTTAAGAAAATTGTAAAAGTCTATGTGGGAGATCAAGTTAAGAAGAACTTTATTCAAAATACAAATTCGGTATCTTAGTAATTTGACAGAATTAATATCTCTCAGCACTCAATTGTCTAATATTGAAATTCACCTAACAAGTTGAATAATGTAAACTGCCTCATTCATAATAAGTCTTACATGCGGATTCTGTAGTTCAGGCGGCTTGCTAATTTATTTGTTAAAGTACATGGGAGAAAGTAAAAATAAAAATAATGGGATTTAGCACATAGTATAACAGTAAATAAACTACTTTTTGGTGTAATAACACATTTAACCCGGTGGATAAAGAGCTTCAAGCGTTCTATTTCAATATAATCCAGCAATCCAAAATATTGTGTTTGAAAGTAACTGAATTATAGTTTTTACTTAACACATTTTACAGAAGTTAATTTATCAACTTCTCAATCTATCTGTTGTATGTTTTCTCAGTAAAGCTTGTTTTAGTTTAGTTTTCTTGTCAGTCTTGAGCAGACGGATGTTTTCTAACATCGTTATCTCTTCGTCTACATGGACTGATATTGGTGCAGTATCAGACCTTATAATTTATAATTAATTAGGCCTAAATGTGTCACAGTATATAAAGTGCAGGACTACCTTGTTATGCAAATGGCATTCCATATGGAAGTACTCAAGATAAAAAGTGGGCTCAATTATATTTAAGTAGGCTAAACAAAACGTCACTTTTTAGAAATAGACAACATGGAGTTAAGAGACTATCATACAGTGCAGTATAAGCTAAATCAAATGCAATGGAAGATTTCATAGGTACTGCAGTCCAGGAGGAAGACTACTACATTAGGACCAACTCAGATGCTAGAAATAGCGTTGAAGTTACTGCTGGTTAGGGAGAACAGGATGTTCACAGAATCAACAAGAACCTTAGAATACTTTGGACACGCAAAATACGTTAGAGCAATAATACATTAGGGCAATAATACGTCAGGGGAATGGGACTAGCCAAGAAAGAAGCAGGGGCCACAGCCTCTCTAAATTTAAGAAAAAGTATGTTTATCCCGAGTGGATTATATTTTAGGTTTCTCATTTTTCTGACTCAGATAGCCTATATACTAGAACCATCTAACGCTATCAAAGGTAACTATTAGCTTTGGTAAACCTACCAAACCACCAAACCCTACCTTTGGTTTCCACTACCTATGAAAAACTACTAGGTCTTTCATAGTCTGCTGGATGCCATTCACAAATAATTTTATTCCAGACCCTAGACACTATATTTCAGTTACAATATTGTTGACTCTTATTTTTTTAGCCTGGTATTTCAGAATAGATAAATTATGTAAAAGAAAGAAAAACACGAAAATATTACCTATTTGTTTTAAAAAGAATAGAAAACCCGTAGAAGGGGAAGAATTATCAATAGACGAGTTAGAAAATATTCCTTTAGAGGACAGAATAAAATGAGTAGACATAAATAAATTTATTAAAATTAGGACCAATGCGTTAGGCAAGACACATCGTCCTAAATTAAGGGAAAGGGTGTTGTAATGCTGAATATTATTTTATTCTATATTAAGTATTATTTTATTGTGTGTAGGCCTATAGGCTAGGTGTTATAGTTTTATTAAAAAGTTGTATAAATTTTCGATTACAAATTTTATTTTATTGTTGACTTAGAGAGTCCATACATCCTTAATACGCTAATGGTAAGACGAATATTATTGTAATTTTAACAACAATACCACGCCCCATTGTCGTTGGAATGAGCAGGTTGTTAACAATAATTCATTGGCTTTATAACCGATTAACCGATACCTACTTATAACCGATCAATCAAATTTTCATTGTTACACAAACTTCCTTTTCTTATTTTTTTTCCCTTGCGATTCATTATTGCATGTGTAGGCTGTACAAAAATGAAAGACGAATAAGTACATAGTTGTGAATCTGCTTCTATTCTGCTTGAGAAAGAGGAATGGTAGAACCTTTCTCTCCCCTGCAATTTGACAATCACAGTAGGCCTACAAGGGTACTTTGTTGACGGAGAGGTCTCCTTTTCTTAGACCACTGACCCCACATGCTGGTCGAGCAGATGTTAATTTCCCGGTAGAGCTCCACAAAAATTTAGCAAAACAAAGTAAAGACAGACACGTGCGCACGCGCACGCGCGTGTAGGCTACTGGCCAGATCTGCATGACAAAATTGGCGTAAACAACAACAACAATGCTTCGACAGCTGTTCCACAGGGTGAATCGTTACATTTGCATTATTTTTAAATGCGAGAATACTGTACAAGGGAAGAGGGTAGTGACCGTATTTTGCCATATTTTGGGACCTTAATCTACCCCTATTGTGTGTGTGTGTGTGTGTGTGTGTGTGTGTGTGTGTGTGTGTGTGTGTGTGTGTGTGTGTGTGGGAGTAGGAAAAAGTTGGCCATTCTGTACCTGGTCAGCTGCTGAGCACATTCCTGCGGATGGATGACTTTGTCCAGTCCAAGTACCCTCGAGTGTAATTCAAGTCATCAGATGATTTCACCTAAACTAAACGATATTTGTAGGTATTGTGAAATGTAGAGAATATGCCATAGTAACAATTTTGAACAGTCAATACAACGTAGGTATACAACAATGTCATATCCGAAAAGAATGAAAACATCATATTTCAACACAAAATCTCTGGAAAACAATTCTGTACAATGTACGGTTGTAGAAGCGAAATAAGTTAAAGAAGACTGCTAACACGAATATAAGAATGCAAACGAGAAATAAAAATGAAGGGAAAAGCACCAGGGTTAATGTCGCTTAAACGTTTCTAAAAAGCTATGAAAGACGGCCATTGGTTCAATAGAAGTGTATTAGAAATACTGACTGAGAAAAAAATAGAGAAAAATTATGGATAAATCCAACTAAAAGTTTTTGAAACTAACTTAAGTCGATATTTTACAAAATTAATTAATTATTTAAAGTTACAAACAGAATTATCACTGTTGCACACCACTATAGAAAAATTATTCCGATTAGCGCTTTCAAGCTCCTCAGCTCATCGTCAAATCGGAAATTTCCTGATGATAACCACTAACATAACTTTCTTAATTAAACTTCTGATAAGATATTTAAAGTTGTAATATTACTTACTCACTGTAATTCTGGAACTTAATAATTTGTTAACGGCAAATTAAATAATTATTATGTTCAAGGCATTAGAGAAAAATTATGGATAAATCCAACTAAAAGTTTTTGAAACTAACTTAAGTCGATATTTTACAAAATTAATTAATTATTTAAAGTTACAAACAGAATTATCACTGTTGAACACCACTATAGAAAAATTATTCCGATTAGCGCTTTCAAGCTCCTCAGCTCATCGTCAAATCGGAAATTTCCTGATGATAACCACTAACATAACTTTCTTAATTAAACTTCTGATAAGATATTTAAAGTTGTAATATTACTTACTCACTGTAATTCTGGAACTTAATAATTTGTTAACGGCAAATTAAATAATTATTATGTTCAAGGCATTATAACATAACTCATCACGTAATTCCACCACTTGTAAAACCAGTAACAGGTAGGTTAATTTTATTGTAGCGTTAATTATCATGACAGTTTTAAGGCTTCGCTAAATTTTTCAGAAGCTGTAAACATATTTGACCACTCCTAATTGTGTAAAAGACAAGAGAGGCAATCTTGGAGAAAGACTCTTTGGGGGCAAGAGAGTAAGTGGTTTAAAAGACAAAAGAGGCAATCTTGGAGAAAGACTCTTTGGGAGCAAGAGAGCAAAAGTTATTGGTGAACAAGAAGCACTATAACTTTCTTGTGCTGCTAAATGAAATTGGAGCCTTAGTACTGCAACCCAGACAACGCAAACATTTGAGGGAACTAAGACGCCCGCGGCATTTCTGTATGTGAACTTGAAGTTAATAGTTAATAGCAGAAACTAGGCGGAAGTTGTGATTATCAGTAAGATAGTAATGTGCTGTCCACCAGTCCGGGACTCCAACGCGTCCGGGGCTATGTATAATTAATTGTTTTCAATTATAAAATGTAAACGTATGCTATAACCCCCACCCTCGTATACGTTCACATGCCTGAGCGAAGTGGTTGAGCTAAAGTAATATCTAGAGTGCATAATCCGTGTCGTCCTCTGCCTTACCAAATTTAGGCATCGTTAGGCTTTCTTCCGTTTCGCTCAGCACCGTAGAGTCAAAAGACCTTTCTATTTCTGTGTGAGGTAGCCTATATTGTATCATTTGTTTCGGTATCCTATCTAAAGCTTTGTCTTTAATGGCAATATTAACTTTGTAATGCCGGTTTGTTTTACATCCAACGGTCCTCTTATTGTCTCTTTATTATAACACTTCATCCTGTCTTGCATTCTTATCTACGGCTGTTCATAGTATAGATTTTGCAGCCAAAAGAATAATTTATTATGTCATAGTGACGTATGAGCATACAGCTATTCAATAGAAGCAGTGACGTATGAGCATACAGCTATTCAATAGAAGCAGTGACGTATGTCATAGTGACATATGAGCATACAGCTATTCAATCGTAGAAGCAGTTGTAAGAGACGTGGAACGTTACAAAATTTACCACCGGATACAGTCTAACAAACAGCCTAAGAACCTTTCACACATTTTTACATCTTTTGATTTGAAAATGTACGAGTTTTTAAAAACGTGCAGAGCGCGTAGAGAAAATACAGGACAAACAAAGTATCCGAGGATGAAACAAACGATTCAAGTCAGACCACGTCCGAATGTCCTAATAGGTGTGAAGAAATTGGCGACAAAAGACGTGGTTAAGAAAAATGGCGTATCCTTATAAATAAGAAAGAATAGAAGACGAACAACCAAAACGATCTGAAAAAACCCATGTGTTCAATACCCTTCCCCATACAAAATATTTGAGACAATAAAAGATTACTTTGCCGGAGACACTGTCGAGCAAAGAACAAAAATGAAAACAAAATAATTTTGTCTTTAATAAAACCAGTAACATCATAGTTTAACCACTTCTAGTAGACGGTTTGCATTCCTACATAAAAGGAAGCGTTTCGTTATTTCCTTCGACACTTTTATCATAATCTGTGCTCTTTTATGTTTAACTTTTACTTAGGCCTACTGTTTTCTGGCACGAAAATTGAACGTTCTCTTTAACTTGTTCTGGCAATCTTGCGTTTAACACATTTCCTCCTTCGTACTCATTGAGGCAGAAAGGCATTTAGGTCTGACCACATGTTTTTATTGAATACACGATAGAACGTACCAGTGACAAAACGTACCACCCGACAAAACGTACCGTCTAACCGGCCGGCTACCTGCGACGGGTCTGCTAATTACATCAGAATTTTTGGATGCGACAAAACGTACTCCGCAACTTGTTTCGTTCACTTATAGTGTATCTAATAGTCAGTTAAGTGCTGTTAGTCAGTAACACGTGTAAACAATTTATTTATATAAAAATGATATAAATGTAAACTTCGAGTCCCCCACGGTTCTGATTTCCATCACACTTTACCCAGGCTTTGGACTGGCAAAATCATTTTGGCGTGTTTAAAATCAGCTGTGGTTAAGCTCTCGTCATTTTTGGATTTTTTAATTTATATTTTTTTTAATTTGTTTATTATTTTTTGTTGTTTTATGGTTTTTTGTATTTTTAAGTTTTATTCTAAGTTCTGCGAATATGAAAGAGCTCTCAAGCAGGATCTTAGGTTTCCATTTGCTTCATTATTCTTTCAAGTCGTCCGTCATACTTGATGTACTTTTTCCTTCTTTTTGTACCTTCAATGTTCAGTTCGTACTTCGTAAAAGCGCAGTTGGTCTTCTCTCCTTCTCCTTTCAAACACATCACCACGTCTTTTATTCTAGGGTTTGGCCTTTCTAAGAGCGTGTTCAAACGGTTGTTCCACCCTTCGACAGAATTTGTTGTCCGATGACGCCTTTGGTAACAGCTCCACAATTTTATTGGAAACTCCGGGTTCTCCAACCAATTTTCAACAAAGTAATCAAAAAACAGACTTAGCTTGGGAGACTCTGGGGCTTGGGAGTGAATCTCGATCCAGCCGTCCTGCACTTCCTCTGGTTTTAAGAAAGCCAGTGCTGCACACATGCGGATATGGAGTCGGATATCCTCATTTTCACGGTACTCAGTTGAGAGTCCTAGTTCTTGTACTTTGCGCCAAAGGTATTTTTTCATATGAAAAAAGCATCCTCTTATATGTGCTGAAGGCAGTACTTCTCGAATAGCAGACACAGCCGCCATTTCGAAATCCACGTTCACTGTTTCTGGATTCCACTCTGGAACAGCTTTACGGATCAATTGAAACAATCGAATGTAGGTTTCCTTCTTCTTGTTGGGCAATAGGGCAAAAACAATAGGATTTACGTTAGTTTCTTCATCCGTGCTTTCAAAATCTGCATGAATACTGTATATCTGTGTAAACTGTTTACTAGAGCACTTAAATGTACCATCCAAGAAAACGTTTTTGAAGCATTTTAAACTGTATTTGCCTTTTTCACCGCTAAAAACTATAATTCTATCTTCTTCGCCATCATCGGCCAGCAGAAAAGAAGTTCCGTCGAACATTTTCAGCGCTTCTTCATCGAGAACCACTTCTTTGCAGTTGCTCGGCTCTTGTGTGTTGCCTTGCGCCTTACATCTCTGCCGCTGTAAAGTTCTTCTGATAGACTGTTCACGCGGCATTTCAGCAACAAAGTTATACCCTGTAAAAAATAGAATTAGAATACCCCTTATAAATAGAATACCCCTTTAGAAATAGAAAGTTATACCCCTTAGAATTAGAATAGAAACAATAAATTATCAATTTGTAAACTTTAATAACACTTACCTCTATCGTGGAGATCGCCCAAAGTGTCTGTATGAATTTTAGTTAGTGGTGTTTCTTCTTCCCGCGCCCTCTTCTTGGCGCTTTGCGTGCGTTTAATAACTTCTAACTGAGCATCGTTCGGAGGTCCACACACATGATTGGCTAAAGGCCCACTGACAACTTCACCTCCTCTTGATTTCATAATTACACAACACTTTTCACTTTGTTGCCTTTGACAAATCCAAGTTATCGTATCGTCCTTCCCCTGCCGTTTCTTCCTATAACTATACCCCTCGAAGTGCAAACACAACCCGCCTTTATTAGTAGTAGTCAGCTCCATTCCAAAAAATGTTAAAACCACCCGCACAGTGTGAATGTTATGGTAGTAATAAGGTTACTTCGCGGCCGTCCGTGCCCCAAGCCAAACTTGACAAACACAGGTCAACGACTCGAGGGGTATTTTACAGTTACGCGGAAGCCGTTTGAATTTGACAAACACAGGTAACAGGTACGTTTTGTCGCAGTGTAAATTATTTAGGGATTACAAGGAGACACTTCGCAGGTAGATATCGACCTAAGTGGTACGTTATGTCGCGAAAAGTCGGGTGGTACGTTTTGTCGCTGGTACGTTCTGTCGGGACACCGTTTTTATTTGTTACATGCAACCACAACCACTCCCACTTGCAGTCATTGTTTTACAGGGCTTACCTCAAAACGATAAATTTTAAACGTTAGAATTTTAATTACACCTTGACTATTAATTAACACTTTCTGATCTAACTTGTAATTATCATGAGCTTATAAAATTTCAGATATGTTTCTCCCGAGGTCCACGTTGCAGTAGGCAACACCTTTCAGTCTTGAAAACTTAGTAGCTGATGGTACCTAACGTTACAACATAGACCTATTATAAATCAGATTGGCTGTTTTGATCTGAAGGCTACTCTCGATTTCTCATTAAAGGTAGCAGTGATGTAATTCTTAACAGCTTTTTTTGTAAATCTAGTTTTTGACGATTATTAGTTTTGCACTTCTACCCCAGAATTATAGCCTATACCCCAGATTATTATCTCAGAATGTCATCGTAGGCACTCATTTCTACAGACTGAATCGACCTGGATCTGGAAACGCACACACGTTTCTTGGTGCAGGCCGGTATTCGAACCGGGCATCACTAGAACAAGACTTGCCTACTAAACCTACAGCTTTACAGTCAACGTCCCAAGTCGGTTATGTGGAAATGAGTAGCAGAGATAACATTCTAAGGCAATAGTGGGCGTGCTGACTACATTACTACATTATCCCCCTTGAATGTATTCACTAAAGTCTTCTTCCCCCGCCATCTAGCGAATGATCGTGTTGGGGGTTCTCCAGTCCAGTATCAGACACCTGTCTACTGTATATATCACCTGGCAGCCATTGGGCTCGACCCAGATGCTACAATCATGCCATGGGTGCAAAGACACCCCGCTACAACAACGCAACCCCTTGAATGCCATACGGCTCAAAGTGGCGGTCTAGCTTGACTCTTCTATTTAGGAGTCATAGACCTATTTAGTATAGGCCTAATATAGGTATTTGTTGTCGTTTAGATTGTTCTGTGTGTATTTCCTTGTTCTTAATCCTTATTTAGCCTCCTTAAATGAAGTTAATTGTGTAAATAATTAACAAGAAAAATTTTCTTATCCTTTGGAGTGTAGAAATTTTCTAGATAATAAATACACATCCAATCATAATCCTCTCAACATTAAACCCGTCTTATTATTGATACGCGGCACGCGAGTACTGTATAGAGTACACGTTGCATCAACGGAGAGCGACAGTACATTGAACCAACTTTTCGTCAACAGCAGTACATTTCGACAGTTTAAAGAAACTGGTTACAGAATTTGGGGACAGAACAAGTTTCAGTAAGGAATAAATGTGACCACTATGCCATTGTTACCGTCCTTTAAGTGTTTTGCAATAATTGGTGTTCCTCTTGTCATTAACATTTCACATAGAGTCGAAGAGTCTTGAACCTACGACCAACTGTTTTTACATCAAGTTTTTTTTATAATCTGATCAGTGCATTTGTTACGGCTTTAAACCTTTACAATCATTTATGTAAGTTACATAAATGATGAATTTTATTTTTTTATTTTTATGGATATTCTTATTAGTTAGCAAATGATAAAGTCTGTCATATTTACCCTACACAAATTAGCCTACGGCTTAAACCATCGATGTGACGCAGAAGCTATTCAGTTTCTATAAAAATGGAAAAAAACTTAAACTTAATGGTTTAAAAGATAAAGCAAAAACAGCCCAAACTGCTTGCTAAGATAAATTTTATCAGTTTACCATACGAGTCTTATATAAAACGGATATAGGCCTATATTCATGTCGATAGAAAATCGTCTTAGAAATAATGAAAATTTGTATCTGTGACCTTCAAAAAGTAAAACTGCCAGTTTACAAACGATATGTGCTCGCGCGTTATATTATCTGTAGGCCTACAATAAATGAAAAATCTGATTGTCTATAATGTGTTTCAAGTCGTTTTACAGTTAGCCCTTGTTAGGTGTAGAATACAAGCCTGGCTTCTTAATACATTGTCATTACTGTTTACTGGGTAATTTAAATGAAGGAAATCAGACAGGAGCTTTCATATCAACCGACAACTCACAAATATCTACTCAAAGAATACTTTTTTGATAGGTTCAGTTTGCACCACGATAAAGCCAATTGTTTAATGTCAAACACATTAAAATGTTATCTGTACAAAACTATAGGTCACAGTTTCAGATATTCTATGGAACATCTTGATAAAATTTTTAATTAGACTGTTGAAAAGTATTACCACTCTTCAGTTATATAAACTTATGTGTATTAACATAGCAATTAACGACATTACTAATAGGTAGAGGTATTCATAATCCTGATTTTATTTACACATGTAGATAAACATATTCTGTCAGTTAGTTATGAAAGAATGAAAATTTTAATAGACAAGATATAAAGTATGCGTTGTGTTTTGATAGCGTTATTAAATGAAGATCCGAAATATACGTTTATAGGCGTAATGTGCATGGACATGTTCACACAGATAGTTATACAATGAAGAATCCGCATTAGCATAAATTAAAATTGATTATAGGTGGAATAATATTATGGAAATACTTCAAAACAGCAAGTGTCTAATTAAGGTATAACTAAGCACTACAATTATAACTAATTATAAATAATAAACACAAATTAATTTATATAATGTAGAATAATATAATAAAATTATTATTATTAAATGCTTTCTACTCTTGGCCATTTCAATCCTGATGTGAACAACTTCTGACTATTTTTGATGTAGCTATATGCAAATAAAAAAATCAAGTAGGAAGCGTAGGTTTTTGCGATTTCCTGTCAAAATTACTATTTTGGGATAAACAAATTTTTTGTTTGCTTAAAAAGTCCACGCTAGCGGTCAAGCACGCCAGCTTATTGAAGGTTTCCAGGTGCGACCAGGTGGTGACGCCAGCTGATGTGTGTCCACTCACTTTGCCACGTGTCCCCTCGTACGATACCACCCTCCGCCAGTAACAGTGGACAACTGTAAATAGTGAGGAAGAAAGATCTAGCAGTTTTTGCATCATCCACGTGGCCGAGGGGGTTTAGCAGTCGTATTGTTATGTACCTTCTTGTACAGTAAATCTATAGGTTTTGGTACACTAAAAAAAAACTGCATAGAATATTTTGTTTTGTACTTCATGCAAGTTTTGTGTTTTTGACCTGAGCGGAATTTTCACGCTAATGAAAAGATATTACAAAATAATTTTTTTACAGTCTATAACAGAAGCATACAGAAATCTCAAACCATCTTTAGCAGAATATTGAACGTCGCCATAACAAAGAAAACAAACACACGAGAATAATAATAATATGCTGAGACAATTAATCAAGTCCGGCAAGAAATGGAGTAAATTCATTTGAATTTGGCTCCATTAGGCCTACTTTACGCATAAATCTTAATATTAGGCCTATATGTAAGCTTAATATAACCAAACTGAAACTGATGTTCAAGAATCATTTTTTATGTACTATAGGCCTACGTGTCTATAAGCCATTGCCAGCTGACAAAGACTCAGATAGTTAAATGATATTCTATTGAAATCTTTTGTTTCAATATGTCCTGCATTACCACGGCAAAAATAGTTAAGTACATTGTTAAGTTAAGCTGCACCTTCTTTAGACTGTTTTTAGGCATATACGTGTTTAATAGTGTGAATTACCGGATGAAATATTTTCTACATTATTTTGTTTTTAATGTTTTGTCTCTGAAACCATTTTTATAAATAACAAATTTATATTAGGCTTTTATTCGCGTTGTGATTAATTAAATATTAGAAATCAGTTCTAAAGTGACTTCAGTTATAACTTTTTGATATGTCTAACCAAATGGACACACATAATAGGCGTAAACTTACGTCGCGTTTCAGAGCGCACCTATATTCTCCAGTTCAGACCGCATTATCACGGACGTGTTGGGTGTTGGCTACGTAGGCCTATACACTGGCTTTCTCTCCCCCTCACACACACACACACACACACACACACATTTTAGTCGTCGTCGTCGTCGACATCAGCAACAGCATTTGTCTTGCACTGCTGAGCGAATGTTTTCCCAATCATCGTTCCTCCACAGCTAGTACAACTCTTTTCAAATTAACAGCACCATAGTACACAGATATGTCATTGCTCCGTCTTGTCTTCCTATCCAGAAGCCTTAGCAGCCTTCTGCTATCTTCTCATATAATTAAATGCCCAACCCACTTCCATTTACTTTTTTCATTTCTGTAAAGGATATAGGCCTACTAGTTTGAATTCATGTAGCTATAATTGTTTCCCTCTTCCTACTTTCTCCCTCTACTCTTTTCATCTTTCTGTGCGAAGTTCAGAACTTCTGTATGACTCTTGTGTTCTCTGTGTTCGTCTTTCCAAAAGAAAGTCCACCTGGACGTTGACGATGTTCCATTGATAACTCATTCATTGTTTGTTATTACTTTACTCAAACATTTCACTTTATTCTTAGCTGTTAGACCCTCACCATCAACTTTCACCTGTTCAGAAGGTAGAGTCTTATTAAAAGTAATGGCCTACGACATTTGTATTTCTCACACTTAGCCTACTCTCAGATTTCTTCGTGAGTCTATTACAATCATCTAGTTTTTATAATTCATACATACAATAGCATTTTTATTGTGTCATTACCTGAAAACTTTACTTTTCCATTTTTTCAACAACTTTTAACTGAAAAAATATCTTGTATCTCATCATTTTTTATTATTTCATTTGGCAGGAGGTTTCAACCATTCTGAAATCAACACAATATAGGGCAGCTCGAACCCGCACGGACACGCAGCAAACCAGATCAGGCAAGAAACGACACAGGACCGTTCACAACTCAACTATCAGGGCGGACCAATAGGATGTGCATGATTTGAAAATCACATCTGCAAATCGGGAGCGTACAGTTGTAAGAACTTGATCCTAAAAAAGGTTGTAGAAGTGATCCTATCGAAACTGCGCATCCAGTCGTTTTAAGGTCCATAACAGTAACAATTTTTGGCCAAAACATCTGCACCAACCATCTTAATGTCCATAACAGAAAAAAAAAACAGGCCGTTTTAATCGCGCGCGCGAGCGTATTTCAAGAGCATCTTCGTAATCACGTACCTATTTTAAAACAGAATTTATGTAATGCCAGGTGTAAATTCAGGATAAGTCCAATAATCTCTCTAAACTTCCTTGACGTATAACAATAACTTTAAATTTATATAAAGTATACCTCAAATAATATAAAGTAGGCCTACCAATAATAATTCCATTAAGCATTACCTTGATGAATGATATTTTTCCGTGTTTGGATCATTGCTCTCTCTATAAACAATTTAAGGTCTTAAATAGAAAAAGCGATATATACGTACCAGTAACCCAACAATCAATAACTGCTGTTCTCTTGTTGAGCCCAAATAGTAACTTCTTAAATCTGAAAAACGATACACAAATTGAATGTCTTTGGATTCTTTTCTTACACCTGAGACTTTTTTACATTTACAATGGAAACCATCACGACAGAAACAGGTAGATCTACCAGCATTGATTATGACATTATAACCTCTCGAGTTGATTATCGTCACTGAAAAATTCTTCTTTATTTTAGGCATGAAGCAGGCATTCATTAGGCCTATTTGGTACGAGGCGGGTTTCGACGAGTGCATATTAACATAAACACTGCGTGAATGCCCATTCTGCTTTCTTCTGCTGTTCTTTTGTTACTTCTCCTACTATTATTATTACCTAAAGAAATTGAGAAAATGCATTATTAAAGATAAAGACAGAACGAAATGAAAGAATAGGAGGCGGAAGTAGTTAGAAATGAATCGAGTTTAGACATGCGCACTCGTGCACGGATCAAAGGCATTACACAATGGAAGACACTTGAAGAAGAACGTATGCAGGTAGTCTGAGAAACAACGGCTGTAGACCTACGGTTAACAGAATAAAAGCTTTTCCCGTTGATTGCATACAAAAGAAACGAAGATGTTGAACATACTAGTCAGGCATGCATTATGTTTTTCCTTTGTTCATTGGTATTTTATATTTCTTGCGCGCGAGCGCTCACGCACACACATATAGCCTACAGAAGGGAGGAAAGGACAATGCGAGTCAGGAAACTAATTAGTCTAACCAAAATCAGGGGCCCGCAACTGGGTGGTGGCGGCACGGTCTTCAGGTGCGCAATCTTGCTGATGGGGTAAAGAATAAGGATGGGAAAGGATGGAATGCCTGGTTACTTTGCAACAAGTAAATCATGAAATATAAATCAACAAGTTAATCATGAAATATAAATAACTGACAGATTTTTAAATGCGGCTTTGCCGGATATTATTAACTTAAAAGGGTTAATGTCAGAAATGCGGTGCAGTAAAAAGTATAACCTCCAAACGTCAAAAAGGCGGGGGAGTAAAAATATAACCTCTAAACGCGTCAGAAAGGCGTAGAGTAAAAGGTAGGCCTATAAGCTCCAGACCTCCAAATGACTGGAAGGGGCTTAGTAAAAAAATTACTATACACGAATCAACAATACTGCACTTAGAAGCATGCTGTGTGTATGACACTTGAAAAAATCGGTATGGAGAACCATACATGACTTCCATGTCCTAAAATATAGGTATATATTTAAAATTATTTAAATATTAATTAAATAAGTGGATGCTTGAATTTTGAAGTAATGATGTATCAGCTAAAATGGTACTCTCATGTCAGGTGGGTGAAGACTATCCTCAACCTTCGTGAGGAAGGACTGTACTTTGGATAAAATGTTTTTAGGTCGAACGAAGAGCTGGCGAAAGGGAGCTGCGATCTGATTCCTGTAATGAAATTGGGCTCTCGCTGCGAGTTATCGGCCGAGGGTGAATGATGTCTATAGTGTTATCAAAGTCTTTTCTGTCAATACTATACGGGTGATTTTTCTTTTTTAAAATCGAGTCTTTGTTTCTTTCTTTCCATTCGTTTTCTGATTTCCTGAACGACGATTCTGTTCATCCGTATAATTATAAATTTCTTAGCAAAACATTTCTTCCTTAATACGTTTGCGTCTTCTGTTTAACACCCACCATTCTGATCCACGTCATAACGCTATATTCCACACAGGCTAGTAAATAACTAGCCATCAGAGAGGTCAAAATATTTTTCAGGAGGGGCTAACAATTTTCCAGAGGAGAAAAATATTTATATATTTTTCATACATACACACATGCACATATTAGTTTGTAATTCTTATATTATAATAGAAATAAGTACAAAGATTGTATTAATTTATTAAAACATTTATTGCTTCAAAACATGCATTAAATTAATGGCTTGTAAAAGTTAATGTTTGATCTCCATTAAGTAGTGCTCATTTCCAAAGTTTTATTAAAATTATGATGTCCGTAATCAAAACATCAGAGCAGGTTTTAGTCTGTATGGGGGTAGGCCTACACCGTGGACAAAAATTTTCAACATTCCCTATGGAGCGTTGCTCAGAGTAAAGCTGCGAATCTACAGTGTTTCACAGAACAAACACGCGGAAAAGAAGGAGCTCTACCAAGTCTCTCATGGACCATGAGCATCTTGCAGAGGGTTCATTCCCTAAAGACGAAAAGTCTGTTTATGGACCGTTCCTCTGTAAACATGTTCAGTTACACTGGCAAGCGATCAACAGGAAGCAAATCACTGTCCACGCTGGACACCTTTTCGGCTTGCACGCGTTGTGTTGGTGTGGGTTTTGGTACTTTCCATTTAAAAAGCGTGCAAACGTAAGAAAATAAAATGGAAACGTAAACATTACATAACTGAGATATGCTTGCCTGCCACGAACGATATATTTTCTCTCATACATGATTTAAATTAAAATGAAAAATATAGAATTTTGTTAAAGTGAAATGAAATGTTTCCATAGAAACTACTTCTTTGTTGTCAATAACGTATTACACATATACAACTTAAAAAATTTACTTCCTCCATCATCAACTACCATTTTAATTTATTAAAAAAATTACTCCCTCCCCCCTTCAACTACCCTTTTCATTTATAGATATTTCATCTATCTTTCTACAGTGGATTATTATGACCTTCTTTTCAGGATACTTTATTTATCAAAATTAAGCACTTTACTCTTGTTAAAACGTAAAATGTTGCAGGTAAACTACCCTTTTCCCTTAACCGATCTTCACCACAAACAATACGTAGCACGACGAATGGGTACAGCAACAAAAGGGTACATGCGACATTACGGTACAAGGCGTTGCCGTGACACTTGATGAGGGTTAAACACGAGGCCATAAATACTTGACAGGCGACATTACGGTACAACGTCTAGTAATTTACATTACGGTAAATGCAAGATATTTCCACGAAAACAACCCTTACGCCAGGTAGCCGCTCCCGGTATATATTAGCTGTAGTTCATATTATCTGTAGCTCATTGTGAATATGGAAGTGGTACTAACTAATAAGGGAAAGCCATCGGCGCATTACCTTGGCTACGGTTATCGCAAGCATAGGGAAAACGCGGAGGGAGTTGTGTCATGGTTGTGTTTGAAGCAGCAAAGAAAGGGATGTAAGGGAAGATTGAGAAGTAAGAACGGAGACGTACTTGAAGTTGCATACCATCAGTGTGGGCCGCCAGATGAAGCACTGTTAGAAGTAAAGAAGCAAATCTGCAAGGTTAGTTTCGATGTAAACAAATTCGAAAATACTTCGATCTGACAACATTATACTATAATATGTTATTTCTGAATGTAGAAAATTCATTTAAATTAACCAAAAGTTATTCCTTAAGGTATTATTAATCAATGAGATTTTGATTTTTTTAATTATCCATATTAGATCAAAAGATATATGCATTTGTTTATAGCCGCGCGTGTTAAAACGGTGCCACCGGCTGCCTCGTCTCTCTCCACATAGGCAGTAGGCCTATGTTAATCATTAATTTATTGTTATCCTAAAAGTAACTGTATGCTCTACTAATTTGAATGTATTTAGCTGTAAGGGGGATTTAGGACAAGCTATAGCTATGTTTGTTCTTAATTATGTAACGCTTTATATAACTATTCATGAAAATATGTTTGTTTCATGAAAGTCAAAAGATCAGAAGGTCAAAAGTCAGAAAGTCAAAAGCCTATCACAGTAAAAATTGCATCCTATTAGTGTCAATTTGTTAGGGATTGGTCTACCCAGGGTATTAGAATGTAAAATAGCTAAACATTTGTCAAGCTGTGAAGTTAACTCACGTTCAAAACTAATTACAGTAACATCAAGGGCGAAGCAGGTAGTTTCCAATAATTAACAACTGTGATTTCCACAGTAATTTCTTGAGGATTGACTAGTGTGTTTAAAAATAGGCTTTGCAACTGTCCTTCGTCCAGTTAATTTTCTTTACTTTTAATTGTTTTTAAGAGAGAATACCATATTAATAATATTAATAAAAAATTATAGCTGTTAGCAAATTCATAAAAGAAATAATAATAATTAGGAAGGAAAATTATTTACCATTTCGTTACAATTAGGAACGCAAATTATACGAAGCTCATATTACACATTTTATAATAGGCCTATTTCTCTATGATTCCTAAAGTCGTCCTATTCCTATTTCTGAATATAGATACTGCTTTTAAATAGGATCTGATATTTCCTTTTTCTTCGTACTTGGTGATTGTTTTATCTATCCTTTGTCCAGTTTCAAGTGTTCTTTTCTCCTCTTCTTCCTATAATATAAAATAGGCCTATAATTAACATTTCTCTCTGGATTCAACGTTGGGTAATAAAACTATATGCCTACTTTTTTTATCTGACCGGCAAAACAGAAACGTGGGGTTGGTTCTACTTGACAACAAAACAGTGAGTAACACTTTTAAGGAAAACTGGCTACAGTTGCTATTCATAAGGAAAATAGCAAGCGGAAATATAAGTCTCTATCCTAATAACGTAAAATCTAAAAAATAAAAATGGTATTCGTAAAAGTTATTAGACTTACGCAAAGCGACACAGCCTAACTCGTGAACGACGGATAATGCATACTCAAGGCAACAGTTAAGCCTACTTGGCCCTACGTAACCGTCGTAATACAAAATTTATGTCTCGGTGTTTGGACGACTAACAATCTGAGATCCTTTTAGGAAAACATACAATGTGCTAATGGACACTAAAGTAGATATAACTTACAAGTATTGTATTCTTAAAACAAGTTATTTAGTCTACTAATAAAAATGTACGCCTAATAAGTATCACAACGAATAGGAAGTAAAATTAAAATCGAAAAAGTTTAATTTATTTAAACGAATGCGCGCGCGCGTACGCGGTTTTTATTAGTGGATGGTAACTGTCTGTCGGAAAGTATTATGGAAGTCTGTCTAAACCTTCCGTGGAAATTTAGGATTAATTTGAGATTTAGTTGACATTAAGTCGAAATTTATGCCTGTTCATTAACGAGCTTGTTAAAAGCTTTAATTTGCGAAAACTGTACACAAGTTAAATCGCATTTTCCTTGCAATAGCCCTATTTGTATCTTATTGTGGACGCGAAAGGCTCCAACGTGTTGCAGACAATGTAATCGATGTCCGTAGATGGGACTCAAGATCATTTCGAATTGCAGTATGCAGCATCGACAGTGGCGCACGCGACGGTATAAATCATAAACGACATCGACTGGTCGACAACTCGTTGCACTCTTATTTTACATGAACGCTCGCAAAAACAAAATGGCAGGTTTCAAAATGGAGACGCAAATTTGCATTTCAGTGAACTTTAAAACTTTTGTCATTTTGACGTAATTGGTCTTTTATTAGTTTTATTTTTGTGTTCGCTACACAGTTTTTTAAAATTATATGTTAATTTTGTGTGTGCAATATTTTATAAATCTTTAATGTAGGCCTAAGTTGGTAAATCTATACTGTTATCTGCTATATAATTTTCTAATGTAGCCTATGTGAGTAGCATAGTGTAAGTAGAGATGGGGAGAGTGTTGGAGAGCCATTGCAGAAAGAGACTAAGAGAGAGAGAGCGGGAGCGAGAGACAGAGACAGAGACAGAGACAGACAGAAGGGGGAAGAGCGTGAGAGAGGGAGAGAAGCGGGGTAGAGAGTAGAGAGCGACAGATAGAGAAAGAGACAGTGAGAGGGAGAGAAAGCGAGTGAGAAGAGGAGGGAAAGAGAGTGAGAGAGAATGAGAGGGAGACTATGTTAGTGTTGACATATTGGCCTAGGCCTAAATAATTTTACGATGTTCTATAGTATGCTGTATAAGGCTATACCAAGTTCTCGGTAAATAATAATTTACAACAATATTATGTTAAGTAGGCCTTAATATCTATTTTCATTTGATAGATTGGTTTACGATAAACTTGTGTTTGTAATAGGACTATTTGTAAATTATCTGATGTAGGCCTAAGTTTGTAATTCTCTACAGTTATTTTGTACAAAATTCTCTAAATTAATGACGGTGTTTTCAATACCAGTAGTGAGTGATAAAAATAACTTTTAATAATATAGGCCTGCATAAGTTAATTGAGCATTCCTACAATCTGTATTTATGTATAGTCTAATAGTTTTACTATCTTAGATGTAGACATGTAGGCCTATATGAGAAATGTTTTCTGTACCAATCCTAATGGGCCCTATATAATTGTTAATTACTGCTTTTATAATTAATTACAAATCACATTAAGGAACTTTTACATTATCAGTAATTTATATTGTAATATTGTATAAATTATGTTCTGGGGTATTATAATTTTCTCGATGTATTTAAAGAAAACAATAACTTGTGTAATAATGGAATTATTTTGATTATGTAAAACAAACTATTTCAACTCCTTCATACATAAGCACATAGGCCTACACGCGCGCACGCTCACATGGACAAACACATTGACTCAACTAATTTATCTGTTGTGTTTGATATTTTCTCTTGTATCTGTACACAGGTCCTGATGATGACAATAAATACTGTCGAAACGTCGACACAAATATAATTTAAAATTTGTGTTAAACTTCTTTGACCAATCCTCACAAACCCTTCATCGTTATGTAATTATTATTAAAACACACGGAGGCTTATGTCTAATGTGACACTTATAGGCCTGTATTAGTATTTTTTTAAAAAAGTGAGATAAAAAAGTCGCTTTCCTTAAGTTTTGCTGTCAGTTTTTATGCTCTCGAATATGGTGCTGCAACGGTTTTAAATAGGTTGCATACAATTCTTATTTAGCTTTTCTCTTACGTGAAATTGTAACAAAAATGAGTCATAAATTATCAAGAGAAGAATTTATTTTGAATTAGGTACAGTGTTCGTAGAAACATAAGAAAATACAGAATTGGCGAAAGCTGATTACCAAAATAAAGTTCCTGGTGTACAAATACCTATGTCAATAGATTGAGCAAACAGGGTTTATCGGTTTGTCGTCGACCTAAATGACAGAATATGTCATGGATCTGTCATAAAGGGGTAATCACATAGGCTACTGCTAGAAGAGAAATATCTCTCAGAGTAGTGTCATAGGTTCAAGTAAGACCACTCGGAAAAGGTCTCTCGAATTAGAGGTTAGGTAATGATTTCATTCGAAGAAGCTTGTCGTAGCATATGATCTCAAACTGAGACCATATTGACCAAAATTCCTCCACATCTTGGATCTTGGATCTAAGAGCCAAGATATAGGGATTGACCTGGGCATCATAGATCTGCAAATGTTGGAAGAGTGGTTATTCCAGAGTTTCCAAACAGTCATTATTTTTCCGGGATCCGGTAGATTTTTCAACAGGATGGACCACCACCTCAGTAGGGTTTAGAGGCGATGGCGATAAGTTTAGACGGTTTATGGTGGCGATAAGTGTATTGGTCGTCCTGAGAGAACGGAATGGCCACCAACGTCGTATTACCTCACATTGGGGGGGGGGGGGGATGAGGCTAGCTTGAAGAATAGACTCCGGATTTGCCTGAGGGCAAATGTGAGATATTCATGAGTTCCCATGTAATTAGGCCCTATTTATACGATGATTTATAAATTTATTTCAACACACGCAACCGGCTTAGAAGTAGGCTGTGTTAAGTGTTATGGAATTGTGGTGGCGTTTGTAATGGCTCAGTGGGGGATTGAGCCCCCGATCCCCATTCTTCTAGTACGCCACTTTCGTAAAAGATGACGCCTTTTTTACAGAAACCACATGATTTGGATGACTCGCAAAGTTCATCGAATAGTAATTCCAGAACTTGGATACGAATCTTTGGTTGTGTTCCACCATCTCGCTCAATAATTGAACGATAAACCTACAAGTTGTGTATCGAGCATAGTGGTCTTTAATTCGAACAATCCATCTAAAAAATATAACGTATATATTTGTACATAGAGTCGCAAACACTTGTTCTTTTTTAACAGTGTGTGGAAAAAGTGACTCCCGATGTCCGTCATCATCTTCTCTGAACATCTTCCAGGTACGCCTGTGCAGCAGACAAAAACGACACAGCTAAATCTAAAAGGACAAAAATTCCAGTATGCCTACATCAGGCAGCGGAAAACTACAAGAATACACGGCATGCACACGTCGCCACACACATAGGCCTATCATCATAAATTGTCTAACCACTTCTGAACATCTGAACCACCAGTGATCCCTTTCCTGAACAATTATTGTCCATGTTGTTAAAATTCCTCCTTGACGGGCTGTAAGGCAGTGGTCCAAAGTTATTGATCGCAGACGTTTCGACCGCACCTCAGTGCAGAAAGGCACCCTTACTGCACTGAAGATGGCCGTCGAAGGTCTGCGATCAACAACTTTGGACCACTGCCTTACAGCCCGTCAAGGAGGAATTGTAACACTTTGGACCACTGCCTTACAGCCCGTCAAGGAGGAATTGTAACACTTTGGACCACTGCCTTACAGCCCGTCAAGGAGGAATTGTAACACTTTGGACCACTGCCTTACAGCCCGTCAAGGAGGAATTGTAACACTTTGGACCACTGCCTTACAGCCCGTCAAGGAGGAATTGTAACACTTTGGACCACTGTCTTACAGCCCGTCAAGGAGGAATTGTAACACTTTGGACCACTGCCTTACAGCCCGTCAAGGAGGAATTGTAACACTTTGGACCACTGCCTTACAGCCCGTCAAGGAGGAATTGTAACACTTTGGACCACTGCCTTACAGCCCGTCAAGGAGGAATTGTAACACTTTGGACCACTGCCTTACAGCCCGTCAAGGAGGAATTGTAACACTTTGGACCACTGCCTTACAGCCCGTCAAGGAGGAATTGTAACACTTTGGACCACTGCCTTACAGCCCGTCAAGGAGGAATTGTAACACTTTGGACCACTGCCTTACAGCCCGTCAAGGAGGAATTGTAACACTTTGGACCACTGCCTTACAGCCCGTCAAGGAGGAATTTTAACACTTTGGACCACTGCCTTACAGCCCGTCAAGGAGGAATTGTAACACTTTGGACCACTGCCTTACAGCCCGTCAAGGAGGAATTGTAACACTTTGGACCACTGCCTTACAGCCCGTCAAGGAGGAATTGTAACACTTTGGACCACTGCCTTACAGCCCGTCAAGGAGGAATTGTAACACTTTGGACCACTGCCTTACAGCCCGTCAAGGAGGAATTGTAACACTTTGGACCACTGCCTTACAGCCCGTCAAGGAGGAATTTTAACAACATTGACGCCGGCCGTGAAAGCCTCAGACAAAATTATTGCCCAGTTCTATGCCCAACAGAAGGCCTATGTAGTAGACTACTTATAGATCAACATTGCAGTAGTTACAGTAATACCAGGTCGAAGGTGTAAAGCACCACCGTCATAGTTATGTCTCACAGCCTCTAAGCTAGCTAACTTCCAGACCATTTTCTCACTTATTCAGTATCTTGACCACCGTCATTTAATTTTATTGATAATGAAAACCATATTATACATATCTATTCTATTTTGGCAGCTGCGGCGCTTATGTAAACCGCCCCTCACAAGTTAGGAGATAGCGACCCCACAGAAATTTGTTTGGTTATCCCCGTCATGACTTAATATCGGAATCCGTGTTTTGATAACTGAATCGCATAAATAATAAGAGTCTGGGTAATTTTTTCCAGAATATTTTTGAATAAAGAATAAGAAAGCAGGCCCTAATAGCCTAAGTTAGGCCTATAATAGCCGGATTTATCATTTTGTCCGTTTATCGGACCATCCGTCTGTCCTAACAATATTGGTTAGAATGTAATAAAATATAATAATACATTATTTCAATAAATTCTGATACAAAATTCCCTCAAAGCGAATTAGTGCTCGTTGAGGAAACGAGATTTTAAACATTACAGAATGAAAATAAAGTTTTACGTTAATTAAATAAAATTTTTACGATATGTAAAAGTTACTTATTAAATTACAAGTTTAATTAGTTACAATAGATAAAATATGGCATGATGATTTCAATACAATTTAGGCCTATAATGTACAAAATTAGGAAGACGTGCCACGAAAAACGTACAGGATATCTACTATTTTACACTGAAATTTTAATTTTCTTAATTCTACACATAGCCTACTTAAAAAAATGCAACATGTGGTTTAAATAAAATAAATATATTATTTAAAAAATAGTACAGGATAAAATTCCCATTTCAAAACCGCCTTCTCCGGGATTTTAATGCAGCAAAGAAATCAATAAGAAAATTGAGGTCTGTATTCCGTGACGTCTCATTTCGATGCTTAGAAGTGAAGTCCAGAGAGTCGTTCTTGTGACATTGTGCTTCTCAAATACGGTTTGATGATTTTTAATTTAGAAACCTATCTTTTGGCTGTTTCTGTTGTCACAGGGAGTCATGAAAAGAATGTAGGCAGTACAAACTTCTGGAAAATTGGAAGAAACAGTTCCATGTCCACATATTATGGTGTTAGCTAGTTCCGAGATTGCCACTTTATCCTTTCATAATTGATCGGAAACTTATCACTTGCTGCGGGAAAAGAGTCCGATAAATCCGTCTTATACTGATCTTTAAGACGCACAGATAATGAATAGAGTTCGTCGTCACTTATTTTATTCACTACTGACGGGGTCAATACATTAACATTTTCAATTACCGCATTGAATGCTTCAAAACGCTAACCTAATCGTGTAATTAAAATGTCCAATAACTGGTCATAAATTTCAATTTGAAATCTATTTTTATTGTCTTCAATTCTTTCATCTTAGTTCAGTTCATAAAAATGTTTCTTTATGCGATGAAGCCTTTTTTGTTTAAAACTTGACTCTTCTCCACGTTTGTGCCAGTTCAAGAGATTTTTTTTTAACTCCATAAAATTGTTTCTCATAACTCTGATATTATCATAAGCACTTTGTATGAGAGTTTCAGCTTGCTTCATGTCGATTGATTTTGACTGGAGGGTAACTACTAAAGGGGATTACAACGGAAAATATTTTTGAGAAAATTACGGTGAGGGAAATGAATCGTCAAGTTTCATTGTCATTCCTTTAGCTTTAGCTCCTTCTTAGCAGTTTTTTAATCTTTAACTTACTTCTGTAAATGCTTTAATCATAGGCCTATCTCTAAGCCTGAATCTGAGAGCTGTCAATGGCTCGCCTCTTGAAGTCCACCTGGTTGGACACAAGCTTTTAAGATTCGAGAAGGTATTGTCTAGAAGCGCTGAACACGCCTAACACTCGTGTCAAAAAACTGAAAAATACAATCCACTACATCAAAAAAAAAAAAAGAAAAAAAAATTCGGCTACTTCAGGAAGTCGTTTGACGGCGTCATTCAACACGAGATTCAGATTGTGTGGAGCGCAGTGGACATATTTGGAATTTTCCTCCAGCTGCACGATTTTTCTTGCAGTTGCCGCACGAGATTTTGCTTGCGGGTGCCGTTGTACGCACCAGACATAATGCTTGACTTCCACACTTTTTCAAGTCAAGTCTTATTCACTTGAAGGTAATTTAAAATTATATCTTTTAGGTCGGAAGCTGGTGTTTGGGCATCGGAAAAAATTCCACTAAAGATTCATTCACTTTTAAGTCAGATGGTTTGCCACTTTCATCAATTAGGCTATAATTTTCACGTAACTGAAAACAACACTTACCTAATCAACACGCGAAATATCTGGAGTGGTGTCACAGGTTATGGAGAAAAATGACGCGTTCCTCACATTATTCACAACAGTTCTTTTCACTCCTCTAGAAATAATTTGAATGACCTTATTCTGCACGTCATGACTGAGGTATATTACTTCTCCCTCTGGTTTTCCATAAGTTCCTTATGTACAGAATCATAATTCACAAGCAGTCCAGTTAAATATAGAAATTTTTCTCTTTTAATTCCTGTTGTCCGACGTGTTCTACGTGACCCCTAAATGGTAAGTTTTGCTGAGCTAAAAAAAAAGAGACAAGTTCTGCAACATGAAGAACTTGTCTCCAGAAGTTAGCCTCTTTTCTTATCTGTAACTCTACTGATTAGTCCATCGGGTTCCCTTCCATGTTCCATGTTTTACTTCCATGTTCCATAACGAAATGGAAGTATGGTCATGGCGAAAAAAATCGTGTTCAAGATAACGGCAGATTATGATTGTACTACCCTCAAAACATGAAAAAAAGTCATTTTTCGAAATGTGTGTGTGTGTGTGTGTGTGTGTGTGTGTGTGTGTGTGTGTGTGTGTGTGTGTGTGTGTGTGTGTGTGTGTGTGTGTGTGTGTGTGTGTGGAATTTTTTCTATGGCAAACGATAAAAGCCGCAAATTCAAACAGAATCAAATAATATTTTGCATACAGTCCTGAACTGTAGAGGACTCAAGGTCTATTGTTTGGTTACACGACAAAAGGGTACAGCGACAAAAGGGTACAACAGAAATTATGCGACAAAAGGGTACAAGGCGATGGCCTGACACTTGACGAGGGTTAAACGCGAGGCCATAAAAACTGGACAGGCGACAAAACGGTACAACGTCTAGTCCCTAGCTACCTGATGCAACTTTCCCGCCCGGTTATTTAGTATATCAAATTATCCTATCCATCCTGCGACCTAAATTAAGCTATTTGATTAAGTTTTTCTAACTGATTTCCATCACACTTTTCCCAGGCTTTGGACTGGCAAAATTATAGTGCACACAAATACCATCATTTTGGCGTGTTTAAAATCAGCTTTCGCTTCGTCTTTTTTTTGTAGTTTATTTTATTTTTAGTTTTATTTTTTTATTTTAGAAAATGCTTCTTAACCAAAATCTTAATCTAGTTTCTGAAGATAAGAGACGGATTTCAAAGAAGAATAAATATCCCCTGTTTCTTCGTACTTTTTCACTGCTCTTTCTAAAGACTCGTCGAGCTTTATGTATTTGGTTCTCCTCCTCTTCCCTTCCATGTTGAGCTCCATTCGCATGAACATGCAGTTGGTGTTCTCTGCTTCTTTTTTTAAGCACTCTACAACATCTCTCACCTTGGGATTAGGGGTGTGTAGAATGTTGTTTATTTTGTGGTGCCACCCCTCAACAGCATTAGTTGTTCGGTGTCTTCGTCGATGGCAGGACCACAACTCAACCGGGACATCAGCATTTTCGAGCCACTGGTCTACGAAGTAGTAAAAAAAACTGTGAGTTTTTCGTTGTCTGGTGCTTGTGAGTGTATCTCGGCAAATCCTTCTTCGGCGTCTTCTGGTTTCAAAAAACTTAGGGCTGCACACATCCTGATTGACTGTCGGATTTCTTCGTTTTCACGGTATTCTCTCGTTAACCCAATTTCTTGGACCCTCCTCCACAAACATTTTTTTCATGTGGAAGAAACAATCGTTGATCTCTGCCTCCGGGAAAACGTCTCGAAGCGCTGAGATTGCCGCAGCTTCAAAATCTACATTAATCTTTTGAGGCTTCCATTCGGGAATCTCATCAAGGATGAGGCGAAACATCCGGACATACGATTCTTTTTTCTTATTTGGCAGCAGAGCAAATGTTACCGGATGCACATTGGTTTCTTCTTCTGTGCTGTCAAAGTCGGCATGTATTGTGTAGATTTGAACAAACTGTTTGCTACAACTTTTGAATGTACCATCCATAAAAAATATTTTTGACGTTTTCATGCTTTCTCGGCCTTTTTCACCGCTGAAAAGTAATATTCTTTGAGCATATGAATCGTCATTCAAAAGAAAATTGCTGCCTGCACTCATCCTTAAACAACCCTCATCAAGGACAATTTCATCACGCGATTGTGGCTCCCTCTGGTTTCCTCGAGCGAGACTTCTGTTTCTTTTCAGTACTCTTCTAACAGTGGAAGTTGATGGCATTTCTGTGACGAAATCATACCCTCTGTTATGAAGATCGCTAAGTTCTTCGGAGTATATCTGAGATATAGAAATCGAATCCTCTCGTGCCCGCTTCTTTGCCTATAAACAAAGAGAAAACTGACTGTTGCAAGGACATTTTATAAACAATTTTATATGACTTGTGTTTAGGAAGAGACTTCCATCCCTAAGCGCACTTTTCTAACAAGCTTCTCTTGAAATGTATGTTTAAGCCCATTTTCTCTTTAGGCGAGGAACGTTAGATTCGTAACATGTGAATAGGAGAAAAATTAGTCGGAGGATCGGACCAAGCTGTAGTTCATTAAATATTGATTTTACAGAAAAAATTGTTCTTTTTAAAAATGTAGAGCGGAATATTTTACACAAAAACGTTTATAAGCATATTTCGATCAAATCATAAATAAATGAGCTGCGCAATAAACAATAGTGCTGTATATAGCCTATTTGAAATTAAAAAAAAATTAAAATACACATCTAATTTGTGAATATTTTTCATATTCAATGAAATCCCCTTCGGCTGAAAATATCAGATATATTTAGCAGTTTCATTTGTTGCTATGGAGCAAAACAGAATATACGTTACTGTACGTGTATTTTGATAGTTAAGCAGTAAATCAAAATGTAAATCTTTAAGTATTCAGGATAAGTGGAAAAAATTTAAAAATAATTAACGAAAGTATTTAAACTTAAGAACTGAACATCTATAGGCCCCGTTACTTATGCTACTGAGTAGGATACACTACATATCCTACATAGGCCTACTTATAATTTGTAATTTCTGATTATAATAGTTTAAACTATCGAAACACTGTAAAATATTCAAAAAAATACAAAATATATTCTTGTAAGAAAAGTTTAACTTATTATTAATAAACAGAATTATCACTGTTGCACACCACTATAGAAAAATTATTCCGATTAGCGCTTTCAAGCTTCTCAGCTCTCGTCAGATCGGAAATAACTTACAGAGGTAACTTTCAATACAGAAGAAAAAGAAAGGATATTTCGATCTGACGATGAGCTGAGAAGGTTGAAAGCGCTAATCGGAATATTTTTTCTATAGTGGTGTGCAACAGTGATAATTCTGCTTGTGATTATAACCACTAACACAACTTTCTTAATTATTATTAATAACAATAAAAAATATGTACAAGAATAATGTGAGCAAATATGAATGTAAATATATATGTGTGTGTGTGTGTGTTGCAGTGGGTAGAATATGCATATGAATTAGTAATTTAACTCTGAGCATATGATAGCATGTTACAATGAAAATCTGTATAAATAAAGCTTGCAGGTCTGGACATTGTATCCTAGGTAATAAGAGACACGTTAAAAAAAAAAATTAGTGTTGTGAAGTGGTGCGGAAGTATGCGTAGGCATGTGGTGAGTACGAATGTGCGAGAATATGTATATAAATGTTATGGGATAATAATAAAAAACATATTAAATTAAATATCTTTCGTGAAAATACAAATTCTGACATGAGACTTGTACCAGAATAAGCAAAATAAAAAGACCTATCGAGTGGAAGTATTTGTTTGTAAATTAAAGAACTAAATATATGAGTTTTTTTGTAACGAAAGTTTTATGACTCTGTAGAAAAGTAATAAAATCAAACTATTTTTTTTTTCCAAGCTCTAGTTTGTTCTCAGACAATATTTTACAAGAATAAAGTTATCTTAACTCAAGACACAGAGAAATGGGATATAGAAGCCAATCAACGTTCGAGAAATTGGCTAAAATTTCAGTGAATATCTTACTTTGTATCATGCAGTGAAGTCTCTCTGAACTTGTAAACGCTCGGTCGTGCTGCTCGAGTTTAGACGCTTGGTCTACGAAAGCGTACGAATACAAGTCCAAAAGTTCGCGAGTTGATTATTAAATACCGAGTGCTAATCCGGTAAAGTACAAGATTGCCCTCATAGGAATTAAAAAAGACACTTGAAGTTTGCTGAATCATTGTGTACACTAAATACACAAAATAAAATTACGATTAGAAGTAATTAACTACAATTTGTAGAAGTACTCAACCTGAAAGCTTTTGGTTCGATCCGGTTCATTGGAGATATTCTAAAAACTACTGAGAAAGAATAATAAAAAAATTGGTATGGAGAACCATACATGACTTCCATATTGTAAGATTTATGTTTAAAATAATTTACTTGAATTCGGTTCGGTAATTTCTAAAAAAATATCGCCCACCCTCAATCTAATTTCACTATTTATAGATATTTTTGTTATTATGGGGTAATCGCTTAATATAATGTTATTTTCAGTCACTTTATCCAAAAAAATTTGGTAGGCTTACTTTATTCTTATAAAGAAACCGAATTACGCAGATAATCATCCCTCCTCTGAAGCACTCCGAAGTCACTCATGGATCCTAAGCATCTTGCAGAGGGTTCATTCCCTAAAGACGAAAAGTCTGTCTATGAACCGTTCCTCTGTAAACACGTGCAGTTACAATGCCCAGCGATCCACAGGAAGCAAATCGCTATCCACGCTGGACACTTTTTCGGCTTGCACGCGTTGTGTTGGTGTGGGTTTCGGCACTTTCCATTTAAAAAGCGTGCAAATGTAAGAAAATAAACATGAGTGAGGCCATAAATAACGCGAATTGTGTGTGTGTGTCTTGCCTGCCTTTTTATTGCGGTAATCATAATAATAAAATGGAAACGTAAACATTACATAATTGAGATAATATATATCGTGCTTGCCTGCCACGAATGATTTAAATACATGATTTAAATTAAAATAAAAAATATACTGCCACGAATGATTTAAATACATGATTTAAATACATGATTTAAATTAAAATGAAAAAATATAGAATTTTGTTAAAGTTAAATGAAATGTTTCCATAGAAACTACTTCTTTGTTGTCAATAACGTAGTAGGCCTACACATATAAAACTTATAAAAATTTACCTCCTCCATCATCAACTACCATTTTAATTTATAAAAATAACTACCCCCTCCCCCCTTCAACTACCCTTTTCATTTATACATATTTCATCTACCTTTCTACAGTGGATTATTATGACCTTCTTTTCAGGATACTTTATTTATCAAAATTAAGCACTTTACTCTTGTTAAAACGTAAAATGTTGCAGGTAAATTACCCCTTTCCCTTAACCGATCTTCACCAAAAACAGTAGGCCTTCAGTCTTCTACAATTCATGGCAGTATGCAAAAAATTATTTGATTCTGTTTGAATTTGCGGCTGTTATCGTTTTCCATAGAAAACATTCTACACACACACAGACACTTTTCGAAAAATGACTTTTTCATGTTTTGATGGTAGTACAATCAGAATCTGCTGTTATCTCGAACACGATTTTTTTCGGCATGACCATACTTCTATTTCCTTATGGAACATGGAAGTAGGCCTAATAGCATTTTTAAATAAGTTAAAAAATGGGTTTTGGTCATAAAAAGTCAGAAACGACCGTAAAGGTGGACTCAAATGTGAACTCTGTAATGCAGAGAATATATTAAAAACTTGCTCGTCCTAGAGAATTTCCTTTTTCCAAAATTTTCGGTTACGCATACTGAATAGCTGCTCTAGCAGATGTATGCCAAGGTAAAAGATATACAAATGAAATATTGGCGCTCTTCCGGAAGGAAGGATAAATAGGAAAAATTAAATTGAAATATAATGTCTGTTATATTAACTTATATTATAACGAAATTGAAATTAAATTCAATCTATCGCCTTAATGTCTTAGTTCATGACATTAGGTACATACGAGCATTTAACTTAGTCCAAGGGGAAGCAAAACCCTATTTCTTGAATCCATTTGGATAATTCCCAGCCGGTGGGACAACGTTGAGGTGTTGGATTGGGTTTATACAAGCTGCGCGCGGCGGTCGAAGGAATTTGAAGGGACACTTTACAACTTCCGAAAGGTCTATAAAAGGTGCGAGCAAGGCAACTCTTGAGGGAATCTATACATTTTATTTAATTAATAGGCTATATTACCTTATTTCAGTTCCGTCTTGTGACTTCTAGTAGCCATAGCTTTGTGGCGCGTTTCGGAACGATCGTTCCATCTTCAGAGATATCGTCTACCGGCTACCAGACACATCCCTCATACGAGATGGTTAAACGATAAAATGTTAATTAAAGTGAAACACGTATCAACAATAAAACCTGATTCACTTACACGCTACAAACGGTGTACAGGATGCCTTTTGTCATCTAAATATTTTCATCTTATTCGTTTCATTCCTGTTGAGTTGTATTTACTAAAAAGCGTGGAGTTTCTACTAATATAGTTAAAAATTCACGTTTGAGATTACAGTATGTGAACAACCGTTTATCACTGAGGGTAATAGTGCCTGTCTTTAAAATGTCCACCCTTTATATTAATATGCCAGCATTATAAATTCAGAGTAATTTGTCGCTGAGCGAGTGGTCCATAGCAGTCCGCCAGGTCGAAAGTAATTTTAATCAGATTATAAATACATTAAATAAAACATTAGAGAACACGTCATTGTACTAGTCTAATACATTTCCATATCTATTTCGTCCAGAGCTTGATTTATGAAATAATTTGCTTTTTACGAAATAATAATATAAATTTAGAAAGTAACTTTGATATTAAATGACTAAGAGATTGATCTCTCTGATGTATCGTTGTCTGAGGAAGACAGAATTTCTGTTATCGAGGTTAAGAATGCTTTGAAAACTGTGGAAAATGGACGGGCACCAGGTCAAAAAGGACTCCGTGTAAGCTCTTTAAAAATGGGACAGACTTACTTTTGGACCTTTTGGCACATGTCTTCAATTACTTTTTAAAAGGTGAAGAGCTCCCTCTTGAATGGAAAACTGCGTATATTTCCAACGTCCACAAAAAAAAAAAAAAAAAAAAAAAAAAAAACGGCAGCAGAAAGATACTATCGAATTACAGAGTAAGTGTAACCAACTCCATCTCAAGGTTATATGGAAAACTTATCAAAGCAAGAATTGAAAGCCAATATGAGGATATTGAGGAACAGAATGCCTTTCCTGCAGGCCAATTTTTTATAGATAATATCTTCACATTAAAACAACTTCTTGAAAAAGGAATTAAAAAAATGTAGAAACCCATTTAGTAGGCCTATTTATAGACCTCAAGAAGGCATATTTTGTAGTTGTTTTGCAAGACATAGAAATTACTACTTATATTGGTATGAACACTAAGGCAATAAGAAAAATCGGTATGGAGAACCATACATGACTTCTATGTCCTAAAATTTATATTTAAAATCATTTAAATATTAACTAAGTGGATGCTTGAGTTCTGAAGAAATGACGTATCAGCTAAAATGGTACCCCCATGTCAGGTGGGTGAAGACTATCCTCAACCTTCGTGAGGAAGGACTGTACTTTTGAATAAAATGTTTGTAGGTCGAACGAAGAGGGAGTTGCGATCTGATTCCTGTAATGAACTTAGACTCTCGCTGCGAGTTATGGGCCGAGGGTGAATGATGACTATAGTGTTATCAAAGTTTTTCCTGTTAATACAAACAAGTCATTTTTCTTTTTTTTAATCGAGTCTTTCTTTCTTTCTTTCCATTCGTCTTCTGAATTCCAGAAATATGATTCTGTTTACCCGTATAATTATAAATTTCTTAGCAAAACATTTCTTCCTTAATACGTTTGCGTCTTCTGTTTAACATCCACCATTCTGATGCATGTCACACAATTAACACACATAATTGAGATATGCTTGCCTGCTAGGAACGATATGTTTTCACTCATATAAGATTTAAATTAAAATGAAAAAAATATAATTTTGTTAAAGTGAAATGAAATGTTTCCATAGAAACTACTTCTTTGTTGTCATTAACGTATTACACATATAAAATTTACTTCCTCCATCATCAAATACCATTTTAATTTATTAAAAAAATTACTCCCTCCTCCCTTCAACTACCCTTTTTATTTATAGATATTTAATCTACATTTCTACAATGGATTATTATGACCTTCTTTTCAGGATACTTTACTTATCAAAATTAAGCAATTTACTCTTGTTAAAACGTAAAACGTTGCAGGTAAACTATCCCTTTCCCTTAACCGAACTTCACACAGGCTAGTAAATAACTAGCTATCAGAGAGCTCACAATATTTTCCAGGAGGGGCAAACAATTTTCCAGGGGAGAAAAATATTTATATATTTTTCATACATACACACATGCACATATTAGTTTGTAATTCTTATATTATAATAGAAATAAATACAAAGATTGTATTAATTTATTAAAACATTTATTGCTTCTAAACATGCATTAAATTAATGGCTTGTAAAAGTTAATGTTTGATCTCCATTAAGTAGTGCTCATTTCCAAAGTTTTAAAATTATGATGTCCGTAATCAAAACATCAGAGCAGGTTTTAGTCTGTATGGGGGTAGGCCTACACCGTGGACAAAAATTTTCAACATTCCCTATGGAGCGTTGCTCAGAGTAAAGCTGCGAATCTACAGTGTACGTTTCACAGAACAAACACGCGGAAAAGAAGGAGCGCTCCCAAGTCTCTCATGGACCATGAGCATCTTGCAGAGGGTTCATTCCCTAAAGACGAAAAGTCTGTTTATGGACCGTTCCTCTGTAAACATGTTCAGTTACACTGGCAAGCGATCAACAGGAAGCAAATCACTGTCCACGCTGGACACCTTTTCGGCTTGCACGCGTTGTGTTGGTGTGGGTTTTGGTACTTTCCATTTAAAAAGCGTGCAAACGTAAGAAAAAAAAACGGATAAATGACTTTTTTTCATGTTTTGATTGTAGTACAATCAGAATCTGCCGTTATCTCGAACACGATTTTTTTCGCTATGACCATACTTCCATTTCCTTATGGAACATGGAAGTAATAAGAAAAACACTAAATTCGAAGTTTGTTAAGAGATAAACCTTGTAAATAGTAGTACCTATTAAATCTCAGTTAGACAAGAAAAATTCACTAGATTATAATTTATAAAAAATCATCAAATATAAGCCTACCGTGTTTATTCGCGTAATTTACGAGCTTTTTTACAGTTTTTAACCATAAAAACATGGTGTGTAAATTACGCAGGAATTACATCAACTGGTACTTTTTAGGCTACAATTTTTTAAGATTGTAACTAAAACATTAGACAGAATTAAAATTTTATTTCTAAAAATATTCTTTACAACATAACTACAAATTTGTTTAATTAAAGTCCTGTTAAGCAATAGAATTTTTATGAATTACCTGGATGGCTTCCAGAACGCAAACAACCCCTGTAAGTGAACAAGAATTTCAAATTAATTTACGTAATTAATTATCGTATTTACGACTGTGTTTTACTTTTCTTTTAATGATTTCGAAATTTACATATCTCAACTGTCAACATTGTCATTATCGGAAGATTTACCCAGTGTCTGGGACTCCAGTTCAACTGTCGTCTGTCTTTCAACACTCGTCATCCTCGCTCCTATCCAGTGCGTTTATGGTGTAGGCCTACATCTTCTTGAAACGTTTTGCCACTGTACCCGTTATACACAGATAATATTTATTGATTTCAGACTCGACTGGCATATTAAGTCGATCGATGATCGTAAACATATGTTCTGCTTCGCACATCCACTCCGCATAAAATTGTTTACATTTTCTTTAAAAGGCTTGTTGACGTCAAATTATTGGAGCATTGATGTCAAATTTCCAGAATAAAGATAACATCAGTATTTGCTTCCTTTCACAATTCTTCATATTTGTATTGAATGTCCGCGAAAACTACCAAAAGCACGAAGATATGGACGTCGTAATATTTCTCCAGCACGTCTCTTCCACAAAGTCAGTTACCAGTTTGTTCTCCATCTATCCTTTGTCTTGAATGACAACACGTATTCCTGGCGAAAATTTTATTCGTTTCCGTATTGTTTTCCGTTTAAACATTACCTAAAGCTGAAGTTTGTTGCCGTTCTGCTGTTAGAGCGTTTTAGGATAGCATTACAGAATATTGAAAGACAGAAAAATATTTGAATAGTTTAACATAGCATAAAGAATAGGGCACGTGAATCAAGTAAACTGATTCGTACGAACTGTACAGTACCAGTACCTTCTTCTCATCGTTTACCCCGGACGTAGGCTTCCGTTAATTCTCTCTATCTACTCCAATTGTATACAGTACAGGTCCCAGTATTAGAGATTACAGTAGTTTATTACTATAATTTCATCTTGTTGAAGGATTACCTCTAGTTCTATAGGTGTCTTGTGTTGGGTTTGTTCACCTCAATCTTGCCTCCTCGTCCTCCATTCGGGTCGATTATAATAGTAACCTCTTAAGTCACTTTTTAATATCTAATTGTTGTGTATTATATATGTTACATGTATACAAATAATAATGTATCATATTATCATCGTGGTCGTCTTCATTTCATGGTATAGGCTACTACTAGCCTGTTCCGTCTTCATTGGAACCATCTCTGCAAGGGATCTAAATTGGTTTGTAGTCCGCTGTTGTCCTGACTGCTCCGATCTTGCGTTCTGCACATTTCATACATTGTAATTATTATACTACCCACTATTATACTATATTGTACTTTATTATTTATTAGTATCAGGGTCTCGGAGTCATTTGTTACAATTTAAAGTGCACATTGATTATATACAATGAAAACATACTGATTTTTTCTGATAGAAGAAATCTTCTATGTGCGCCCCTCCCCCACATACACACGCACGCGCGCCATCGCACGCACATAATTGGTATCATTCCTGTGGCCTCCACTAAGTACTTTCGTGAATATCTGTTGTCCTATTTAACCAAGTGTCATGGTCTCTTGCATTTCGTAACCGCTATTCTTTTTCACTTCATTATGTATGTGTCAGATCCTAACCCATCCTTAGCTAGTACTGCCTTACTAAACATTGTTTGCCTTTTCCTGCATTACTCAGATCAATCGTTTCACTTTCCTGGTTTAGTTTATTAATCGCCTTTTTTCATCTCGAATTTATTTTCTGTAACTACACTGTATCATCGTCTGAAAGTCTCAGATTTGGAAACTATATATTCAATCCTTTCTATTTTCTTTGTCTCCCAATTCTATTAATCTGAAGACGTCTTGTCCAGTTTATGTCAATACAGAATGTCTTTACCCAATGTAGTTTTATTTAATACTACGTGTAGTTTGTCCACTCGTCGAGTTTTTTATAATTCCAAACTAAATTTGCAAATACAGTACCCTTTACCGAACTTGCGTAAAACGTCTTGTTCCCAAAAGCTTCTCGTAATCCACACATTATGTACAAAGTGGTTATCCACAAACATTACAGAATCTAAAAAATTCGTTTTTCACTTGCTAATTATGTATTGTGCTATCTTTAATTATATAGGCATACACACGCGCTTGTGTGACAATACCAATAAAGTTCGAAAGCTTAAAAATAGTGATTTTCTTTTTAGCTGTTTTTCTACAATAGATCAAGTTCAGCTGCCATTCCTCTGGGGTTCAGTAGGTTATTAATAATTGAAATGCAGTAATTGTAACTAATTATAGCCGTCACGGAAGGGTGAGCAGAAAACGAAAGGATGCCGTAGGCTATTATTTATGAAATAGGCCTAGGCCCTATATGGTTTGTTTCTTGTTCTTGGATTTCGTTGTCCATGACGTGTCCGTTTCTTAATTAAATATAATTATTTCACTAACGACTCGGAACACAAGTGTTCCGAGTCGTAGTGAAATAATTATATTTTGTTTCTTGTTGTTTAATTAATTAAATAATACTTTTATTACCGTGAACGAACATTTTCTTCTTCTTCTTCTTCTTCTTCTTCTTCTTCTTCTTCTTCTTCTTCTTCTTCTTCTTCTTCTTCTTCTTCTTCTTCTCCTTCTTCTCCTTCTTCTTCTTCTTCTTCTTCTTCTTCTTCTTCTTCTTCTTCTTCTTCTTCTTCTTCTTCTTCTTCTTCTGCTCCTCCTCCTCCTCCTCCTCCTCCTCCTCCTCCTCCTCCTTCTTCTTTTCCGCCACTCCCTGCTGCTGCTGTTCCTCCACCTCCTTCTTCTTCTTAATAGATAGTTAAAAGATTCTTGTTGTCCTTAACAAATACAAATAATAGTTATTTATGGTAACTATTAACCTTAAATGGTCCTCCGGTGATGATGACAGTAAAACACATGCAATGGATTTGTTTGTTAGGGTTTATGTTCAGGTTTTTCATAAGCTAAAGTACACATGAGTGTAAGTATAGGCTATACAATGGTCATCATCGTCCTAAGCGAATGCATCCTCTGTTTGCCAGCAATGATCTCTCTCAAGACCAATTCTGCCCAGTTCTCTGTAACATTCTTATATACGTATATACTGTATATACGTTTCGTATCTTCAGATTTTTCGGTTATAATTGTTCTTGTTGGTTTGCTGATTTCTGCGTAGGCCTATATATAAATATATAGGAAGAAGATAAGGAAGAAGATATAATATGACACACACACACACACACACACACAGTCCCATGTAGGCAAGCAAAAAAAGCATATAAATGAATGAAACTGTACGTAAATTAACGACATTTAATACAGGCATGCTATTTACAAGTTTTGTGTATTGCTATGAAAGTTTTTTTTTTAATGGAGATGGTATTAAGATAATTCTTTTTGTTTTTGGTAGCTGTTTATTTCCTGTGAATCCCTAACTGAGCCATAACGTGTAGGCTACGTATATTTACAAGCATCTGACAGTTGTTCGGTAAATAAACTTGGGCGGTTTTTTATCTCTCACTGCAAGAGAGTCTTGACTTATTTGCTTCATTTTTATTTGCGACGTCAGCCCGCTAATTGAAATCACTTACTGAGCATGCAGTGCTTTCCTTTCTTTGGCAGTGTCTACGAGGGCGAGAGAATGAGAAAGAGTGAGGGAGGTATCAGAGATAGGTGGATAAGTGTGTTTATTTACTACCGTTCTCTCTCTCTAGATATATATGTATATATATATATATATATATATATCCCTACCACCCCCTCTCACCCCATCGCCCGCTATCATCTGTCTCTTTCACCACCACGACCCTCTCAGATAAAGCAATTGTATGAATATAATCAACGCGAGAACCTAGAGGGAGGAACAAGAGGGACAACCTTCATCCACTCCCTTGTTGACTGTGTGACTGACAAGCATCCACCCATCTAACCACCCACCATTCTACAAGGGAGATTCACTCCCTTTATTATTATTATAGACACAACTTTTTACTTATCAGTTCCCTAACGCATTAGGCCATCCAATCAAAATCAGTACCAACTAACTGAAGTCCACCTCACCCCCATCGTCAACGTGGACACTGTTGAGATTGCAAATTGATGATATGAAAGAGGCATAAGAAGGGGATGTAATCCTCCGTTATAGTATTCTGTTTTAGATTTCTGACTGCCCTCCCGCGCCATTTTGTTTGCAAGTGATTCATCTTTTCAAATGACATCAGTCAATCACAACAGTAGGGTCGTCGTATTCGTTATTGTTTGTTGCTGATGACGATGCCACTTCTGCACTCGCGGGAGATTGTCGTCAGCCAGTGTAGCGAAATTGTTAATTGATGTCTAGACAACGGATCTGGATTTAAAAAATATTATGATATATTTTTTTGTCAGTCAACCTAGCGTCTGAAATAATCTTCGTTACATTGTTTGCTTATATCAACTGTTATTAATTGCTTTAATGAAATAATTATTAAACAATCTAACGACGGTTTCGATAAATAAAGTTACATATTCTGTTTTTTTTTTTGGACTTACTGTATCCAAAAGCGCGCACACACACACACACGTGCGCGCGGCTAAATTGCTATACGTCAGGTCGGGAATCTGTACACATTATTATTGCAAAAGTTTTAAGGCATGTGACTAATTTACTACTAATCCATTATCATAGAATGTGCGTTTATAATTCATCAACATTAATGCTGAGAGTAGGCTACAATTGAGTGACACAGAAACAGGCAAAAAAAGAAATTATTACAAGGTAGGCCTATAGGCCTATAGAAAATAATGTCGCATATGAAATAAAAACACCACTAAACCTAAAAATACAATGACACAGAAGCTCATTAGATAGATAATATATAGGCCTATATCAGAAAGAAAACTAATCAATCATAATAATACCAGATATACAACATTTATTAATTATGATCTTTACTGAAAAATTACTCTGAGCGTTGAGGAGTGGCACGGTGGGGGAGAGAGACAGATAGATAGACAGACAGACAAACAGGCAGGCAAGCGGGCAGGTAGGCAGACAGAGAAATGTATGAAAATGGTGTGTGGGTGCTATCTATGTACAGTACACCCGCAAGTTGGGCAGGTTGTGGTAGGACCGCCGCGCCGTAGATGTTTGTGTAACGGAAAAGACGTCTACATGTAGGCCTATAGGACGCTACATATGTAGTGGCGTCAAGGAGCTCGATGGATAAGATTAGACAAAGGTGAGGGCAATGAGGAAGTATAACACGGTAGTAATAGAAAACTAAACGGATTATACGATTAATTTTTTTTACCTTGTATATAATGGCGGCAGTAAGATGCCGGTATCTTAAATAATGAGGAAGATGAAACTGATCATCATTGATACGATGATGTTACTGATCATCGCTTCTCTGAGTGAAACGAAATTTTTGAGAAGAGTTAAGATCTGTAGGCTATGAGATCGAATTAGAAACTGAAGATAAAAGGGCCGATTTGTAAATGTACATGAGGAATGGGACATACTTCAGGGATGCGTTCTACAGACTGAAATTAAAAAGAAATTTCTTCGTTTTCGATTTATGGCCTGAGAAAAATTTCGCCTCGATTTTTGCTCCAAAGGTAAAATAAAGTCTCCTATTGAAATTGCTGAAAGTTAAATTAGAGGGTAAATGGTTTCATACGATTCTTGACCTGAAAAGTGAAGAAAAATGGCTCCAGAAGTGTATCTTGTGTAGACTTTTTTGAAAATGTTCGTAAATCTAAAAAAAATTGGTTTTGAAAAACACACTTTTTAGGTATTATTAAAACGGTTGTATGTCGGGCTATTAGGTCTTATTCTCACATTTTTAAAACCAAACGTTTCGGCCTCCGCAACGGAGGCCATCTCCTGTGATAAAGAGTACTAGCAGATGTTCGCCGTAAACACCTCAGTACAAAGGCAAACCCTGTTTTCGATCTAAGAAGGGTCCCTTACATAA
This sequence comes from Magicicada septendecula, assembly GCA_034769895.1. Taxonomy (NCBI): domain Eukaryota; kingdom Metazoa; phylum Arthropoda; class Insecta; order Hemiptera; family Cicadidae; genus Magicicada; species Magicicada septendecula. The sequence goes on from CM068368.1 coordinate 497,157,243, forward strand.
ATTCTCATCGCCAGCTCGATGTAGGCTGGAAACAGCATGGACCAATCATAATCATCTGTCACCTGATTGTCTCGGGAGCACAGCATGCCAAATCCTATTTAATAGGAGGCTTTCTCCTTTTCGATTCATGTGCGACCGATCGCCGCAATCGTTCTCCAAGAATCTGTCCTCGGCCCCGTTCTGTACCTCGTGTACACGAACGACCTGCCTGTACAGTCTGGAGTCACTCTCTCACTTTATGCCAATTTTGGTCATCCCGCTAAAGTGGTGCAACGTCAGCTAGTCCTTCTTCCGGACTGGCTCAGGAAATGGCGGGTGGCAGTCAGTAAGGAGAGTCGATTGCCTTTCCCGTCAACTTACTTCCCGATGCCAGCCCATCTCTCTCAACGGGAGCCCGATCGAATGGAAACGGTCTGTGAAGTATTTGCACGCCTTAGCTTTGCAGCCAGTGTCTCAAGAAAGCCCGCGACGTCAAAGCCAAGCTATTTCCCTTCCTCTCAAATCGGAGTTCAGTGCCTGTGCGTACTAAACTGACCATCTATTTGATCTATCTTAGAGCCACCCTGACTTACGCAGCGCCTTCATATTGGTCCCTGCTACAGTCCTACGTTGTTGCGCGGTTGGAAGCTTTTCAATCTCATACCCTCTGTTACATATCCAATTCTCCCTGGTACGTCCGCAATGACGTTATCAGACGAGAGTTGAAGGTTCCTTCTGCTGATGAGTTCGTGCGTTTTCTGGCGCTCAAACTCTTCACACGAGCCTCCACCTCATCCTACCCTCACATCCGAAGCCTTAGTACAGATGATTGCCCTCCTCTTCGCAAATTCAAACGTCCCCGAACCCTGGTCGATGACCCCCCTCATGAGAATTCATCTGTGCCTCACCTCCACCCTTGCGACGCTTTATAATCTATTCTTTCCTCTTCCAGCTACAAAAGTGGAACGCCTAACCATCTCCTCACTCCTCAACGGCACTCTAACAAGAACGGCTTCACTGCCGCTCCCTTTAATCCTCTCCTAAAAAAAAAAAAAAACAGCCGTTGTGAATCGCCTCCGCGTTTCTGCACCACCTAAACAGCTTCAGCCCTCCTTGTTGGAGGGCTACATCCTTTATACTGACACACCAAGCAGGCATCGGGTTTACCCGGACAGTGTAACCACTGGGGAATGACCAGCGTAGCTGCCCCACGATTGGATTGGATTGGATTTTCGATTCATAGAGGCAATCACCACCCCCCCAACTACCGGTCCTGCCGTCACCGAAGCACCCGAGCATTGGTTCACGACCTGCAACTGAGCAGACTAGCCCTATGTCTTCTGCTACAGCTGCCGTGACTTCTAAAGTAATTAAGAAGTCCCAACGGCCGAAGCAACCACCTGTGGCCCAAGTATCCCCACCTCAGGCTCCAACTCAAGCCCCAGCCTACCCAAAGCGACAACACGCCGTAATTTCGAGACACAGATAACAATGTCATACAGCTCAAGTCTGAGCTCCTGCCATCCAGTACAGAACGCCTGCGCGTCGCGTAGAAGAAAAGACCGACGCTATCACTTCAGTCCCAGCTTCTAGCGCCTCTGATAAAGGTGGTATCTCTGGTCCTAAACCCATAGCTTCCACCAAACTCTCGTTTGTTACGTCTTGGCACTCTTATACGCAGACTGTCTCTAGCCATTCTGTCTTGAACTCCGTCCCTGAAAACGTAACCGTCGTCCACGACTTTCTTGCGGCGTATGACCACCGCAAAGTCACCCAGGACTTTAGGTCCATCAAATCCATTTCAGCTTGGAGATTACGGATGTAGCCGAGAGATTCGTCCTTTTGGTGGAAGCCGCCACTTGCATAGGCCTTCTATGAGTCGAGTACTCAAACCCCTCTATCCTTGCCTGCATGCTAAAGGTGTGGCTGAAAAGTCCAGGAACTCCAACAATTAATAGTCCAACTCAAACTCGATGTAATAGTTCTCAGTGAGACCCACTTGACCCCGGTGAGGCAGTTTTAAACGGCCAATTATGTGTGTTATTGGGACAATCGGCCGGTCTCTGCAGGAGGCGGTACGGTCGTAGCGGTGAAGATCTCAATTGGTTATCGTCGCGTCGATAACGTCTACCGCACAGGGCGTGCCTAGAGGCCACTGACGTGGAGATTCATAGTGCTCTCGGCGGTGTCCTCTTGGTGGTGGCTTTCAAGGACTTTTGCACCCCGACTTGGCGGCCGACTTCGATGTACACAGAAGGCCATCAAGGCAGGCGACCTCAACTGTAAGAATCGTTCCTGGAACAGTCCCTTGACTCCTCCGAACGGGAAGAGCTTACGCACGTTTGTCGATCCCCGCCGGGCAACGGTGATTAGGTCCGCCCAACCAACGTTCTACCCCTCACGACTCATCGCAACCCCGAATGCCTTGGATATCGCGGTGATACAGGGCGTTCACTGTCCGGTCTAGGTTCTCTCGCTAATGGAATTATCGGCTGATCACCTCCCGATCTTGGTTCACGTCGCTACCCAACACTCCAACACGCAGAGATGTCAGGAAGTTGGTAGAATGCGACCGTTATGCCCGGCGCTTAGTCGTCGATTGCCAGAGGCGGGACTGCTCGAAGCCTTCCGCCATGTCGACGAGGCAGTTGCCGCGTTCGATGAGGCCATCATCTCAGCGGTTGACGCGTCTTCTAGAATGAAGAATGGCTTCACGCTCCACTATCAACGGATCCTTAAGGAGAAGAGTGCTCTCGCTCGTGAGAGGAATCGCCTCCTGAGACGCTGGCAGCGGACCCGTGATCCGGCCTACCATCTGGCTAAACAGTTGACCGAGCTTCTCCGGCCACATATAGGTGGTACGGAGTCATATGTGAGGGGTTCAACACACTTTCTTGAAAGGCTCGGTGGGTTGTCGTTGCAGCCTGGAGACATAACGGTCAGCTTTGACGTGGTTTCGTTGTTCACCATGGTGCCCGTAGATGATGTCCTTGGTCACTTAGCTAACCTTTTTCCGGCAGACATTACAGCGCTTTTCCGGCATGTTCTGAAAACTACATATTTTCAGTACGGCGGTGAGTTCTTCGAAATGATTGATGGTGTGGCCATGGGGAGTCCACTCAGTCCTGTGGTGGCGAACTTTTATATGGAAAGGTTCGAACAGCGGGCAATTACATCTTTTCCGCTGAAGCCGAGGTGCTGGTTCTGGTTCCGGTATGTTGATGACACATTTGTTATCTGGAGCCATGGTGAGGGAGAACTCGGCAGGTTCCTGGCACATCTCAATCAGGTTCACCCACGGATACAGTTTACCGTTGAGAGGGAGACCGACAATCAGCTGGCTTTTCTGGACGTGTTGGTCCTTAGAAGGACCGATGGCAGCCTCGGACATAAAGTTTATAGAAAACCGACGCACACTAACCGCTATCTCCATAAACAGTCGAACCACCATCCCAGCCAGAAGAGGGCGGTGTTGAAGACCTTGGTGGACCGGGCTAGGAGGATATGCGAGCCCCGGTACCTCGATGATGAGCTGCGCCACCTCGAACTAGCGCTGCAGGCCAATGGGTATTCCGTCGGGGAGGTGAGACGTGCGGTCCGGCCGAGAAGAACAGCCAGGCCGGAAGTGGATTCACGGGAGACCGTCGGTTTCGCGGCGTTGCCCTAAATTCATGGGGTGACGGACCGCATTGGTAGGCTGCTCAGTCGGCACGGTGTGAGGCCAGTATTCAAGCCGACAAAGAAGATACACCAGTTCTTGCGGCCGACGAAGGATGTCCGAGACCCGCTGTCATCGTGCGGTGTGTACGGAGTTCCCTGCTCATGCGGCCAGGTGTACATTGGTACCACGAAGCGCAGCGTCCGCACACGCGTGGGTGAACATAGCCGTTACTGTAGACTGGGCAGCCGGAGAAGTCTGCCGTGGCCGAACACGCGCTTGCCAATGCCGACCATCGGATCCGTTTCGATGAGACGAAACTCTTGTCGGCGGTGAGTGATTACTTCCCTCGTCTTCATATGGAGTCCGTCTTGATTCAGAAGCATCCTGCGATCGCTATGAATCGGCGCCAGGTCAGAGCTGTTGGGTTGTGCGTCGTGAGACGACCCAATGGTTTCCTAGTACCGAGCCTCCGGTAGGGGCTCCTGTCTAGTGGTCCTGTCCAGACGGAATATTGATTAATTAATTTTTATTGGTCGCTACAACGACATGCTCGTACTAGGTCGACTAGTACAGTATTTGTCGAGGCCGTTTCCAAGAATCACCTGGACGTGTTCGGTACTTGCCAAGGCCAGCTATGAGTGGGTTTGTCTGGGTCCTCGCAGCTCGGACGTAAAATTTACGTGCAAGTCGCCTTGCGGTGTCATCCAAGGAGCGGACACCGAGTCCTCTTCTCAGGAGACGAGAAGAAAACCGATAGGGGACTTTGGCCGCTAGCCGAAGCCCTCTATCGAGAACGCTTTGCAACCTTCTTTTATGAACGGTTGCGAGGTAACCCCAGACGGGAAGAGCGTAGGTAATGATCGGCAACAGGTACGCGTTGACAATCAACTTACCCAGCTTGCGGGTCATAGCCTTGTTGGCAAGTATCAGAAACAGTTGCGCGAGACGAGCGGACGCTTTCTTTCGCATCGTCTCAGCGTGGGCACGCCAGGTGAGCCGACGATCAAGGTGGACACCGAGGTACTTTACTTCTCTCGACCAGGGCAAATACGTTCTACCGAGTCTCACTCGGCCTCGTGTTTTTTTCCGGCGCTTTGTGAATAGCACCGCGGAGCTCTTGGTTTCGTTGACGGCAACTTTCCAGCTTTCCGTCCACGTCGAATACGCATCGAGTGCGCGCTGAAGTCGTGGGATAGCAAAGTCTGCGTTCCGATCGGCGGTATAGACCGCCGTGTCGTCGGCAAACAAAGCCATCTGGACTCCAGGCTCTCTGGGTGCGTCGTTGACATACACGGAGAACAGGAGAGGCCCTAGCACGCTACCTTGAGGTACCCCGGCTGTAATACGTCTCTCGGAAGAGACGTGGTCGTCTATTCGCACGCAGAAAGTCCTCTCCGTCAGAAAGCTAGCAATCAAGCGAAGGTAGCAATCTGGGAGCTGGATTTCCCGGAGCTTGAACAAGAGCCCGTCATGCCAGACACTATCAAAGGCCTTTTCCACATCTAGGAAACAGGCGACAGTGCTCTTTCCGACACCCGGCGTCCGTGATGTATTCCACCAGTCTCATCAGTTGATGAGTGGTGGAATGCCCCACACGGAAGCCGAACTGTTCGGGGACCAGTACATCGAAATTTCTTAGATGATCTAGTACTCTCCGTTGTACGAGACGTTCGAGGACCTTTGACGTGGCTGACAGTAGACTAATGGGCCGGAGGTTGTCGGGACGGGAAGCGTCCTTTCCCTGCTTCGGGATCACTATAACCGTCGCCTTACGCCATTTCTGGGGAAAATAGGCCAGTCTAAGACACGCGTTGAACAGCGCGACCAAGAAAAGTACTCCTCGCTCCGGGAGTCGAGTAAGAGCGGCGTTCGAGACGCAGTCCGGGCCAAGAGCTTTTCTCGGCACGAGTTCAACGAGCCGATCTGTGACCTCTTCCCTAGTACTGGGTTCGGGCTCCGTAGTGATCGGAAGAGACAGAAAGTCTTCCACTTCGTTCTCGACTTCTTCGTCGAAGTCCCAGTCCATGGGCGGGTTAGGTGCGAACTGTCGCTCAAAACACGCGCCCAAGTACTCGGCCTTCGCCTCCGGGCGAGCCAGGATTTGACCGAAAGGTCCAGCAATGGCCGGGATGCGAGGTCGGCGCCTCTTCCCTACCAACGCCGAAGGTATCCGGTAAGGGCTACTTTCGTCCGATCCGTCCCCTGCCTGGGCCACGGCGAGTTCCCAACAGCGTCTCCGGTAGGCCTGCATTTCACGACGTAAAATGCCGGTCGCCCGGTTGTACGCTGCCTTGTCGGCCGGATCACGGGTCCGCTGCCAGCGTCTCCGGAGGCGATTTCTCTCGCAAGCGAGAGCACTCGTCTCCTCTGGGATCCGCTGCCAGTGGGGCGTGACGCCAGGCTTCATCCTGGAAGACGCGTCGATCGCAGATACGACAGCCTCGTCAAACGCGGCAACTGCCTCGTCGACTTGGCGGAAGGTTTCGAGTGGTCCCGCGTCTGGCAATCGACGACTTAACGCCGGGCCATAGCGATCCCATTCTACCACCTTCCTGACATCTCTGCGTACGACGTGCTGGGTAGCGACGTGTATCAGGATAGGGAGATGATCGGACGATAGTTCCGTTAGCGCGGACACATGGACCGGACAGTCAATTCCTTGAATCACCGCTATGTCCAAGACATCGGGAGCCGCGTTGCGTTGTGAGGGGTAGAACGTAGGTTGGGTAGGCCCAATCACTTGTATCCTGCGAGAATCGGCAAACCTGCGTAAACGTTTCCCGTTTGGGGCAGTCAAGCGACTGTTGCAATCGCGATGGTTACAGTTCAGGTCGCCGGCCATGATGACCCTCCTGTGTGCATCGAACGCGACAGCTAGATCGGGGTGAAGGAGCTCTTTTTGCGGCGGTTTATACGCCGCGACCATCTGTACGCCGCCTAGAGTGTTTAACAACTCCACAGCGGTGCCTTCGAGGTGAGTCATTGCAGGCAAGACGACTCGGCGATGCTCGAGAGTGAGCCTCACCGCGACGGCAGTACCGCCACCAGCAGTGCCCGGCCTGTCGTTTCGATAGCACACATAGTTGGCCAGTCGTAACCGACTCGCAGGAGTCAAGTGGGTCTCATTGAGAAGGACTAAGTCGGGTTTGAGTCGGGCCAGTAATTCTTGGAGTTCCTGGATCTTGTTGGACAACCCGTTGGCGTTCCAGGAAAGAATTGAGAGATCACGTTTGAGGACCCGACTCATAGAAAACCTACACAAGTGGCGGCTTCCACCAAGAGCATGAATCTCTCGGTTGTATCGGCAGTCTCCAAGCGGGAGCGGATGGACCTGAAGGTCTGGGCAACTTTGCGGAGGTCAAATTCCGCAAGGAAGTCTTTGACGACCTGATAGTCGTCTGGATCGGTTTTTGAGGCAGAGTGCCCGGAGACTGCGCATAAGAGCGCCGAGGCTTGTCAATCGGGGGATTGGTGGAAGCCAGGGGTTTCTTGGGGCCAGGTGTAGCGCCTCTAGTGGAGGTGCTAGGAAGAGGGACAGATGCGATAACGTCGGTCTTCACGCGCTGCGCAGGCTGTCTGGACTGTGCGGCTGGGTTGGCAGGAGCCCGGGATCTAGCGCCACGGGGCTTAAGTTGCCGCTTCTTTTTGCCTGCATTAGGGTACCGCGGGGGCGGGAGGTCAGGCGAGGCTGCTTCTAAAGCAGGGGCAGGATTCTCCGGTGCTGGGGAGGGTTGAGAATTCTCAGGCTCCACAACCGAGATGTTTGGCAGTGGCTGGTCTGTCTCATTTTGTTTAGAAGCCGCGAGGTTACGGCGCTTTTTCGCCTGAGGCGGGACAGGGGCCTGGGAAGGAGCCTGAGATGGAGATGCCTGGACTACAGGTGTCTGCTTCGGGCCTTTGCTACGTTTTCGTTGCCTGTTGGCAACTGCGGCGAAAGACACGGCAGCCGTAGCAGGAGGCGCAGGGCCTGGCTGCTCGGTTGCAGGTCTGGAACCAGCTTCCGGATGCCTCGGTGGTGGCAGGCGCCCTTTCGGCTTTCGCCGCTCGAGCTCCCGCTGAAACACCGGACATGCCCGGTAGTTGGCGGGGTGACTTCCGCCGCAGTTGATGCACCTTTTAAAGGCTGGAGCATCGCAGTGTTTGCTGGCGTGAGGCAAAGAACACCTCACGCACGCCGGAGCGTTAGAGCAAGTCTCTGAGTGGTGCCCGAAGCGTTGGCACTTGTAGCGCTGAGGCAGAGCCCCGGGAGCGCGGCTTCTTTCCACTTTTACGCGGAAACCAAAAAGCCGCGTAAGAGAGAGTAGGCTTGCGCCTGCCTCGCTGTTCTCGGCCATGATGCGGACCAGGGGAATTGGACGCCTGGTCCGGCGGGAGCAAACACCCGATGTACCGCGCGAACCGGATAACCCAGCTCGCGCAGCTCATCGAGGATTTCCTCGAGAGGAGAGTCCACGTTTAAGCCTCTGAGCACGAGGGACAGAGGCTTCACGTGTTTCGGGGTAAAGGTGTGGTATTGTGAACGAACACGGGCGGGATGCGACGAGTGGCCGGCGGTGCTTGGGCAGCGCCGGGCACAGTCGGCCCCGAGCCGGATTCGCCATCGGCGGGAACAACTTCCATGGCGGACGCCGAGGAAGAGGTTGAGGAGGACCGGTTCCGCCTCGGTTTCTTAACCGGGCGCCCCCGTGGCCCAACCGCCACGGAAGCGTCGGTCTCGTCACCGGGCAGCGGAACCGTCCGGGGATCGACTACTTGGTCCGCATCCATAGCCGGAGAACACGGCGAATCGCTCGTGTGGGATATGGAGGAGGCGAGCGACTGCGTGCTCGTTGACGCCCCCGGAGCGGGCATTTCTGCCAACGAGCGGGAGGTTTGCCGACCAGAGGCAGCCAGGCTGCCTCCGGCGGTAACCAGGGACCTAGGGTCCGGCCCGAGCCGGATCGCAAGCGGGACTGAAACGCTCAGGCTTACTATGAGCTGGGCAAATGACCGGCTTCGTTAGATACCTCTCCTTACCAAGAGAGGTGTCCACCGGCCTCTTTACCTAGGCGATATCCAAGCTCGCTTACCACTGGTGGGGGCTCGCAAGGATCGTCCTAGGCAGCGCTACCTAAGAGCCTGAGCGTCAGCGGGCTATATGCGCTGCGCAACCTTAAGCTCTGGCAGGCTGAATATGCTTCCTCTTCAAACTTGAGGGTAGTCCTGAAAAGGGTCGCTCGGCTGGTGGCCCTTAGAAGGTCCGACGGTCTCAGCTGTGTGTGCTGGCTACTCAATTCACCAGCCAGCTGAGTATGAATCGGCGGGGCGAAAGCATCTCATTAAGTACATTATGGCATGGCGCGATGCGAGCCTCTCACACACCTTCTTGTTTCTGATTGGCCGGTGATGCTGTACTTACCTGTGCGAGGGTTGCAATTAGTAAACAATTAGCACAGGTAGCATCGAGGGAAATCAGCAGCCTTCCCCACAGTATTTCTTGGAAAACAAGTGAGTCACATAATGGCGTAGCTTGGTGCGAGCCAATCATACACCATCTCTGTTGTGATTGGTTGATGGTGTCATTTTTACCTGTACGTGGGACTTTGCTGAATTTATATGTACAGGTAGCATGGCAGGACAGCTTTAGTCTATACCACAAAGTAGACACCCAAAGTGCAGAAATTTTATTCCACTGATAATGGCAGCCAGTGGAGCTGCCGAAACGTTTGGTTTTGTTTTTAACCAGGGACCACGGCCAAACAGCCCGGATATCTTTCATAATTCAAATGACACCGGCCGTGAAAGCCTAAGGAATAATTTAAGACGCCTCTACGGGGAGGAAGTTTCAAAAAATATCAGACGATTTGAGGGGCTAAGAAAGAAGAAGGTACACCTGCTCTGTTCACTGGCTTTTCTGTCAAGATGCCGGGATACTGGTGTTATTCCCCGGTTTCTTAAATTGAAGAATTCCATTTTTACACCGCAAGCCAGTCGCATTTATCGACGTGCAGAGCAGGCGATGCTACGCGAACGTATCCACCAGACCAGGAAAGATCTTGCCGACAACAATATGAGGTTATTCCGCCTACATCTGGAATTAAGCACTGTGTTGTCACCTGGCCACTGGGATCTGGTGGATAGCCTAAGTTCCAGCGCTTCCGAGGCCGTTCGCGATAGTGTTCTATCGCGCCATGAGAGTAAGTACTGGAGAGATAGCCCCGAGGAGAACAACCAGGGACAACAGCGAAGCAGCTTAGAGACGGACAGGACAGTAGTGAACTTGTCGGACCGCCAGCTTACCACCACCGAAACTGCTGTCTTGGCGAGGGGTGAGAAGTTTGCAGTGGCCCCTAAGAAGATTCCAGTGGAGGACATCATTGCCAACGTTGAAGCTGGAGTGCGGCGGCTGCCGCGTGAACAGGCAGATGAAGTCAGGATCGAAGCATCGAGGATCCTGGCTAGAGCGAAACCGCCGCGATGCAACATGCCAGTGAGTGAGCTGCGGGCACTAAAGACATTAAGGCGGGATGAGTCTGTCATCATATTACCGGCGGATAAGGGGAGTGCGACTGTTGTAATGAACACCGAAGACTACCAACGGAAGATCGGGGAACTGCTGGACCCAGAAAACTACAAAAAACTGAGAAGAGATCCGACCGCAGTGGTCCTAAAAAGGACCGATTTTCTGGTTAAGCGGTCTTCCTTGGAGCCTGATGTGAAGGCAGCCGTGCGGTGTTCGGAAGCCCTTCCACCTAGGCTTTATGGGCTCCCCAAAATCCACAAGCCGGACGTCCCGCTCAGACCCATCGTCAGCGCCATAGGATCTCCAACCTACCATCTGGCTAAACACTTTTGACCGAGCTTCTCCGGCCACATATAGGTGGTACGGAGTCATATGTGAGGGGTTCAACACACTTTCTTGAAAGGCTCGGTGGGTTGTCGTTGCAGCCTGGAGACATAACGGTCAGCTTTGACGTGGTTTCGTTGTTCACCATGGTGCCCGTAGATGATGTCCTTGGCCACTTAGCTAACCTTTTTCCGGCAGACATTACAGCGCTTTTCCGGCATGTTCTGAAAGCTACATATTTTCAGTACGGCGGTGAGTTCTTCGAAATGATTGATGGTGTGGCCATGGGGAGTCCACTCAGTCCTGTGGTGGCGAACTTTTATATGGAAAGGTTCGAACAGCGGGCAATTACATCTTTTCCGCTGAAGCCGAGGTGCTGGTTCTGGTTCCCGTATGTTGATGACACATTTGTTATCTGGAGCCATGGTGAGGGAGAACTCGGCAGGTTCCTGGCACATCTCAATCAGGTTCACCCACGGATACAGTTTACCGTTGAGAGGGAGACCGACAATCAGCTGGCTTTTCTGGACGTGTTGGTCCATAGAAGGACCGATGGCAGCCTCGAACATAAAGTTTATAGAAAACCGACGCACACTAACCGCTATCTCCATAAACAGTCGAACCACCATCCCAGCCAGAAGAGGGCGGTGTTGAAGACCTTGGTGGACCGGGCTAGGAGGATATGCGAGCCCCGGTACCTCGATGATGAGCTGCGCCACCTCGAACTAGCGCTGCAGGCCAATGGGTATTCCGTAGGGGAGGTGAGACGTGCGGTCCGGCCGAGAAGAACAGCCAGGCCGGAAGTGGATTCACGGGAGATCGTCGGTTTCGCGGCGTTGCCCTACATTCATGGGGTGACGGACCGCATTGGTAGGCTGCTCAGTCGGCACGGTGTGAGGCCAGTATTCAAGCCGACAAAGAAGATACACCAGTTCTTGCGGCCGACGAAGGATGTCCGAGACCCGCTGTCATCGTGCGGTGTGTACGGAGTCCCTGCTCATGCGGCCAGATGTACATTGGTACCACGAAGCGCAGCGTCCTCACACGCGTGGGTGAACATACCCGTTACTGTAGACTGCGACAGCCGGAGAAGTCTGCCGTGGCCGAACACGCGCTTGCCAATGCCGACCATCGGATCCGTTTCGATGAGACGAAACTCTTGTCGGCGGTGAGTGATTACTTCCCTCGTCTTCATATGGAGTCCGTCTTGATTCAGAAGGATGCTGCGATCGCTATGGATCGGCGGACCACGATGACCACGATGAATGCAGGGCACAGCACAGTGCGTGCCCCAGTGACTGCAGCGTCCGGGCGAGCCCGATGACTGCCTGATGCTTGGCGAGTGCTTGGTGCGAGACTTGTCGCTGCGAGCATGTAGCATGTAGCATTGTAGTAGCGGGGCGTCTTTGCACCCGGTGCATGACTGCAGCATCTGAGTCGAGCTCAATGGCTGCCTGTGGATATACATAGGTCTGGTTCTTCGACTGGTGCCTAATATCAGGAATGGACAACCGCCAACCAGTTAACTGAGAAGGCGGGGGAGAAAGGTTTTAATTTTTATTTATTTTAAAATATTTGCAATCAGTGGGCACTGCCGCATGAACGGGTTCAGATGACAGATGTCACCCGTTCCCAGTCCCGCGTGCAGACGCCGTGAGGCGTCGGTCGCTCCCCGCGAGGCAGAGAGCCTCCGTGCCAGTGATAGCGCGTAGCAGCAGCATTCAGCGTGGTCGGCATACTAGGAAGGGAGGAAGGAAACAGCTTGAGGTTTATTAGGAGGAAGGAATATTCAAATTGAGGTTTAAGCAGGTTACTTAAACTTATGGCGGGTCATCGAGAATCGCCCGAGGGCGTTTGACCCGGACAGGGGGAGGTGGTTGCGTGGTGCTGATGGTTCTGAGGTAAGGGAAGGAAGAGGTCTCAGCTGCGGCAAAGAGAGTCGCAGCTAATGACCAGACAAAGGCTGAGAGAGCAGGAACTCGTAGACCTCCTCGAATTACACTGTTTCTAACAAACCAAGGAGATCCCGACAAGGAACGGAGGGTTCTGGATTGGAAACTTTCCAGCCTACGCCTGTTGGTGGCGGAGGCAAGTGACCACCATACAGGTGCCGCATAGGTCAATACAGACCGGAGAAACAACAGATAGAGGGTAACTTTCGTGCGCAGCGCCAGGGGGCTGCGGCACGCGAGGTATGGGAAAAGTTTGGCTCGGACGCCGCGAGCCTTGGCAAGGGTGTCCGTCACGTGGGCGTTGAAGCATAGGCGACGATCTAGCCGAACGCCTAGATACTTCACCGACTCTTTGTAGGCGATAGGCCTCCCTTCAAGGGAGAGGGGCTGGCATCGGGAGATGGACTTACGAGTGAAACAGATCGCCTCGGATTTCTCCGTGTTGATCGTCACCCGCAATTTCCGTAGCCAGTCCGGAAGCTGGTCCAACTGACGCTGCAACTGTGTACTCGCAAAACGCGGGGACACAGAGCTGTAATGATACATTGCATCGTCAGCGAACAAAGACAACGTGACTCCAGGCAAAACAGGCAGGTCGTTCGTGTACACGAGGTACAGAACGGGGCCGAGGACAGATCCCTGGGGTACGCCAGCGGCGACAGGACGAACTGCAGAGCAGGTTCCGTCGACGCTAACCCTGAAGGTTCGGTCGCTGAGATACGACCGGAGGAAAAACACTATGGACGATGGTAAGGGGGAGTTAGCAAGTTTGAAGAGGAGACCTTCGTGCCAGACTTTGTCGAAGGCCTTGCTCACGTCCAGCAGTGCGGCGGCCGTAGCCGCTCGCCTGTTGGTGGCGTCAGAGAGTTGCGTTACCACGCGGACTAGTTGAAGCGTGGTCGAGTGCTCTCTGCGAAACCCGAACTGTTCGCTGCGGATAAAATTATCCAACAACGGCGAGATGCGGGCCAGCAGGAGCCGCTCGAACACCTTCGAGATAACTGGCAAGAGAGATATTGGCCGATAGCTTTCAGGAAGCATGCGCGGCTTGCGGGGTTTAGGAACCATAACGATGTTGGCATTTTTCCACAGGCGGGGAAAGTACTGTAGCCGGAGACAAGAGTTGAACAGCTCGAGAACGAGGTCAACGCCTGAGGCCGGGAGATATTGTAATGCAGCGGCCCCGATCCGGTCAGGACCGGGGGCGCGACGGCGGTTTAGTCGACAGACAGACGAAACGAGTTCGTCTCTGTCGAACGGGAGGTCTGGGCCAGCGGGAGGGCGAGAAAAATAACCAGATAGGAAGTCCCGGACTTCTGCCGAGTGAGCAGGGTCCGAAACGCCTCGATGAACGGTAAATTGCGACTCCATGCAGTCGGCGAAGACCTCAGCCTTGCCTTCTGATGAAGACACAACCCCGTTCGGGGTTTCCAGCGGGTTGCGAGTTCTCTTCTCGCGGGTCAGTCTACTCACCGCTCTCCAGACGGAGGCGTGGTCGACTTCAAGAGACTCAAGGTATGAGTCCCATCGATCAGAGTTTACGTCCCGCAGTAGCTGCTGAACGTAAAGGGACTGTTGTTGAAATCGTCGCTTAACGACTGGGTCTCGGGTTCTTTGCCATCTGCGGCGGAGCTGGCGCCGTAGCCAGATGGCGTGGAGTACTTCCGCAGGTAAGGCCGATTTACGATGATTCACCTCGAGTGCGTAGGTGTGTCGATCCATGACACCTTGGACCAATTCCTGAAGATTTGTGGCGCGGAGATCCAGATCGTCACGAGTGACGATTGGGTCCGCCGGGAGAGATGGTAACCTTCGAGAGAGCTCGTCATGATAGGATCGCCAGTTGACTCTCCTAACAATCTGAGCGGGAAGTCGGGGTGACGCCGACAGCTCTCGAACAGTTATAACAAGGGGATTGTGATCGGACGAAAGGTCCGACACAGACGAGACCTCGATGTTGCGGGCAACGTTCCTGACAACTACTATGTCAAGAACGTCCGGCCGATGGCCGTGAAAGGGGAAGTAGGTAGGGTCTTCAGGGCCGATGACATTAAGTGCCGGGTCGCCAGAGACGAACCGGAACAGAGAATTTCCATAGGCGTTGACAACGCGGCTGTTCCATGAAGGGTGTTTGGCGTTTAAGTCGCCGGCTACAATGGTTGAGAGGGGGTGGACGAGGAGGGCGTCCCACTCCTCGGGCGGTGGCGGAGTTGCCGGCCAGGCCGGAGGTACGCAGAAACAACGCGCAGCTCCGATCCGCCGGCGTCCACCGCCACCGCACAGCCTTCAATAATAGATGTATCTAGAGGAGGCAAAAGCCTGTGGGATATCCGCCTGTGGACTAAAACAGCTGTGCCCCCCGAGGGGGGACAGCGAGGCCGTAGGGGACGATCCTGACGATAACAGGCATAGGCAGGAAGGGAAAATGAGTGGTAATGAGCCAGATGAGTCTCGGAAAGAAGTATGATATCAACATCATACTCCGTTACGAAAGTCATCAGTTCAGATCGCCTGGGGAGTAGCCCGAAGGCGTTCCACGCAACGATCCTCAGGCTATTAGCCATTTAGGGGAAGTAGAGGAAAGAGGGCAGCTAATGATTGGAACACCAGGGCAAGCACAGTGGTAGTGTCGCGAGCAGTCCTGATGGATGCAACAAGATTATCTGCCCAGGCAGTCAGGGGATCCGCCGAAGCCCGGGAAGATTCCCGGGGTTCAGGAGGACAAGCCTGACTGGCCTCGACAGGGGTAGCAGATGGCGCTGGGCTGGTGGTCTGAGTAGTAGACTGCTCGCTGGAGGGTTGAGGACGATGGCTGGGGGCGGGTCGAGCCCGCGGAGAGGGTACAGGTGGAACCTGTGATGATGTTGGTCGGCCGGCGGAGTTCCGGCGACGACGAGAGCGCTTAGATTTGCCCGATCGGGCTGGAGGCGGGGCTGATTTAGCGGCCATGGCCGCGTAGGAAGGTGCGGGCGCTCCGGTAGGCGCCGGGATTGAGGCCGCTGCAGGCGGCGCCGAAGCGACGACTGCAGGCGAGACAGCGGCACCGGAAGCAACCGGAGTTGCTGCCGGTACCTGGGCAGATGCACCAGTGAGTGGCGGGAAAGCCGCTCTCCGGTTAGGGCCAGGACCAGCTACACGGCCTGCCTGCGCGCCAGGGCGCACAGGAGGTCGCTGCGGTTTCATGGCGGCGATAAAGTTTGGGCAGCCTCGGTAATTAGCCGGATGGGCTCCTTTACAGTTGCAGCATTTAGCTGTGTACCCCGTCGTAGGCTTAACACAGCCACGATGAGGTTCAGCACAACGCACGCAACGCGGGGGCTGATGACAAAAAAGACTGCTGTGGCCGAACCTCTGGCAGTTGAAACACTGCGAGGGGCCGGGCCGCGGGTCAAATGTTCTGACTTGCACCCGTAGGTGCAGAAGATTCTGGAGAGTGTAAATCTCCTCGAAGGGGCCTACTTTCAGTAATTTACAAAGAAAGCTGTTGACAGGACGGCGGTCATCACCTTTGCCAACATGCAGGACGCTTACCGCGGTCGGCGCATAGCCGAGCGCAACAAGTTCCTGCCTGATGGCATCAGGTTCAGTAAAGGATGGAATTCCCGACAGAACGACCTTGATTTCTCGCTCTGACGGGAGGGCAAATGTATGAAAAGAAATCTTACGCTCTGTCAGGAATGACTGAACAGAGCGGAAGTCTGGGATGGTAGCGGTCGCCAGCTTTAGCGAGGCGCCTTGGCACCTCGCCTCGACCTTGACCGATGGGAGAGCTCGGGATATGGAACGTAAAAGTTCAGAATAATTCCTATTATCAGGAATTACAATAGGAGGAATGCGAGGAGGAGACACAGTTTGGGTGGTAGCTGGATACTCACGTTGCACGCGCTGAGTGCCGCTGTTACCATGATTAGATGGCAGATCTGCAGCTGAGGCGGGCGGCGGAGTTTGGGCCAGTTTTCGCTTGCGTTTGGCAGATTTGCCCTCCACAAGCGAGAACTGTCCGTCCCCCGACCCAACACTGCACATATCTACCGCACTATGATCACTTTCACTATCACTTTCACTGTCGTGAGGAAGTGGAGTGGTACGGAAGCCGGTTGAGCATGTTTCCATTAAGGAAACAAGCGGCGCCGGCAGAGGATTCGGTGGCGTATTCGACGCCATTTCGGACAAGCCGAAATGAACTCTACGCAGGTCTAGGATTGAGGGATCACCAGACACTGAAAACTATCCACAGGCACAATTGAACACTACACAGACCGCACAGCACACGGATACAAAAACTCCCGCACTAGCTAAATAAAAACTGATTTGCACTGAACTACTGAAGAATCTTGTAGAGTAGATGATGCTGAATGTGATGATGGTGATAAAAATGTTGAAAACTGAATATTTCCGCTAATTTACACGAAATATTGCAGAGCAAAATTGGACACAGCCTACCCGGGCAAATGCTCTAGGTAGACTTCCTGTCGCTGCGAGGATGGGTACCCCCTTTTTTATTTTGGCGGAGGTGAAGGAGACGGGCTGTGATTGGCTGAACCGCTGACGCGATCCACCAATGGCCTGAGAGGGAAGTCTACGCGAACGCTTAGCACGGACTGGCGGGATTTGTTCGCCCACAACGGGTCGATACACTTCCGCCCGCCCGGTAAGATTCCGGTAGACTGCCTTATGGCGATACCGAGGCAGGTGAGAGATTGGAGGGGCGAAGTTGCCTACTGAAGGTGGCGCTAGGCACACCTAAAGCCGGCACAACGCCCGACCCATCTGTCGGCCTGCAACGGACCGGATTTGACTGGAAGGAAGGTGGTGAGATCCGATTGGTCGGCGCGTGAACAGATGGTGAGAGGGCAATTTGTTACTTGAAAATTACGGTGGGTCGTCGAGCAAAGCTCGAGGGCGGCGGCGTTTGACTGGTGGTGGTCCATCATCGCTATCGAGGTGTTGGAGGTGTGGAAAGTCTGAAATGGATGCCCGATGGAAGAGGTTGAACGTAAGAGTTCGCGCAAATCCATCGAGCGACGGAATCTTCAGCCCTCGCCTGATAGTATCATTTTTTACAAACCAGGGAGAGCCGGAGATAAGGCGAAGGGTAAGGGCTTGGAAGGCTTCCATGCGTTTAACCACGTCGGGGGCGAGTTGGGTCCAAAATGCAGGCGCTGCGTACATAAGGACGGCTCGTAAAAAGAGCAGATAGATCGAGAGCTTCGTGCGCACTGGCAGTGGCCCTCGAGGCGATAAGAATGGATATAGTTTGGCTTTGACGCCTCGGGCGCGCTGGAGCACTGTGGACACGTGAGCTCTGAAGCTTAGGCGTCGATCAAGAGTGACGCCCAAGTACTTCACAGTACGTTGCCAAGCGATTGGGCTCCCTTCAAGGGAGAGGGTCTGGCATCGGGAAGTGAGCTGACGGGAGAAGGCAATCGCCCCGGATTTCTCCGTATTGATCGCCACCCGCCATTTCCTTAGCCAGGCCGGAAGTAATGCGAGCTGGCGCTGCACCACGTCAGTCGCAAAACGAAGGTTTGCAGAACTGGCGTGGTACATCGCATCGTCCGCATAGAGAGAGAGCGTGACTCCAGGCAATACTGGCAGGTCGTTCGTGTACACTAGGTACAGAACGGGGCCGAGGACAGATCCTTGAGGGACGCCAGCGGCGACGGGGCGGACAGAAGAGTACGTCCGGTCGACGCAGATCCTAAATTTGCGGTTGCAGAGATACGACCGCATCAGATGTACAAATGAGGCAGGGAGAGGGGAGGTGGCTAGTTTATAGAGAAGGCCTTCGTGCCAGACTTTGTCGAAGGCCTTGCTCACGTCCAGAAGGACGGCGACAGTTTGATGGTTCCTGTTGATGGCGTCGCTGAGTTGCGTGACAACTCGGACAAGTTGAAGAGTAGTCGAATGCTGCCTGCGGAAGCCGAACTGTTCCTGCCGGATGAAATTATCCAGCAGGGGAGTAATCCGGCGATGCAGGAGGCGCTCGAACACCTTCGATAAGACTGGCAAAAGAGAGATTGGGCGATGATTCTCCGGGAGTGTACGCAGCTTGCGAGCCTTCGGCAACATGACTTTGGCTCGTTTCCAAGGGCTGGGATAGTAATGGAGCCGGAGACATCCATTGAACAGCACGTGGATGAGTGAAACGAGACTTGCTGGGGCGTTAAGTAGGGCCGCTGCACCAATACGGTCCTCGCCGGGCGCCCGCTTGGGGCGCAGTCGACTAATGGCCGTTTCCACTTCAGCCTCGTCGAACGGGTCGATTGGGTCTGCGGGAGGGCGGGAAAAATATCCAGATAGGAAGTCTGCGACCGCTGCCGAGTGGCCGGGGTCACAGACGCCTCTGTGAACGGTAAATTGTTCCTCCATGATATCGGCAAAGACTTCTGCTTTGTCGGCCGCGGAGTACACAATCCCGTTCGGTGATCGTAGGGGGTAGCGGGTCCTTTTCTCGCCAGTGAGTCGGCGCGCAGCCCGAAAAACGGACTGTGGCGTGACTTCCAGAGACTCAAGATATGAGTCCCATCGATGAGCAGTGGCATCAAGCAGAAGCTGCTTGACAAGGTCTGATTGGGCGTTCAGCCTGCGTTTTACGGCAGGGTCCCGGGTTTGTTGCCATCTCCGGCGGAGCTGGCGCCGGTTGCGGATGGCCAGAATCACCTCTTCAGGTAACTGCGACCGTCTGTTGGGCGCAGGGACGTTATAGGTGTGTTTGTCCATGGCGGACGTGACGACTTCTTGAAGATAGTCGGCCAAACGGTCTACATCATCCGGGCTGGAGATGTCGACCTGGGGGTCAGATGGTACTGTTCGACCCAGTTCATCGTGGAACGATCGCCAGTTGACTCTCGTTACACGATGGGGAGGCTGGAGAGGTGTGTCCAGCGTGGGCCGAACAGTGAGTATTACCGGGTCGTGATCAGACGAGAGGTCGGACACGGCTTCTATAGCGATAGGGTAGGCCAAGTCTTTGACAACAGCAATGTCAAGGACGTCTGGAAGTCCCCGTTGATTGGGGATATAGGTCGGTGATCTAGGACCAAGAGCGTTCACATGAGGATGACGTTGAACGTATTGGTACTGAGAGCGGCCGTACGGGTTAGAGACACGGCTGTTCCACAGGGGATGCTTACTATTAAAGTCTCCGGCTGCGATGGTTGGTAGAGGGTCTTCTAATAGAGCGTCCCATTCATCCTCGTCGGGCGGTGGTCCACCTCGAGGGGGGAGGTAGACTGAGACCAGTCGAACCTCCCGAGCCCCGATGCAGAGAGCAACCGCCGTCGCCTCCAAGCGACGAGTCGCCGGAGGCGGCAGGGGGCGGTGGGCGATGCGCCTGTGAACCAGAATGGCTGTGCCGCCAGATGCGGCACGCCGGTTCTGGCCAGGCCGGTCTGTGCGATACGTCGTGTACGCTGGAAGCTGGAACGTGTGTGCAGGAGTCAGGTGAGTTTCATTAAGGAGTATGACGTCTATGTCATACTCGGTAACGAAGGCGGCCAATTCGGCACGGCGAGATAGAACGCCACATGCGTTAAAAGCCACCAGCCGAAAGGGCCTAGCCATCGAGAGGGATAAGCGAGGTCACGGAGGTGAGAACGATAACGAGTAAGGACTGGACATCCTTGGCAGCAAGAATTTGCGGGATCAAGGCGTTGATCCAAGCACGCACGCGGTCAGCGAAAGTCACGTCCGAGGACGCGGCAGACGCCGGTGCCGCCTGAGGCTTGGGCGCCGGGTGCTGGAACATGATGCCATTCTGGGCGGGGGCCTTTTGTTTCGGCTGCCTAGGATCTCGGACATCTGTAGTAGATGGTGGCTGAGGTGCAGCGGGCGTGTGCTGCGAGGAAGCGGGGGGCGATTGTTTAGTCTTTTTCTTGGACGGCGCATCAGGTTTTGGCTGCTGGGCCGCGGGCTGTGCGGCAGGCTGAGAAGCAGCTGCAGCCCCATAGCTGGGCGCCCCGGTAGACGCCGGACGAGCTGGGGCAGGCGCAAGTGCCGGTGCCGCAGCGGGGATAGGTGCCGCCGAGGCGGCAGGCCTAGATGCTTGGGGCCTAGCTGGAGGCGCAGGAACGCCCTGCTGCGAGGACTTTGAAAGCGTCTTCAAAGCCGCAGCATAGAATCTACACGACTTTGATGATGCCGGGTGAGGTTCCCCGCAGTTGGCACAAGTGGCGGCAGCACGAGCGAGAGGACAAGTGTCCTTCCGATGGCTATCGCCACAGCGCAAACAGCGGGTGGGGTGGTGGCAAAATGCCGATGAATGGCCGTACCGCTGGCAGTTGTAACACTGCTTCGGTCCGGCTTGGGCTTCGAAAGCTTCCACCCTATGGTCGGGTTGTTGTTGGGAGGCAATGGCGGATTGCCCCGCGGTTGAGCCACGACGCGAAGTCCGGCCAGAGTCCGTGGAGGTGGCACTGACACGCCGTTTTCGGCTGACAGACTGCCATGCACCATCGGTGTCCATGGCCGAGTCCGCGTCATTAGCTTCCCGCGAAGAGGTAGGTGTAGGGTGGTCCTGAGAAGGGCCATCCGGGAGAGTTTGCGCCAGAGCGCGAGCAGGGATTGCGAGGTCCTGAGAAGGACCGACGGAAGCAGGTTGGCCCTGAGAAGGGCCGACGGAAGATGGGTTGCGGGCAGCCATCGGCGAGGCGAAGCCTACGCCTTAGGCGGAACGGACTATTGGACTAACCAAGCACAACGATAAGCAAAATACAAAAGTAGCTCACTTACCAAAGCTCCAGGCAGCAGCGGAACAAACACGAAACACTGCACGGCACAAGAAACACAACACTGCACTGAACACTGCACTGCACTATTTCTTGAGATGTTGAAAAAAAAAACTGAGCACTGAACTGACTGATTAAACTATAGCACTGAACGGTAAAACTGGTTTAAGCCGGTAACTGATGCACACTTGAAAATGACAACTTCCCATGAAGAGAGAGCTTCCAGGAGATGTTGACTCTTCCAATCGTAGGGCTTTTATGAAAAAAGTTGGATCGGCGGTAGCATGTAGCACTGTAGTAGCGGGGCGTCTTTGCACCCGGTGCATAACTGCAGCATCTGGGACGAGCCCAATGGCTGCCTGTGGATAGACATAGTTCTGGTTCATTCGACAGGTAACCTAGAATAAAATAGGAATGGACAACCGCCAACCAGTTAACTGAGAAGGCGGGGGAGAAAGGTTTTCAATTTTTTATTTATTTTAAATATTACAGCAATCAGTGGGCACTGCCGCAAGGACGGGTTCAGGCGACAGATGTCGCGCGTTCCCAGTCCTGCGTGCAGACGCCGTGAGGCGTCGGTCGCTCCCCGCGAGGCAGAGAGCCTCCGTGCCAGTGATAGCGCGTAGCAGCGGCATTCAGCGCGGTCGGCATACTAGGAAGGGAGGAAGGAAACAGCTTTGCAGGTAAATTCTGGGGCATGGGCAGATGGTGAGTATACAAAGTGAGGTTTAAGCAGTTTACTTAAACTTATGGCGGGTCATCGAGAATCGCCCGAGGGCGTTTGACCCGGACAGGGGGAGGTGGTTGCGTGGTGCTGATGGTTCTGAGGTAAGGGAAGGAAGAGGTCTCAGCTGCGGCAAAGAGAGTCGCAGCTAATGACCAGACAAAGGCTGAGAGAGCAGGAACTCGTAGACCTCCTCGAATTACACTGTTTCTAACAAACCAAGGAGATCCCGACAAGGAACGGAGGGTTCTGGATTGGAAACTTTCCAGCCTACGCCTGTTGGTGGCGGAGGCAAGTGACCACCATACAGGTGCCGCATAGGTCAATACAGACCGGAGAAACAACAGATAGAGGGTAACTTTCGTGCGCAGCGCCAGGGGGCTGCGGCACGCGAGGTATGGGTAAAGTTTGGCTCGGACGCCGCGAGCCTTGGCAAGGGTGTCCGTCACGTGGGCGTTGAAGCATAGGCGACGATCTAGCCGAACGCCTAGATACTTCACCGACTCTTTGTAGGCGATAGGCCTCCCTTCAAGGGAGAGGGGCTGGCATCGGGAGATGGACTTACGAGTGAAACAGATCGCCTCGGATTTCTCCGTGTTGATCGTCACCCGCCATTTCCGTAGCCAGTCCGGAAGCTGGTCCAACTGACGCTGCAACTGTGTACTCGCAAAACGCGGGGACACAGAGCTGTAATGATACATTGCATCGTCAGCGAACAAAGACAACGTGACTCCGGGCAAAACAGGCAGGTCGTTCGTGTACACGAGGTACAGAACGGGGCCGAGGACAGATCCCTGGGGTACGCCAGCGGCGACAGGACGAACTGCAGAGCAGGTTCCGTCGACGCTCACCCTGAAGGTTCGGTCGCTGAGATACGACCGGAGGAAAAACACTATGGACGATGGTAAGGGGGAGTTAGCGAGTTTAAAGAGAAGACCTTCGTGCCAGACTTTGTCGAAGGCCTTGCTCACGTCCAGCAGTGCGGCGGCCGTAGCCGCTCGCCTGTTGGTGGCGTCAGAGAGTTGCGTTACCACGCGGACTAGTTGAAGCGTGGTCGAGTGCTCTCTACGAAACCCGAACTGTTCGTTGCGGATAAAATTATCCAACAACGGCGAGATGCGGGCCAGCAGGAGCCGCTCGAACACCTTCGAGATAACTGGCAAGAGAGATATTGGCCGATAGCTTTCAGGAAGCATGCGCGGCTTGCGGGGTTTAGGAACCATAACGATGTTGGCATTTTTCCACAGGCGGGGGAAGTACTGTAGCCGGAGACAAGAGTTGAACAGCTCGAGAACGAGGTCAACGCCTGAGGCCGGGAGATATTGTAATGCAGCGGCCCCGATCCGGTCAGGACCGGGGGCGCGACGGCGGTTTAGTCGACAGACAGACGAAACGAGTTCGTCTCTGTCGAACGGGAGGTCTGGGCCATCGGGAGGGCGAGAAAAATAAACAGATAGGAAGTCCCGGACTGCTGCCGAGTGAGCAGGGTCCGAAACGCCTCGATGAACGGTAAATTGCGACTCCATGCAGTCGGCGAAGACCTCAGCCTTGCCTTCTGATGAAGACACAACCCCGTTCGGGGTTTCCAGCGGGTTGCGAGTTCTCTTCTCGCGGGTCAGTCTACTCACCGCTCTCCAGACGGAGGCGTGGTCGACTTCAAGAGAATCAAGGTATGAGTCCCATCGATCAGAGTTTACGTCCCGCAGTAGCTGCTGAACGTAAAGGGACTGTTGTTGAAATCGTCGCTTAACGACTGGGTCTCGGGTTCTTTGCCATCTGCGGCGGAGCTGGCGCCGTAGCCAGATGGCGTGGAGTACTTCCGCAGGTAAGGCCGATTTACGATGATTCACCTCGAGTGCGTAGGTGTGTCGATCCATGACACCTTGGACCAATTCCTGAAGATTTGTGGCGCGGAGATCCAGATCGTCACGAGTGACGATTGGGTCCGCCGGGAGAGATGGTAACCTTCGAGAGAGCTCGTCATGATAGGATCGCCAGTTGACTCTCCTAACAATCTGAGCGGGAAGTCGGGGTGACGCCGACAGCTCTCGAACAGTTATAACAAGGGGATTGTGATCGGACGAAAGGTCCGACACAGACGAGACCTCGATGTTGCGGGCAACGTTCTTGACAACTACTATGTCATGAACGTCCGGCCGATGGCCGTGAAAGGGGAAGTAGGTAGGGTCTTCAGGGCCGATGACATTAAGTGCCGGGTCGCCAGAGACGAACCGGAACAGAGAATTTCCATAGGCGTTGACAACGCGGCTGTTCCATGAAGGGTGTTTGGCGTTTAAGTCGCCGGCTACAATGGTTGAGAGGGGGTGGTCGAGGAGGGCGTCCCACTCCTCGGGCGGTGGCGGAGTTCGCCGGCCAGGCCGGAGGTACGCAGAAACAACGCGCAGCTCCGATCCGCCGGCGTCCACCGCCACCGCGCAGCCTTCAATAATAGATGTATCTAGAGGAGGCAAAAGCCTGTGGGATATCCGCCTGTGGACTAAAACAGCTGTGCCCCCCGAGGGGGGACAGCGAGGCCGTAGGGGACGATCCTGACGATAACAGGCATAGGCAGGAAGGGAAAACGAGTGGTAATGAGCCAGATTAGTCTCGGAAAGATGTATGATATCAACATCATACTCCGTTACGAAAGTCATCAGTTCAGATCGCCTGGGGAGTAGCCCGAAGGCGTTCCACGCAACGATCCTCAGGCTATTAGCCATTTAGGGGAAGTAGAGGAAAGAGGGCAGCTAATGATTGGAACACCAGGGCAAGCACAGTGGTAGTGTCGCGAGCAGTCCTGATGGATGCAACAAGATTATCTGCCCAGGCAGTCAGGGGATCCGCCGAAGCCCGGGAAGATTCCCGGGGTTCAGGAGGACAAGCCTGACTGGCCTCGACAGGGGTAGCAGATGGCGCTGGGCTGGTGGTCTGAGTAGTAGACTGCTCGCTGGAAGGTTGAGGACGATGGCTGGGGGCGGGTCGAGCCCGCGGAGAGGGTACAGGTGGAACCTGTGATGATGTTGGTCGGCCGGCGGAGTTCCGGCGACGACGAGAGCGCTTTGATTTGCCCGATCGGGCTGGAGGCGGGGCTGATTTAGCGGCCATGGCCGCGTAGGAAGGTGCGGGCGCTCCGGTAGGCGCCGGGATTGAGGCCGCTGCAGGCGGCGCCGAAGCGACGACTGCAGGCGAGACAGCGGCACCGGAAGCAACCGGAGTTGCTGCCGGGACCTGGGCGGATGCACCAGTGAGAGGCGGGAAAGCCGCTCGCCGGTTAGGGCCAGGACCAGCTACACGGCCTGCCTGCGCGCCAGGGCGCACAGGAAGTCGCTGCGGTTTCATGGCGGCGATAAAGTTAGGGCAGCCTCGGTAATTAGCCGGATGGGCTCCTTTACAGTTGCAGCATTTAGCTGTGTACCCCGTCGTAGGCTTATCACAGCCACGATGAGGTTCAGCACAACGCACGCAACGCGGGGGCTGATGACAAAAAAGACTGCTGTGGCCGAACCTCTGGCAGTTGAAACACTGCGAGGGGCCGGGCCGCGGGTCAAATGTTCTGACTTGCACCCGGAGGTGCAGAAGATTCTGGAGTGTGTAAATCTCCTCGAAGGGGCCTACTTTCAGCAATTTGACAAGAAAGCTGTTGACAGGTCGGCGGTCATCACCTTTGCCAACATGCAGGACGCTTACCGCGGTCGGCGCATAGCCGAGCGCAACAAGTTCCTGCCTGATGGCATCAGTTTCTGTGAAAGAAGGAATTCCCGACAGAACGACCTTGATTTCTCGCTCTGACGGGAGGGCGAAAGTATGAAATGATATCTTACGCTCTGTCAGGAATGACTGGACAGAGCGGAAGTCCGGGATTGTAGCGGCCGTCAGCTTTAGCGAGGCGCCTTGGCACCTCGCCTCAACCTTGACCGAAGGAAGAGCTAGGGTTAGAGAACGCAGTAACTGAGAGTAATTCCTATTATCAGGAATTACAATCGGTGGAATGCGTGGGGAAGACACAGTTTGGGTTCCAGTTGAATACTCACGCTCGCGCTGAGTGCCGCTGTTACCGTGACTAGACGACTGATCTGCAGCTGAGGCGGGCGGCGGAGTTTGGGCCAGTTTTCGCTTGCGTTTGGCAGACTTGCCCTCCACAAGCGAGAACTGTCCGTCCCCCGACCCAACACTGCACATATCGACCGCACTTTGATCACTTTCACTATCACTTTCACTGTCGTGAGGAAGTGGAGTGGAACGGAAGACGGTTGAGCATGTTTCCATTAAGGAAACAAGCGGCGCCGGCAGAGGATTCGGGGGCGTATTCGACGCCATTTCGGACAAGCCGAAATGAACATCTACGCAGGTCTAGGATTGAGGGATCACCAGACACTGAAAACTATCCACAGGCACAATTGAACACGACACAGAACCGCACAGCACTCGGATACAAAAACACTCCCGCACTAGCTAAATAAAAACTGATTTGCACTGTTGATGCGATGAATTCGATGTAGTTGATGATGCTGAAGATAATGGTGATGTTGATAATGTTGCAAAAACAATATTTCCGCAGAAATTAAGAAAATTCTGCAGAGCAGAAACAGACACAGCCTACCCGGGCAAATGCTCTAGGTAGACCCCTCCGCTCGGATCGGCGGGGCGAAAGCATCTCATTAAGTACATTATGGCATGTCGCGATGCGAGCCTCTCACACACCTTCTTGTTTCTGATTGGCCGGTGATGCTGTACTTACCTGTGCGGGGGTTGCAATTAGTAAACAATTAGCACAGGTAGCATCGCGGGAAATCAGCAGCCTTCCCCACAGTATTTCTTGGGAAACAAGTGAGTCACATAATGGCGTAGCTTGGTGCGAGCCAATCATACACCATCTCTGTTGTGATTGGTTGATGGTGTCATTTTTACCTGTACGTGGGACTTTGCTGAATTTATATGTACAGGTAGCATGGCAGGACAGCTTTAGTCTATACCACAAAGTAGACACCCAAAGTGCAGAAATTTTATTCCACTGATGATGGCAGCCAGTGGAGCTGCCGAAACGTTTGGTTTTGTTTTTAACCAGGGACCACGGCCAAACAGCCCGGATATCTTTCATAATTCAAATGACACCGGCCGTGAAAGCCTAAGGAATAATTTAAGACGCCTCTACGGGGAGGAAGTTTCAAAAAATATCAGACGATTTGAGGGGCTAAGAAAGAAGAAGGTACACCTGCTCTGTTCACTGGCTTTTCTGTCAAGATGCCGGGATACTGGTGTTATTCCCCGGTTTCTTAAATTGAAGAATTCCATTTTTACACCGCAAGCCAGTCGCATTTATCGACGTGCAGAGCAGGCGATGCTACGCGAACGTATCCACCAGACCAGGAAAGATCTTGCCGACAACAATATGAGGTTTTTCCGCCTACACCTGGAATTAAGCACTGTGTTGTCACCTGGCCACTGGGATCTGGTGGATAGCCTAAGTTCCAGCGCTTCCGAGGCCGTTCGCGATAGTGTTCTATCGCGCCATGAGAGTAAGTACTGGAGAGATAGCCCCGAGGAGAACAACCAGGGACAACAGCGAAGCAGCTTAGAGACGGACAGGACAGTAGTGAACTTGTCGGACCGCCAGCTTACCACCACCGAAACTGCTGTCTTGGTGAGGGGGGAGAAGTTTGCAGTGGCCCCTAAGAAGATTCCAGTGGAGGACATCATTGGCAAAATTGAAGCTGGAGTGCGGCGGCTGCCGCGTGAACAGGCAGATGAAGTCAGGATCGAAGCATCGAGGATCCTGGCTAGAGCGAAACCGCCGCGATGCAACATACCAGTGAGTGAGCTGCGGGCACTAAAGACATTAAGGCGGGATGAGTCTGTCATCATATTACCGGCGGATAAGGGGAGTGCGACTGTTTTAATGAACACCGAAGACTACCAACGGAAGATCGGGGAACTGCTGGACCCAGAAAACTACAAAAAACTGAGAAGAGATCCGACCGCAGTGGTCCTAAAAAGGACCGATTTTCTGGTTAAGCGGTCTTCCTTGGAGCCTGATGTGAAGGCAGCCGTCCGGTGTTCGGAAGCCCTTCCACCTAGGCTTTATGGGCTCCCCAAAATCCACAAGCCGGACGTCCCGCTCAGACCCATCGTCAGCGCCATAGGATCTCCAACCTACCATCTGGCTAAACACTTTTGACCGAGCTTCTCCGGCCACATATAGGTGGTACGGAGTCATATGTGAGGGGTTCAACACACTTTCTTGAAAGGCTCGGTGGGTTGTCGTTGCAGCCTGGAGACATAACGGTCAGCTTTGACGTGGTTTCGTTGTTCACCATGGTGCCCGTAGATGATGTCCTTGTCCACTTAGCTAACCTTTTTCCGGCAGACATTACAGCGCTTTTCCGGCATGTTCTGAAAACTACATATTTTCAGTACGGCGGAGAGTTCTTCGAAATGATTGATGGTGTGGCCATGGGGAGTCCACTCAGTCCTGTGGGGGCGAACTTTTATATGGAAAAGTTCGAACAGCGGGCAATTACATCTTTTCCGCTGAAGCCGAGGTGCTGGTTCTGGTTCCGGTATGTTGATGACACATTTGTTATCTGGAGCCATGGTGAGGGAGAACTCGGCAGGTCCCTGGCACATCTCAATCAGGTTCACCCACGGATACAGTTTACCATTGAGAGGGAGACCGACAATCAGCTGGCTTTTCTGGACGTGTTGGTCCTTAGAAGGACCGATGGCAGCCTCGGACATAAAGTTTATAGAAAACCGACGCACACTAACCGCTATCTCCATAAACAGTCGAACCACCATCCCAGCCAGAAGAGGGCGGTGTTGAAGACCTTGGTGGACCGGGCTAGGAGGATATGCGAGCCCCGGTACCTCGATGATGAGCTGCGCCACTTCGAACTAGCGCTGCAGGCCAATGGGTATTCCGTAGGGGAGGTGAGACGTGCGGTCCGGCCGAGAAGAACAGCCAGGCCGGAAGTGGATTCACGGGAGACCGTCGGTTTCGCGGCGTTGCCCTACATTCATGGGGTGACGGACCGCATTGGTAGGCTGCTCAGTCGGCACGGTGTGAGGCCAGTATTCAAGCCGACAAAGAAGATACACCAGTTCTTGCGGCCGACGAAGGATGTCCGAGACCCGCTGTCATCGTGCGGTGTGTACGGAGTTCCCTGCTCATGCGGCCAGGTGTACATTGGTACCACGAAGCGCAGCGTCCGCACACGCGTGGGTGAACATAGCCGTTACTGTAGACTGGGACAGCCGGAGAAATCTGCCGTGGCCGAACACGCGCTTGCCAATGCCGACCATCGGATCCGTTTCGATGAGACGAAACTCTTGTCGGCGGTGAGTGATTACTTCCCTCGTCTTCATATGGAGTCCGTCTTGATTCAGAAGCATGCTGCGATCGCTATGAATCGGCGGTTTTTTTTTTTTTTTTTTTTGCTCTGGGCTTTGCGGTTGTGCGTTGCAGAGACGAACCGCACGGGAACTGAGTTCCGAGCTACCATCTGGAGCTCCTGCCTCGTGGCCCTGCCCAAGTAGGGCGTGTGCTCTATAGCAGGCCGATTCTCGGCTGTTGTGCTAGCCTACACTAGCGCAATATACACCGAGGGCGTTTCCACGAATCACCTGGGCGTATACGGTACCTTCCCAGCCCAGTCACTAGAGGATTGTCTGGGAACCTCGCCGCACGTGCATAAAATTTGCGTGCAAGCCGCCTGAAAGTGTCGTCTAAGGAGCGGACGCCAAGTCCTCTCCTTAGAAGGCGAGATGAGAAGCGACGGGGGACTTTGGCCGCTAGCCGAAGCCCCCTGTAGAGGACGCTCTGCAACTTCTTTTTATGCATTGCGGCGAGGTAACCTCAGACCGGGCAGGCGTAGGTAATGACCGGCAGCAGATACGCGCCGACGATCATCCTACCCAATTTCCTGGTCATGGCTGAGCTGATCAGGAGTGGAAACAGGGCGCACAGGCGAGTGGATGCTCGCTTAAGAACTGTCTGTGCGTGGGTACGCCAGGTGAGCCGACGGTCAAGGTGTAAGCCGAGGTACTTGACCTCGTTGGACCAGCGCAAGTACGTTCTGCCGATACGTAGTTGCCTAACGGGTTTCTTCCGTCGCTTAGAGAATTCGACGGCTACACTCTTGGTGGCGTTGAGGAGCACTCTCCAATTCTCAGTCCAGTCCACGAGCGTGTCGAGCTGGCGCTGCAGTCGTAGGACGGCCCTTTCCTCATGACGATCGGCCGTAAATACGGCCGTGTCGTCAGCGAAGAGGGCCATCTGGACTCCAGGCTGTCTCGGCACGTCGTTGACGTAGATCGAGAACAGTAGGGGGCCTATAACACTACCTTGAGGGACGCCGGCTGTGATTCGTCTCTCGGAAGAGACTGAATCGCCAACTCTCACGCAGAAGGTCCTCTCCATCAGAAAGCTAGCAACCAGATGGAGGTAGCAGTCCGTGAGCTGGACTTCCCTAAGTTTGAATAACAGGCCATCATGCCATACGCTGTCGAAGGCTTTCTCAACATCTAAGAAACAGCCAACGGTCCGTTCTCTCCGACACCCGGCTTCCGTGATGCTTTCCACCAGTCTCATCAGTTGATGAGTGGTCGAATGCCCCACACGAAAGCCGAACTGTTCGGGGACCAGCACGTCAAAGTTGGTTAGATGTTCTCGTACACGACGCTGTACGAGGCGTTCAAAAACCTTGGACGTAGCGGAGAGTAGGCTGATAGGCCGGAGGTTTTCCGAGCGGGTGGTATCCTTTCCCTGCTTCGGGATCACGATAACCGTAGCCTTTCTCCATTTCTTGGGAAAGTAGGCCAGTCTAGGACACGCGTTGAACAAATCAGTCAAGAATTGAACTCCAGGCTCGGGAAGAAGTCGTAGAGCGGTGTTGGTAACACTGTCCGGGCCTGGAGCTTTTCTTGGCTGAAGTTCAGCGAGCCGATCTGAGACCTCTTCCAAAGAGATGGGTTCGGGCTCCGCCGTGATCGGAAGAGACAGAAAGTCTTCCACAGCCATCTCGACTTGTTCGTCGAAGTCCCAGTCCATGGGCGGGTTGGGAGCGAACTGTCGCTCGAAACACAAGCCCAAGTACTCGGCCTTCTCCTCCGGGCGACCCAGGGGTCGACCGAACGGTCCAACAATGGCGGGAAGTGGAGGTCGGCGCCTCCGTCCCGTCAATGCGGTAGGTATTCTGTACGGGTGACTTAGCGGGTCCACATCCCCCGTTCGGGCCACGTCGAGTTCCCAACAGCTACGTCGGAACGCCTTCAGACTGCCGCGCAGTCGTCCGGTGAGCCGATTGTATGCTGCCTTATCGGCCGGATCACGGGTCCTCTGCCAACGTTTCCGGAAGTAATTCCTCTCGCGAGCGAGAAGAGAGACTTCCTCAGGGATGCGTTGGTAGCCAGGCGTGAAACCAGCTCGCGTACGTGAAGACACGCCTATAGCCGAGATGATTGCCTCTTCGATTCCCGCAACTGCTTCGTCTAGGAGGCGAACGGAATCGAGTGGGGCCGCTGGCGGCAATCTACGGCACAAGGCCGGGCCGTAGCGATCCCAATCGATAACCTTCTTCTGGTCAGAACGTGCATAGGCGTGCTGGGTAGCGACGTGGACCAAGATAGGGTTGTGGTCGGATGTCAGCTCCGTAAGTGAGAATACCTCGACCGGACAGACAACTCCTTGGGTCACCGCGATATCCAGAACATCGGGAGCCGCGTTAGGCTGTGACGGAAAAAACGTGGGTTGCGCTGGACCAAACACCATCGCCCGGCGCGATTCAACAAAACTGAGCAAGCGCCTCCCGTTCGGAGTAGTCAGGCGACTATTCCAAACGCGATGCTTGCAATTCAGATCGCCGGCCAAAATTACCCTTCGATGGAAATCGAAGATGACGTCCAGGTCGCCAACAAGGAGTTCAGCTCGTGGGGGCTTGTATGCTGAAACCACGAGGACGCCGCCAAGAGCTCCGTGGACCTCAATGGCGGTGGCCTCTAGGTTGGTAAGCTGCGGCAAAGCGACACGATGATGACCTATGGAGGTCCTCACCGCGATCGCCGTGCCGCCTCCTCGTTGGCCAACTCGGTCATCCCGATAGACCACGTAATTTGGTAATCGAAACCGGTTCGCCGGGGTCAGGTGGGTTTCAGAAAGGAGAAGTACGTCGGGTTTGAACCGAGCCAGGAATTCAAGAAGGTCGGAATGCTTGGAACCGATGTTGTTAGCATTCCAGGCTACGAGCGAGAGATCTCGTCTAAGGGCTCGGTTCATAGAAGACCTATTACTTCGCAGGCTTCCACCAAGAGCATAAATCTCTCAGTTGGGTCGGCAGTTTCCAGGCGGTCTCGGATGGACCTGAAGGTGGATGCGACTTTCTTGAGGTCGTAGCCAGACAGAAAGTCGCGGACGAACTGTGCGTCATCGGAAATGACGGACTGGGCGGTTTGCCTGGAAACTGAGGCCGCGTAAGAGCGACCAGGTTTAACGGCAGATCGGGTCGTGGTGGAAGCCGCAGGACCAGGGGCAGACGGTTTTGAATCAGCGGCAGGAAAAGTACGCTGTTGCGCTTCGTCGGACTTATACCGGGAAGCAGGACTTTTCTTGGGCTGTGGGCAGGCAGGAGCTCGGGGCCGAGCATCCGGTGTGGTTATCCATTTGTTCCTGGGTTTTGTGATGCCTGTTCGCGGAAATCGCGGAGGTGGCAGGGGTGGCGAGGGTACCTCTGGTTCAGAGGCGGGAGTTGGAGGTTCCGCGGAGGTGGAGGGTTGATTCTCCGGCTCCAAAACCGAGATGACGGCTACTGGGCTTGTCTCTGCTTTGGAAGGAGACGCGGTACGTTTGTTTGCCTTTGCAGGGGCTGGAGGTGGAGCCGGAGAGGGCGCGCGCCGTGCCGGTTGTGCCTGAGGTTGAGGCCTAGCCTGCATTTTAGGCTGTCTCTGAGGTTGGGGCTGCATAGCTGGCTGCCTTGGCTTCGGGAGGGGCCCCTGCGGCTTTTGCTTCCGCAGGAGCTCCGCCTTGTAGACCGGGCAGTTTACATTACTTGCTGCATGGCCTTGGCCACAATTAATGCAGCGGAATTTGGACTTGTCTGCTACAGTGGAGGCCTGTGTTGAATGTCCCAACGAACAACGTAGACAGGCCGGGGCATTGCGGCAGACGTCGGTGTGATGGCCGAACCTCTGGCACGGGTGGCACTGCGCGAGCTTGCCCTGGGGACGACTGGATTCCACCCTGACGCGGAAGCCAAACAGCCGCGTCAGCTGGAATATTTTGTCTGCAGCCTCGCCCTTCTCGAGCTGGAGACGGACGAGCGGGAGAGGTACTCGGGTTTCTGAGTGCGTGAACAGGCGGAAAATTGCCTGCACTGGGTACCCGAGGTCACGGAGTTCCACGAGGATCTCCTGGGAATCTGTATGCGCGTCAAGCCCTCGCAAAATTACAGACAAGGGCTTGACTCGCTTAGGAGAAAAGGTATGGTACTGGAGGCTGTGCGCCTGCAGGAAGGCCTCGACCAAGCGATGGTCCTCGAGCTGGCGGACGACAATCTTGACCGTATCACCGCCAAGCAGCTTCAGGTCAAGCTTGTCGGCCGACAGGCCGTGGGCCGCGATCAGCCGTCTGTATAAGGCGGCGACATTGGACACGCCATGGACATACAGGGGCGGTGCGCGACCAACAGCGGCAGCAGCCGGAGCTACTGCCGAAGCAGTCGGAACCGCGGCCTGTTGGCCCTGAGAAGGTCCGATGTCCATGGCCGAGGTACTAGAGGAAGCTGTTGGATGGGTCCTCTTGGGCTTCTTAGCCGGGCAATTACGCCGACCAACGGTCGCGAACTCGCCCGACTCGTCAGCCGGAAGAGGAGGAAGCGGGTTAGGGAGAGGATCGTCCGTCTCCATCGCCCGAGGCGATTCAGGCGAGTCGCCCAGATGGGGCAAGGCAGAGCCGAGCGACTCGGCACTTGAGCCGTTGCCTGTGGAAGGCATGCTGGCCAGGTGCGACGGCTGCCGGGCAGAGACTGCTAGGCAGTCACTGCCAGACGCCAGGGATCTCGGGTCCGGCCGAAGCCGGATTACCCGCGCGTCTTCCTTGCTCACGACGATGCGGGAGGAGCTGGGCTAACGAGCAGCTTCGTTGAATACCAGTCCTTACCAAGACTGGTGTCCACTGGCCCCTTTACCCTGGCGATATCCTAGCTCGCTTACCACTGGTGGGGGCTTGCAAGGATCGTCCGGGACAGCGCTACCTAACAGTCGTGAGCAAGTTAGGAATTATACGCTGAAATGCGGCACTCACCAGGTGAGCCCAGAGCACTCCTCTTCTTTCCTGTCCGGCCAAGATGTTTTCCGGCGCAGGTGGTCCTTAGAAGGGCAAACTTCGGCCAGCTGCTTCTTCTACCAGCTACTAAGTTCACTGGTAACAGCTGGCTCCTGGTCTTCTTTCCCGCGAAGAGAAAGGCGAGATTCCTCGTCCAACGACGAGGTGGGCGATGCAGCAGAAGCTGAAGTAACGTCCAGAGTAGAGAGCAGTCCAAGAGCAGTCCTGATCGTCTGAAGTGTGATCCTCAAAAAAACATCATCTCGATCTATGAATCGGCGGGGCGAAAGCATCTCATTAAGTACATTATGGCATGGCGCGATGCGATCCTCTCACACACCTTCTTGGTTCTGATTGGCCGGTGATGCTGTACTTACCTGTGCGGGGGTTGCAATTAGTAAACAATTAGCACAGGTAGCATCGCGGGAAATCAGCAGCCTTCCCCACAGTATTTCTTGGAAAACAAGTGAGTCACAGGACAGCTTTAGTCTATACCACAGTACTGTGGGCCTGCACGTAGACACCCAAAGTGCAGAAATTTTATTCCACTGATGATGGCAGCCAGTGGAGCTGCCGAAACGTTTGGTTTTGTTTTTAACCAGGGACCACGGCCAAACAGCCCGGATATCTTTCATAATTCAAATGACACCGGCCGTGAAAGCCTAAGGAATAATTCAAGAGGTATTTCACCCCTTTTAGTTTTTTCTGATAGTTTCTCGGCATTTTCTGAAAAAAAAAATGAAATACACGATTAAAAGCGTGCGGGTTAAGTTGATACACCGTATCAACCTGACCCACGTGAAGCGTATCAACTTGACCCAAACGATTACGTTAACCCCGAAACTACGAGAACAGGTTAAAATTTAAACTACGGCTGTAAGTAAACATTCTATAAAGATTCTCAGAGACTAGCTCAACGTATTGGTGCGCTAAATATAACTACTCGTGAAGCACGCGTAATTTTCGAATGTTGACTAAATAATTTATTCAAGGCAGTGTTCCATATACTCGGTAATTACATTGATTTATTGTGTTACAAATTATATTTAGATATATTTATTACTGAATACTTCCACTCATTTTTGTATTATTGATTAATTTGCTTGGGCGCCAGAGCAGAGTATCTCAGGATTGTTATGAAATAATAACACTTCGTTCAGATACTAAGATTTATATTGTTACCTTCTTATTACTTAATACATCTGAGGATTAATCATTAATATCATCTTTCCAATCTATACTCATTAATAATCTTTATAATTAATAACAAAAAAATTATTAATATCTCTAGTTTACGGATTCTTCAAAATCATATTAATCAAGTATTATTCAAATGAGCAATCAGTAGATTCAAATTTACTTCCTTAACACATTTCAATCTACAATATTAATCAAAACATATTGTTGTAAAACTCGATCTGTGCGTTTATTAAGTCACACGTTAGATGCGTTACTTTGTTATAAACGCTTGGTGTAGTATGGTTTAACTGCCGCTTATTATGATGATCACGATCGCGCTAATAAGCCATCCCGAATCTTGTTGTTGTCTGTTAATCCTTACCTGTCCTTACTCACTGGTTTTTTTCTTCCCGATAGGCGCACAATTGTTTTCCCTTAAAACAATTAAAAGATTCTGTATCAGTTTATTTGTTTACGATACTGTGATGAATGATTCGAATTACTCGCAGACTGGCGGGAACTCGAATTTCGCTTGTCTGGGGAGACGTGTTGCCAACACAAAATTTGGTCGAATAATCCTATTCACTGCTACAGAACACAACATACATAATACATTTGAAATAATTACAGGACAGCTAGTAACGATTCATACTTATTTATTTAACTTGGTAGCTCATTAATTTTCAATAATTATTGTACAATTGAAATTATTATAATAAATTTTAGCCTCGGCAATAAATTAATTGTTTACTCAGCAGAGAGCAGGGTGGCAGCACAAGTTAGTTTGACGACATGATGGTCGCCGTATCTTCTTATTTATACAAAATAAACTGTCCATGAATTCTTTTGAGTACGAAAAAAATTTAGAACAAGATATTTAAATAAAGTACAATTGTGGTAATTAAATATGAAAGAGGTTTACATTAAATTCAACTCTGTGGTGTTAAAAGTGTGTGTCGGTGTTATCGTTTAATACATAGGTTATCTTATAGTTACTTCAGGTGTTCATAAATATTTTTTATTAATCTTTGAAAGAAATAGGAGTTCCAAGTTCATAGTGAGAGTTTTCTATTGTGAGAAAAGTGGATCAGTTTTAGTTTTTTAATTAATTATAATTTAATTTATACTTAACACAATCACGGTGTTAGTGTTATCGATCATCAATGGTTTCTTCGCTGTTGTTAATGCATGCATCTGATCTCAAAGATAGGGTTGTCGTCTTCGTTGGCCTGTTTCTTTTATTACAATTTTTAGTTACTTATTAATTTTGTAACTTCATATATTCTTCCTCCTGGTGTAGCTGGAACTCTTGTTTACTTCGGGTATTCACTTTGGTTTCATTCCTTTTTGATATTCTTACTTATTTGCTTTTTAAAAGGTCCGCATCAGTAAAGCGTCTATACTCTGAATTAAGAATAATGGAATCCCGTTACCTAACGGTCAAAACTATAATAGCGTTTTGTTTCTATGGTAACCGGCTTGGATCTGATTGGTTAAGTACATTTGAAACTATTGTTATAAATCCTGGTTTTTTGTTCAAAATAAATAAATATTTTATAATGATTATATTTCCTTGGGGATATTTCCAATGCTTGAAATATTAACATAGATGTTCCTATTTTCTTTCAATGATCAATTTGACATCTCATAAGGCTGGTATAGGCCCTGTATTAATGTTTTTGTACAAAACTGATAATTCTATGTTAACACATATTTCGCTTATTTATATTATTTATCACAGTTCTGACATGTTATTCTGGTTATTTAATTGTAATTACATAATTTATTTGGTCAGATCATCCAATTATAGTATTCAATTGTTTAATATTGGTTTTCTGAACTTATACAGCTATGTCATTGATAGGCCTAAACTGTAACATCTTAGAATTTCTTAATTTGCTCTATTTAAACATTATTTACTAAGCACATATGGTTTGCTTGTTTGCATTCGTTCTTATTGGCTTTTGAAACACATTGAACTGTTTTTTTATAATTTATTCATGTCATTATACTTTTACCAAATTATTTCCTATCTGATACTTTATTTTCTATTTATATCATATTTATTAATTTGTTTTTGTTATTTTTTATGTCATTATTAGTTTTACTCCTACTCTCATTTCTCACATATCTATTTAACTTAAATCTATTAACAAAACATAACATATAAATAACTTGATGGTCTGTATATGGTTCAGCCGTGTTTCTTATCATTAAACATAATTATTATATTGCATGTCATTATTCAAAATGTTCATACTCTTCATAACATAAAAATAACTCCTTCTTATTAAAATTACAATTATTACCTTGTATGTCTTTAACTAAAATGTTCATACTTTTCATGACATAGAACTACCTTCTTCACTTATATATAAATACAAACATATTATTGTAAACTTCTGCCTTCTGGGTTTACACTCCCTTAAAACATCAAACAAACAAATTACTTTTCATTTACTTAATAACATAACAATTTTGTGAGTATTGTATTGATACTCTATGTTCTATATAGATAAACTTTCTATTCATTCTTTTGGTAATAGAATATGTTTTTATATATTTCTTACCCTCACACCTACGCTGTTTCTTACAGTTTAACACAATTCACTTATTTTCTTAAAATTATAAGTTGTTTGTTTTAATATTACCACCACTTCACTGTTTCTTGTTACTACTTCCCACCTATCTCTCACTCTTGGATCGGGTTTTAAAACACAGTTTTTGTTCTATTTTTTCTCTCCCTATGGGTTATTAATAATACATACATTCTATTAACAAATGTTTTCTCTTAATTACTATTGGTAGTGTACTTTTTGTTTACACACTCTATATAATACTTGTTACTATTTTTTGCTGTATTATTTGTGTTCTGGTATTATTTTATTTGCCTTTATATGTCCTATCACTGGTGTTGGGGCTTGTTCTACCTACTCACTTATTTTAATTGTTTTTATGTACGGTATCCTATCACTGGTGTTGGGGCTTGTTCTACCTACTCACTTATTTTAATTGTTTTTATATATCCTATCACTGGTGTTGGGGCTTGTTCTACCTACTCACTTATTTTATTTGTTTTTATATATCCTATCACTGGTGTTGGGGCTTGTTCTACCTACTCACTTACCATATCTATTGGGTTATTTTGGTTAAATCGCATTGTACTATTGTTTTCAATGTTTGCTTCATTGCTTGCTACTTTTCTCTTATCAGAGGTTACTTTTATTATTACTTTTATTTGTTTGATCACATAATTATGTTAACTACCCATTCCTTTATCTCTGACTCATCCCTTTTAATTCATAGTGATAATCATTTAGTATTTTATTCTTATCATGTTGCTTCATAAATATATGTTGAGGATATGTACCCTTACAATATACATGTATCATAAATTCTTAACTGCTATGAACTTCTATAATCTTCCATAGATTCAATTATTCAACTTCGGTACCATTTCTATAATTATTATAACTTGTTTCCTTACTTTACTATACCACAACTCTCCAAACATGTCATATAGCATAAATTGTAATATTTAGTATCTGAACTCGTGGGTCTTTTGAGAATGAGATGAGTTATTTTTGAGATGCTAAAATTATGTTAATTTATTGAGTTGTGAATCATAAATGATATACTGTTACTTGTTGCTGGATTCCAAGTAAAATAATGACGAACTCTAATCCTGCGTTGAACATCGCACTACACTTTGCACTGATCACGCTTGATTAAACCTTCTTTATTTACTTCACTCGCTCGCGTTAGTACTAGACATCGCGCACGTATAAATAAGTATACTTCTTGCTGCAATCTATGCGCACAAGTTAAACATCTTCTGGCCCGTACATACTATCGCGCACACATATAAAATAAACTTCTTGATGACTAATTCTTTTTCAACTATTTAACCGAGATAATCTATTGATTTGAACATAGAATTATAGTATTAAAATGCTCACATCGAGTGACGCAGGTTTCCCGTGTTTTGCGTGAAAATTAAACTTAGACTTCCCCCTTTTTGTTTGCTTCACTTGTTTTTTATATTTTTCCGAGTCCTTCCCTCACTACAGCTCTTGTTGATCATACTCCAATTGGCTTGACTTTTAAATATTTGCCGGTAAATTCGAACGTACCCATTCCGGTGCTGTATCTTTTTCGCGCTCACTACCGATGCTATCCGTGATTGGTTGCCAGAGAGCGGGCGATAAACTTACGCGGTCGTTCGTTAGACTCCTAAAAAGTGACGCTACTTTCTAAAATAGTCATACTTATTGGCGTGTCATCTATTGTCTGTTGAAGGACACAGTACCGTTGACCTAACGGTACATGGGCGTTTTTTTTTTTGTATTTACTCTACAAAACATTTTATGCTTTTATAACACGTAAGGGTGTTTTCGGTCTATTGTAACTTATTTTGTCGGCGCCTGACTGTCGCATAGTCGAGCCTCTTTTGATTCAAATTTTCATTTATACTTTACTTACATCTATGTACATTACAATGCTTTATATTATTATATATTGTTATAGTTACCATCAATAGTTGATTTATTATTTTATGTGTTTATATACATATTAAATTAATACACAGGTTCACAGTAACGTTTCAATTCTTACCTCTCTCCTCAAGGAATGACGTAAAGTATTGGACTACGTGATAGAATCACTGAAATGGACTCTACAGTAGCTCGAATAATACTGCACAAATTTACTTTCGGGCACAAAAAACAGTCTTTTGTCAATAAATAACAGACCAGTGGAACCTGATCCTACCGCACACGCGTGCTTACTGAGTATCGATCGGTTGCCTATTCACCCGCCATCTTGCTCCTTAGCGCATGCGTGTTCAGAAATTAACGTTGCTGTATCAACTTCACCCTGTATCAACTAGACCCGGTCTCCCCTATAGGCCTACGACCAGCTGATTCTTGGAAACGTCTTTTGCAAATACTGTACTAGAGTGATTTAGCACGAGCACTCCGTTGTAACAGCCCCAAAAACAACAAAATTTCCGTCTGAAGCGGACCCCATAGCAGGAGTTCCTTCCGGAAACTCGAAACATATAGGCCTAAGCCATGAGGACGTCGTTAGATGCGCATCTTGAATGGCCTTTGATTCATAGCAGCGGAAACATGCTTAGATTTCAACGGACTTACGATATAGATGAGAATAATAATCACTCACCGATTATGATTGATGATTGTGACAAATGATTATGCCTGGTCCATCCTGTTTTCCAGTTTACATCGTGCTGGCA
Source organism: Magicicada septendecula (assembly GCA_034769895.1). Lineage (NCBI taxonomy): Eukaryota > Metazoa > Arthropoda > Insecta > Hemiptera > Cicadidae > Magicicada > Magicicada septendecula. Next base: position 497,197,860 of record CM068368.1, read on the forward strand.
ATAAAAATTTATATAAGGAACCATTCTTAGAGCGAAAACACGGTTTCCCTTTGTACTGAGGTGTTTACGGCGAACATCTGCTAGTACTACGTCCCACGTTTAGTTGACGGTGTTGCTATCATGAACCAGATTTTCGATAGCACCCATAATTTTAATAGTGTTGGACCATATCCTAACAGCCCGGCAGTTGTTTTCCATTCAAATAAGTAAATGGTTTGCAGTATCAGAAGAAATATCTTTTTTGTTCTGTTTCTTATTTAACAAAATTTTATTTTTTATAACGTTAATTTGTTTTTTGTTTACTTTACTTACATTATAATTTTCAGAATGAAAATTTTTATAAATTGTATTACAAATTTACATTTATTTATTCGCAATTGTAATACACTTTTAATAGGCCTTAATACTATTTCACTTTACAATTTTTCATACTACACTTGGCCTACGAGCATGTATAAAGTAAGAGTTTATCAAGCTAAATTACTCAATGACAATATTAATATTTATCATATAGGCCTACTAATTCTCAGCAACAGGATGTCACACTTACTTTAGTGTACCGACTCTTAAGAATTATCCCAGGGTGCCAGTAATAAATGAACACAATTTGATTGTTATTAATTAAGTTTTTAATAACGATTTGCATTCACATATTACAACATTTGTATGTCAGTACTTTAATAAATTTACTATAAAATTTGTTCGTGCTTATTACTTGGCAATGGATTCTTAGACTTATTGAGTCACCAAATATGATTTACATACATTTAAAATTAATAAGCAATAGTAAAATGAGTGTTCATTTTATTAGTTACGTGTATGTTGAATTCACTCTGCGATGCGATGTCATCAATTCTGCGGGTTCCAGGCTGGTCGTCCGACGTTGATCGTTGGACAGTTATCCTTGTTAGTTTCCACTATTTTTACACTGGTTTCACAGGTATTACACAATTCACTTAGTGATAATTACACAGGTGCCGTATACTAATACACTTGTTGAATACTCAGTATATCCTTATTAAAGCTAAGTGCGTCCAACACCGGATTGATAACTAATATCGACCGACTGTCCCGTACTGTGATGTTTAACACATTAAATTTCGCTATGTAGTTCGACATTCAACGATTGATGTTGTACTAAGTAAAACTTGGATATATTACTCGATTTAATTTATCTTCTCTGATTTCTCTGAACATTATTCTTGTCAACGCTTATTAAGTGTTTATGATACGTAGCTTCCACAAGGCTTAATATCGCGTTACCGTAACTGACTTTTTCGTTGCGATTGAAATATATTTATTTAATTAAACGACGAATTTCCTAATACACTAAATACGAGTCTTTGAATTGTAATCTCCCCGTAGACTAACTTAACTTCTTACACTTCGTTTTTTATACATTGCTTCGAACTACCCTTACCAACTATATACAAAATACACGCCGATTGGTCTGACATACCGCTAATTTCAAATTTACCCAATCTGTCTAGTGAACACGTCCCGCGTAAAAAATGACGCTTTCCGTTATTCGTCAACTATTTGCGCGTGAAAACGTAGTGGGAAAACATAGCATCTATCTCCATCTCGCTCTCATCTATCTCTGTCTAACCTAACGGTTCTTTTGTTAGATGCACTTAACTTTTTACAATCTTAGGGAAGTCTTCTGACACCTTTGAAAATAATACAATTTTATGACGGTTCGTCCGCTATGTTACTTTTTTCATATTTTAGCCGACTCACGGGCGTCAACTCAAGGTCGTCTTTATGAACAACTACCGCGCCTTACTACAACATTTTAGTATTTCCTTCTTTGAAGTACCACCGCTCTAATCGGTAGTTTTAGTTTTATTTTCTCCCCGCTTTCTACGAATTTATATTTCTCCCTGGGTACAACATGGCTTTGTCCCCGTAAAATTGTTGAGAGTGCAATTTTTACGTTATACAATTTAAACAAGTAAACTCACATCGAACCTAAAAACGTGTGTTTTTCGACACCAATTTTTTGAGGTATACGAAACTTTTCTAAACATCTACCGCAGAACAATTTTGAGGCCCTCTTTCTTTTATTTTCCAGATCAAAAACCATACTGCATCATTAAACTTATCTTTTAATTTAAGATCCGAAAATTTCAGGAGGGCTTTATTTTACCCTTGGAGCAGAAATCAAGGCGAAATTTTTCGGAAGCCACAAATCGAAAACGAATTGTTTTCTAACTATGTTTGAATGAAATATATTCTTTATTCCAACCTGTAGAATGCACTCCTGAAGTATGCCCAGTCCTCATGGGACACCTGTAAAAAAGACCTCACAGGAACGGAAAAAACACATTGAAACATTCAGTGAAGACAGTTTAGTAAGTAAGAAATTATAGATCTCGAGTGAAAAGAAACAGAGGAAGGGTCAGAAAAAATACAGGATTGAAGATAGAATAGCCTGTAAACTCAGACCATGAGATGCAGAAGTAGTCTCTCTCTCTCTCTCTCTCTCTCTCTCTCTCTCTCTCTCTCTCTCTCTCTCACACACACACAGTATAACTATCAGCACTGTTGGATTTTTCTCGTAATATACTCCTCTTGCTACACTTACTTATAAAATTTTTTGTATTCTCGACGTGTTGTCTTTTAGGCAACGGTCGAAAAAAACATTCGTATCACTGTCGACAGCTTGTTTATTTATCGTTATCACAGATAATCTTTCGCAAGTAAATACATAATACAAAAAATTCAAATTTTCGATTCACAATTGTGATACTAATTATTGACAGAGTAGTAATTTGTACAAACAACAACACAAATATAATATTGATACACAAATATGGTGTCAAATACAGGCACTAAATCTGTAACTTATCTCACTAACCGAACTCTCAATAAAGCCTGATCCAAAACTCTCAAGCATCGTTTATATATTGTATGGCAATGATATTCACCAACATTTGTCACTTACCAGAATAGTCTAGGTTGTTCGAGGCATAATATCTAGAAACTCGTAGAGCAAATTACACCCATCCACAAATGCAGTGTACATTGACACATAACAATAATGACAATATTACTTTGAATGTGGGTTGGGGATTCCCTAGAATAGAACAATATTCCCCCCTTAACCCACCCTTGTTCGCATATATAAAGTCTCCAAGTTTACCAAGACTACAAATTTACAAATCTCTTTAGTATATACAAAATTTTGTCTTCTTGGCCGAAGGTTGTATAGTGGCTCTTTGATGTCTGGACAGTCACCGCTGGTGACTCTTCTCTGTATGTTTCTCTTCTATCTGTATGCTGGCCCTCGTGTAGTCAGGTTTAGAGGTTGTTTTACCACCTTCAACTGGGCTGCATGGACTTTCACTGGTGGAAATGTCCTTAGGGGATACACACAATTTCCCAGGCGATAATCTACCTCAAACGGTCCCACTGATGGGCTAACCCTGCATGTATCCATCTGCCTTGTTGCTGAGAGTGTGATTCCATCTCAACACCAAGAACTTTGGTTTTAATGTCTTCTCCTTCTCAATGTCCTGCTTCTTAACTTCCTCGTGGATCCATAGCTTCGCCTCATTACGTTTCTTATCAATCTCTGGTTGATGACTTTTCAGCCATGCTTCTGAGTTTGCATGGCCTTCTTCTGTATGTTGGCGAAGTGTGATGCTCAAGAAGGAAAATATGTGGCTCGAGGAGACTACGGAAATAAGACGTATGTGTTGAAATGGAAATACGAATATAGGTCTATCTACAATATAGTGAATGGAGAATTAGGAGGCGTTGGCCAACATGATTCTGGAACAGCAATAACTGTACAAATATTCGCGGACGTATTGTCCGAATACACAATAAAAAGAATCACATAGATGCACTTTTTGTTACTGTAGTTCTAAACAGTGTCAGTTACTTTATACGGGCAGTCTAAAAAGCTCTCGACCTCGACCAAAGGCGGCAACATTATCGCGAATTTTTTTTATGTTGGTACTACATCTATTGCTGTTTGAAAGAGAAGTATTGCTTAAAATGGAGAAACTTAAGTATCGTGCGGCCATAAAGTTCTTTGTGAAAGAAGGTTTTACACCGAGCGAAATTTATTCAAGGTTCGTTAAAGTGTATGGGGACTCTTCTCCTTCACTTTCAACAGTTAAAAATGGGCTGCTAAGTCTAAACGTAGTCATACTAGTTTTGAAGACGATAAACGTAAAAGACGCCCCAAAACGGCAACAACACCGGAAATTGTCGAAAAAGTGCATGATACGGTTTTGGACGATCGTTGAAATAAAGAACACGAAATTGCTGAGACTATAGGTAGTTTGGAAAAACGAGTCGGACATACTTTAGGCCTATATGAGGAATTGAAAATTAAAAAGCTTGTAACGAGCAGAAAATTTTAAAAATTTTAAATTTTCACCTCGGCAGAGTACGTTCACACGAGGCAGTGTCAACGACTTATAGTTGGCGCAATAAATAAGGAGTAATGAGAAGATGTCAGTGAGGCGTCGCTGACTTGACAATAGAAACACATTAAGTTTGATCCAACTATAGAAATTGGTGGCGTAAGATGACAGGGAAAGTTTCGTCCAGAATTATTGCTCTCTGCAGCTGTAACAAAGTAAGCGAGGACATTCACACCCGTACCGAGAATTGTAGCAGATGTTGACCATGTTACGTCAGTATACGATAAACGACAAAAACGAGTGAAACTACATATTTCAATGGGACGGATGCACTGCACCTTAAGAAACAATACAGTAAGATAGGCCTGACAAAGACTAAAGTCATGTTACGCAGCTGGAGTTATCGTCTAATTGACAGACAAGAATTTACGAAGGGAAAGTTGGGGTGACTTCACCAGCCGGCAGATGTTCAAATTGTTAATAGCCAGAAAAAAGGGGTTAGAACTTGGAACAATGCCCCAGGAAGACTGAAAGTACAGATAATGGGAATCTATAGAAACACAGAGTTTACTCAGACAATAGATTGATCGACAAGTGTCTAATAGCCATAGTTTCGTCGAAACGGGTCAACGTTCGTCAGAGCAAAAATCGGGGAGACGTAAGAGCCTATCAGATGCCCTCAGCCAGCGAGAAATTTGGTGGTAAGGAGTGTTTCCATAGCAACTGAAACGAAGGACCTATCGGGAGAACTATGACGTAGAATCTTGACATGGTGGGACAGTATTTTCCAAGAAAGCTAAAAACTGACCAATCTCGAAATGAAGTAGGCGTGAAGCGCGCCAGAGACAAAATTTTGAGTAGGGACGAATTAATAAAAACTATCTGCCCAAGACAGAGACAGTCAGTGATACTCAATTTTTAGACAGTTTTACTCAAATTTTGAAACAAGTGATACTAAAGTTTTCAGACAGTTTTTACACTCAAATTTTCAAATAGTTTAACTTCAAGTGCGAGAGACGGTATATCATAAACTTCCAACAGTTTATTCTAATCATTCGGATGAGATTTAACCAAAGTGCGAGGTAACGGACTTAGTTAAAATTATACCAAGTGAACAATCAGACCGTTACACCAACAGACATCATCACTTAACGATATACAAAACAGTTAACTTAATATAGTGTACTACACATTATTAACAACATAATGAACACGAAATATAAAACAAATTAATGAACAATACGAATGTTTAATGAAGCAGCGACAAGTGGAACTAGACATGTATATTAACATTAAAACGAAATCACAGCACACACAGTAAGATGAAACATTCGATTGAACACTGAACTTGAATTATTCACATATACGAACGCCTACGCGAGTGACCGGAAGAGTAAGTGTTAAGTGATTGTGAGAAAGCAGCATACGACGGAATGGGTCTACGAGCCATCTTCATCTCTGGAACTCGACTTCAACAACAATTAATGGATATTCGATAACCAAGTAACCATTATTATAATTATTTCTAATTAGTAACTTCTACTGACCTGGTTTCTTTCAAAGAATTCACACCTGAGAAAATTATTAAGAAAAGTAATGAATAAATCTGAATAAAGTAATTAATGAATGTATTAACAAAAGCTTATTTGGGATTTAATGAACGCATCAAATAAGTAATATGAATTGTTATATTGTTTGATTTATATATGTATGTATGTTTTCTTTGTTTTCAGCATATATTGAAATACGTATTTGTTATTATAAAATATGTATGTATTTCAGGTACAGCGACGTATCATATGTACAATTATAATGTATTATGAATGATAATTAAACTAGTACTTTAAGTTGATCATAAATATGCGTTCATTATTACCAAATGCAACCCAAATATTAACCTAAAGTTTTAAGGAATACAAATAGATTTTAAGAGTTTCATGTGTTCAAATAAAGTAAATGAATTGATAATGTTAATCTATTAAGTGATATCACGTATGTGCTGATGAGAATCAGAATAGTTATACATAAATTTTAAATGGCTGTTTCACACACGGCATGAAATTAATCAATTAAAGCAAGTGAATACATATTATCTATTGCACCTGAATTATATAGAATTCACTATATAAACTGTGTTCTAACACGTTGGTATAGATAATTAGAATAATAAATAAAATTTAATTACACACATACATGTGAGAGATCGATAAATTTATATATTTAATAGCAAACACAATTACATAATTAATTATCACAAAGGTAATTCTTCATTTACATTTATTTTGCATAAATTGACATTTATAAATGGCTCCCAAAGAACGTGGGGCTCGGCAATCACAGATTAATTAATTAAATCACGGTTAGCATAATAAATAATCCCCATTTATTTGACATTTACAAATGGCGTCCAACTTCGGGGCTAGATACATTTGAGAAATTATTAAATTTACATATTTAATAATTAACCCATTTATGCATATAATACATTTATAAATGATATTTATAAATGGCGCCCATTCGCACGGCATGATACGTATTAACAAAGATTGTTAACACGTACAGCTTTGGTAAAGAACAGGCAGTAGAAGTAGTAGAGAAAGTAGTGTCATAGAAATAGAAGTAAGATAAGTGTTATTAGAGCAAGTCAGTTTGAATGATTACGCGTAGGAGGGCAAAAATGGCGAGCAATTCCGACAGCGTAGAATTCGACATTAATAACCAATTAGTTACAGTAAATACAGAAGACAATACTACACCTAGCGAACCAAGTAGCGTTGTGGAGAGTCCAGAAGATAGGGCGCGAGGACAGACATCGAAACTAGACGATGGAATTCTACAAATGTTGATGGAGTTCATCCGTCAACAGAACGAAAAACAAGAAGAGAATCTTAACAGAAAACAAGAAGAACGAGACGAGAAACAAGAAGAACGAAGCAAGAAACTAGAAGAAAATATTAAATTAATTAGTGAAAAACTAGAGAAACAAGAAGAAAACAGTAGATTAATTAATGAAAAATTAGAAAAACAAAATGAAAAGCTCGACCAGCATAAGGAAGAGATTAAACGTCAGACAGCGGAACAAATTATGCAAATAAGGTCCGAGATACGTGGATACACGAATGCCTTGAAAGCGGACAGTAGCGAAACCCAGAAGAAGCAAGAAGAAGTGGTGAATGAGAATTACGAAGATATGAAGAAAGTACAAGATACTGATAACACTGTCGATCTTACAGATGTATCAGATATTAAGAAATTATCAACTGTGGGATCTAATGCGAATGTCATTAGCAAACCAAGGAAGAAGTGGATTAAGAAGAGAAATGACTTTGTTTCTCGATATCTGGCGATGTCGGAGGATGATCCAGACATGGATAGAGATTATAAAAATTTACTACTACCAAGTAGAATGCATAAAAGGCACAAATTAATCAACACGGGAAGAGGTACTACATCAATGAATCCTAGGATGAAGTATCCAGCCTGTAAAATCAGCATGGATCGGCGAAGTAGTCGAGCTGCATCAATAAGAAGCATGAAGGGAAAGTTTAAAGATGAAACAAATACCGCATGTTATAAAGCTGAAAACGAGTTTACGCAAGCCATGGATAATGTGAAACGGAAGGACATACAAGATCCGTATGCATATTCATCATGGATAAGAAACGTTATGAGAAAAAGGAGAGGAAAGAATTCTGCTAGACGACTTAAAAATGTTGTAAAGAATCGTGATAGTACTGAGAGGAGAGCTCGAACACTCAAGGTAATATTTCTTAGGAACTTAAGAAATAAAACTTTGTTATGTAAGTACACGAGGGGTGAGCCGATCGTCGAACAACAGTGTTGTACGCAGGCCTGGAAGCGACGACAAAAGCAAAGCGGCGCGTGTGTACTTAGAGAAAGTTATTGGAGGAAACGGCAAAAACTACCCAGCGTGTACCTAAACAATAGCGAGACTGCTACGAGGGGTTGCCTGAGGCAAGGCAAGCTGTTTAACGTGTATATACCCAAGAGGGGTCGACACAAGGAAAGGTGCGACACATTTCTCACTCACTTACATAGAAAGAGACAGAGAAGGGTCGTAAATCTTCAAAGTGTAAGTACGGCGCATCGTACCAGAGTAACGGGAACGGCCGACCGGCTATTAGGAAAACATGTGACGCAAACCCCTAGGTCAAACACCTTACTGTTTACAAACAAAAACACGTGCGTTAGTGACAGCACTATATTGATGAGACATACAAATATGTCATCATAAATATGACTTGAGAATGACTCAATGAAAACGTATTAAGAAGGCGAACTTCAGAATATTTGGAAATGTAATGATTAAATTTGAAAATATTGAATAAAATACATTAAATACATTGGTTATATGAAAATGCATAAACCAAAGATGATAATTAGTGATGAATGTTGATGAATGAAGAGTAGGAGATTAATGAATAAAATAAAAAGAAGCTACTTATCTACTCGTTGATTGCGATGATGACAAGAAGCTCCGCGGAAAATTTAATGCCAGACAAATGGAAAAATACCATGAACCAGAAAATTAAAGATGAAGGAAGAGGAAGAAATTGAAGAAGGTGTCATAAGAAGCTAGCTGATGCTGATGAATCATCTGCGTTAGGGTAATTGACGCGTTGATATCATTCAAGCTGGCTTAACCAAGAAAATTATGTACTTTAATTGTCAAACATAACATAAAAGTGTATTTAGTTAATTAAGCACTAATTAAATGTTAGATAATAAGATAAATTAACATTTTGTGACATTTGTAAAATATTGCAGTGAATGCAAAGGACATTTAATTGCCATCACTTGAATCACATAGTAATAAGTTACTAGGACAAAGTGAAAAAAGGGACACTTAAAATCAAATAAGTGATATTATTTAAAGAACTCGATCGTGAATGAACTTTATTAATGTGAGCGTATATAATTAATAGGCTAAGATTGTAAATGATGCTAGAATGAAGTAGGTAAATCATTAAAACAAAATGTATTACGTGTATGTAAATTATCCACATAATTACGAATAACGTAGCGAATATGTTAATTAACAATCTAATTTTAAATAACCTTTTAAAAGATTTTATTGGTAAGATCATTAGTAATGCACAAAAATGTATATGTATAGGAGATTTTTTTTTGATGTCATGTAAAGTGTTACACTGAACCAATTGATTATTTGATAATATCTTGTGAATATGATATTTTAGAAAGTAAAATTTTATTCAATTGATTCAATTATTTAATTGCTCATTAAATTTATGATTTGTCTTATAATTATAAGGATAAGGTATTTATATGTAAATACGAAAATGTGAAATGCGTTCAGCTATCCCAAATAGCTAGCAATAAATTCAGAGAACCGAGTAAAACCAAAAGGGGGTGTACCACTTGTAATGTAAGCCTTTAAGAATAGGTTATCATGTATTGCCCTTCCCTTTTGAAGAAGATGAACACGGCGAGGCGACGTACAGGGCGCAGAATTTAGATTTGAGTTGTTCCAGATACATTTGAGAAATTATTAAATTTACATATTTAATAATTAACCCATTTATGCATATAATACATTTATAAATGATATTTATAAATGGCGCCCATTCGCACGGCATGATACGTATTAACAAAGATTGTTAACACGTACAGCTTTGGTAAAGAACAGGCAGTAGAAGTAGTAGAGAAAGTAGTGTCATAGAAATAGAAGTAAGATAAGTGTTATTAGAGCAAGTCAGTTTGAATGATTACGCGTAGGAGGGCAAAAATGGCGAGCAATTCCGACAGCGTAGAATTCGACATTAATAACCAATTAGTTACAGTAAATACAGAAGACAATACTACACCTAGCGAACCAAGTAGCGTTGTGGAGAGTCCAGAAGATAGGGCGCGAGGACAGACATCGAAACTAGACGATGGAATTCTACAAATGTTGATGGAGTTCATCCGTCAACAGAACGAAAAACAAGAAGAGAATCTTAACAGAAAACAAGAAGAACGAGACGAGAAACAAGAAGAACGAAGCAAGAAACTAGAAGAAAATATTAAATTAATTAGTGAAAAACTAGAGAAACAAGAAGAAAACAGTAGATTAATTAATGAAAAATTAGAAAAACAAAATGAAAAGCTCGACCAGCATAAGGAAGAGATTAAACGTCAGACAGCGGAACAAATTATGCAAATAAGGTCCGAGATACGTGGATACACGAATGCCTTGAAAGCGGACAGTAGCGAAACCCAGAAGAAGCAAGAAGAAGTGGTGAATGAGAATTACGAAGATATGAAGAAAGTACAAGATACTGATAACACTGTCGATCTTACAGATGTATCAGATATTAAGAAATTATCAACTGTGGGATCTAATGCGAATGTCATTAGCAAACCAAGGAAGAAGTGGATTAAGAAGAGAAATGACTTTGTTTCTCGATATCTGGCGATGTCGGAGGATGATCCAGACATGGATAGAGATTATAAAAATTTACTACTACCAAGTAGAATGCATAAAAGGCACAAATTAATCAACACGGGAAGAGGTACTACATCAATGAATCCTAGGATGAAGTATCCAGCCTGTAAAATCAGCATGGATCGGCGAAGTAGTCGAGCTGCATCAATAAGAAGCATGAAGGGAAAGTTTAAAGATGAAACAAATACCGCATGTTATAAAGCTGAAAACGAGTTTACGCAAGCCATGGATAATGTGAAACGGAAGGACATACAAGATCCGTATGCATATTCATCATGGATAAGAAACGTTATGAGAAAAAGGAGAGGAAAGAATTCTGCTAGACGACTTAAAAATGTTGTAAAGAATCGTGATAGTACTGAGAGGAGAGCTCGAACACTCAAGGTAATATTTCTTAGGAACTTAAGAAATAAAACTTTGTTATGTAAGTACACGAGGGGTGAGCCGATCGTCGAACAACAGTGTTGTACGCAGGCCTGGAAGCGACGACAAAAGCAAAGCGGCGCGTGTGTACTTAGAGAAAGTTATTGGAGGAAACGGCAAAAACTACCCAGCGTGTACCTAAACAATAGCGAGACTGCTACGAGGGGTTGCCTGAGGCAAGGCAAGCTGTTTAACGTGTATATACCCAAGAGGGGTCGACACAAGGAAAGGTGCGACACATTTCTCACTCACTTACATAGAAAGAGACAGAGAAGGGTCGTAAATCTTCAAAGTGTAAGTACGGCGCATCGTACCAGAGTAACGGGAACGGCCGACCGGCTATTAGGAAAACATGTGACGCAAACCCCTAGGTCAAACACCTTACTGTTTACAAACAAAAACACGTGCGTTAGTGACAGCACTATATTGATGAGACATACAAATATGTCATCATAAATATGACTTGAGAATGACTCAATGAAAACGTATTAAGAAGGCGAACTTCAGAATATTTGGAAATGTAATGATTAAATTTGAAAATATTGAATAAAATACATTAAATACATTGGTTATATGAAAATGCATAAACCAAAGATGATAATTAGTGATGAATGTTGATGAATGAAGAGTAGGAGATTAATGAATAAAATAAAAAGAAGCTACTTATCTACTCGTTGATTGCGATGATGACAAGAAGCTCCGCGGAAAATTTAATGCCAGACAAATGGAAAAATACCATGAACCAGAAAATTAAAGATGAAGGAAGAGGAAGAAATTGAAGAAGGTGTCATAAGAAGCTAGCTGATGCTGATGAATCATCTGCGTTAGGGTAATTGACGCGTTGATATCATTCAAGCTGGCTTAACCAAGAAAATTATGTACTTTAATTGTCAAACATAACATAAAAGTGTATTTAGTTAATTAAGCACTAATTAAATGTTAGATAATAAGATAAATTAACATTTTGTGACATTTGTAAAATATTGCAGTGAATGCAAAGGACATTTAATTGCCATCACTTGAATCACATAGTAATAAGTTACTAGGACAAAGTGAAAAAAGGGACACTTAAAATCAAATAAGTGATATTATTATAGAACTCGATCGTGAATGAACTTTATTAATGTGAGCGTATATAATTAATAGGCTAAGATTGTAAATGATGCTAGAATGAAGTAGGTAAATCATTAAAACAAAATGTATTACGTGTATGTAAATTATCCACATAATTACGAATAACGTAGCGAATATGTTAATTAACAATCTAATTTTAAATAACCTTTTAAAAGATTTTATTGGTAAGATCATTAGTAATGCACAAAAATGTATATGTATAGGAGATTTTTTTTTGATGTCATGTAAAGTGTTACACTGAACCAATTGATTATTTGATAATATCTTGTGAATATGATATTTTAGAAAGTAAAATTTTATTCAATTGATTCAATTATTTAATTGCTCATTAAATTTATGATTTGTCTTATAATTATAAGGATAAGGTATTTATATGTAAATACGAAAATGTGAAATGCGTTCAGCTATCCCAAATAGCTAGCAATAAATTCAGAGAACCGAGTAAAACCAAAAGGGGGTGTACCACTTGTAATGTAAGCCTTTAAGAATAGGTTATCATGTATTGCCCTTCCCTTTTGAAGAAGATGAACACGGCGAGGCGACGTACAGGGCGCAGAATTTAGATTTGAGTTGTTCCCTGAGGCCACATCGTCAAATCGAAATTGAGGACACTGTAACGAGCAGAAAATTTTAAAAATTTTAAATTTTCACCTCGGCAGAGTACGTTCACACGAGGCAGTGTCAACGACTTATAGTTGGCGCAATAAATAAGGAGTAATGAGAAGATGTCAGTGAGGCGTCGCTGACTTGACAATAGAAACACATTAAGTTTGATCCAACTATAGAAATTGGTGGCATAAGATGACAGGGAAAGTTTCGTCCAGAATTATTGCTCTCTGCAGCTGTAACAAAGTAAGCGAGGACATTCACACCCGTACCGAGAATTGTAGCAGATGTTGACCATGTTACGTCAGTATACGATAAACGACAAAAACGAGTGAAACTACATATTTCAATGGGACGGATGCACTGCACCTTAAGAAACAATACAGTAAGATAGGCCTGACAAAGACTAAAGTCATGTTACGCAGCTGGAGTTATCGTCTAATTGACAGACAAGAATTTACGAAGGGAAAGTTGGGGTGACTTCACCAGCCGGCAGATGTTCAAATTGTTAATAGCCAGAAAAAAGGGGTTAGAACTTGGAACAATGCGCCAGGAAGACTGAAAGTACAGATAATGGGAATCTATAGAAACACAGAGTTTACTCAGACAATAGATTGATCGACAAGTGTCTAATAGCCATAGTTTCGTCGAAACGGGTCAACGTTCGTCAGAGCAAAAATCGGGGAGACGTAAGAGCCTATCAGATGCCCTCAGCCAGCGAGAAATTTGGTGGTAAGGAGTGTTTCCATAGCAACTGAAACGAAGGACCTATCGGGAGAACTATGACGTAGAATCTTGACATGGTGGGACAGTATTTTCCAAGAAAGCTAAAAACTGACCAATCTCGAAATGAAGTAGGCGTGAAGCGCGCCAGAGACAAAATTTTGAGTAGGGACGAATTAATAAAAACTATCTGCCCAAGACAGAGACAGTCAGTGATACTCAATTTTTAGACAGTTTTACTCAAATTTTGAAACAAGTGATACTAAAGTTTTCAGACAGTTTTTACACTCAAATTTTCAAATAGTTTAACTTCAAGTGCGAGAGACGGTATATCATAAACTTCCAACAGTTTATTCTAATCATTCGGATGAGATTTAACCAAAGTGCGAGGTAACGGACTTAGTTAAAATTATACCAAGTGAACAATCAGACCGTTACACCAACAGACATCATCACTTAACGATATACAAAACAGTTAACTTAATATAGTGTACTACACATTATTAACAACATAATGAACACGAAATATAAAACAAATTAATGAACAATACGAATGTTTAATGAAGCAGCGACAAGTGGAACTAGACATGTATATTAACATTAAAACGAAATCACAGCACACACAGTAAGATGAAACATTCGATTGAACACTGAACTTGAATTATTCACATATACGAACGCCTACGCGAGTGACCGGAAGAGTAAGTGTTAAGTGATTGTGAGAAAGCAGCATACGACGGAATGGGTCTACGAGCCATCTTCATCTCTGGAACTCGACTTCAACAACAATTAATGGATATTCGATAACCAAGTAACCATTATTATAATTATTTCTAATTAGTAACTTCTACTGACCTGGTTTCTTTCAAAGAATTCACACCTGAGAAAATTATTAAGAAAAGTAATGAATAAATCTGAATAAAGTAATTAATGAATGTATTAACAAAAGCTTATTTGGGATTTAATGAACGCATCAAATAAGTAATATGAATTGTTATATTGTTTGATTTATATATGTATGTATGTTTTCTTTGTTTTCAGCATATATTGAAATACGTATTTGTTATTATAAAATATGTATGTATTTCAGGTACAGCGACGTATCATATGTACAATTATAATGTATTATGAATGATAATTAAACTAGTACTTTAAGTTGATCATAAATATGCGTTCATTATTACCAAATGCAACCCAAATATTAACCTAAAGTTTTAAGGAATACAAATAGATTTTAAGAGTTTCATGTGTTCAAATAAAGTAAATGAATTGATAATGTTAATCTATTAAGTGATATCACGTATGTGCTGATGAGAATCAGAATAGTTATACATAAATTTTAAATGGCTGTTTCACACACGGCATGAAATTAATCAATTAAAGCAAGTGAATACATATTATCTATTGCACCTGAATTATATAGAATTCACTATATAAACTGTGTTCTAACACGTTGGTATAGATAATTAGAATAATAAATAAAATTTAATTACACACATACATGTGAGAGATCGATAAATTTATATATTTAATAGCAAACACAATTACATAATTAATTATCACAAAGGTAATTCTTCATTTACATTTATTTTGCATAAATTGACATTTATAAATGGCTCCCAAAGAACGTGGGGCTCGGCAATCACAGATTAATTAATTAAATCACGGTTAGCATAATAAATAACCCCCATTTATTTGACATTTACAAATGGCGTCCAACTTCGGGGCCCGATACATGTGAAAATCAATAAAATATTTATGCAATTAATACACACTTATAAATGACAGTAATAAGATTTGTGCTAGGTGGGTGCCGCGCTTGCTCACAGCAGACTAAAAACGCATGCGCATGAAAATGTCTGAACAGTGCTTGGAGCGTGTTAATAAGAACAAAGCAGATTTTGTGCGTCAATTTGTTACGATGGACGAAACTTGGATCCACCACTACATACCAGAGTCCAAACAACAGTCAAAGGAGTGGACAGAAGCTGGTTGTTAAGCGCCAAAGAAGGCAAAGTCAATTCCAGCAGCAGCAAAAGTCATGGCGTCATTGTTTTGGGATGGTTAAGGTTTTTTGTACATCGATTACCTTGAAAAGGATGTAACAATAACCGGGAAACATTATTCCAACCTTCTATGGAAGCTAGACTAAAAAATTCGAGAAAAAAGATCTGGTTTGCAGAAGAAAAAATCATTTTTCACCAAGACAGTGCACCTGCCCACAAGGGTATTTTGGCAATGAAAAATTGAGAGATCTCCGCTATGAATTGTTGGAACATCCTCCCTATTCTCCAGATTTGCCTAACTCAGACTTCCAACCTTTCCCAAAACTCAAACTCTTTCTCGCTGGTCAGCGTTCTTCATTGGATCAAGAGGTGATTTCAGCTGTAGAGAGGTATTTTGCAGACTTTACAGAAAACCACTTCAGGGACGGGATAGTAGCACTGGAACATCGCTGAAATAAATGTGCTATACGCTATAAGGAGCTTATTCTGAAAAATAAAAATATGAAATTATAAATTCGTTTTTTAATTGTTAGGCCGAGAACTTTTCAGACCTCCCTCACCTTCATTTTGAAAATGTAGGCCTACACTGGTGGCCGGTTGCAAGACTTAGAAATAGAGACTGAAAATTTCTTACGTTTTTGACGCTGTAACATTATCTTTCCACAATCAAAATTCTGCATTTTATCTAATGACTGGAATAGTTAAGGTATCCAGATTCCTGGTAACTGAAGTAACTCTTCCAGGTTGATGTCGGATAACCGTGATTTCGGAAAACCGGTTTTACTAAATGAAAGCAGTAAAAAGTTAATTTAATAAGAAGCAACAATTTCCAGAGGAAAATCGTTAGGGCCTAATATGTATTCAAAGTGACATAAATACGTCTAAAAACTGATTTATAATTATACTGTCATAAGAAATCAAAGGGATAACGATCGCGATTATCTCAATTATACAGAAAGTAGTAGGCCTACATTTATTTTCCGAGGCAGGCCTATAGGCCTATGGATTTACCATCACCATACCATGGTTTCTACCCCCCCCCCCGCTGCTAACATTTGTCCCTTGCAATTTTCCTTCACTTTGTGAATTGTATACAATCACTTTTCCATCTCTTCCAATTGTGAACAATCCAACCACCGTGTATTTCCGTTCATAAGCGATTGAGAATTTAGTTAACTATTCAGCATGGGCGGAGATTATATTCTCTGAATAGCCTGTAAGTGGGAGCAGGGGAGAAACGCTCAGTAGCCTATACTAAATACTATTATATATAGCATAGTTATTATATTAAATTATACTGGCCTTTCACTCCCCGTGTAGCAAGTAGGTCTAATTAATCTCAGCCTATAGGTTTTTTTTAGACCTAACATTAAATTGGAAAAGTTTCACTCAGGTAGGTGTATCACAGTTTGCTATTTTTTTTTTTTATTTATTAGTATGTAATAACAGTAAATTCTTTTTTCTGGCAGTCCTTTACAACTAAAATACCTTTCAACGCCAGTTATAAATTTTTCGAAGTAGAATGTTTCAGATAATCAGATTAGGGGTGAATGGGGTAGCCCTGGTAGGGAGGTAGCCCCGGTAGGTTGTTGTTCTGCTTGTATTTCCATCTGGCAGCGCCCTGGTTGGTGCTGCGCTCTTCGCAGCAGTTTGCTGAACTAATTTCTCAAGCGACGCCATTACTGAATCATCTGTTGTGCAGTTGTGTTTCGGTAGTGTTTTAATGTACGTCTACTCTAATTTTCTACAGTTTTGTAGCCTTTGCTTTAACATTTTTTTCACTAGGTCACATTACATAAATAGTGTGTTTCATAAGTTTTAATTTACTATATTTCTTAAGCATTTTAAATAATTCTTCCTAACCTTTAAGAACGATTTTTTTGAAGCCACGCAAAACGGGTAGCCCCGGTGACAATGGGGTAACGGCAGTAGGCTACCGGCGCTCCCCCACATGTAGTTAAATGTTTGTTTTGAATTAAAATAAAAACGTGCTTTATTCTCCACGTTGGCTGTTACAGATGCCAGGAACATGGAAAAGAACCACGAATCGGGGAAGCTGGTCCGAAGAAGCCCTTAAAAATGCGTTGAATTGTATTGATGAGGGTAATTCCATTAGTGAGGCGATCAGAGTGTTCAGTATCCCATTTAGCACTCTTCAAGAACGTAGGAAGAAAAATAAGGCAACTAAACCTCATCTAGGACGTAATTCTACTTTCACTCAAGAACAAGAGGAAGCACTTGCCAACAGAATAAAATTTTTATTGGATATTTTTTATGGTCTGTCTGCACAGGAAGTGGGAAGAGTAGCCTTTGAGTTTGCTAAAAAGAAAAACAACATAGCGCACAGGTTTTCTCAAAATGAGCGTTTGGCGGGAAAGGACGGGTTTGACGCATTTTTAAAACGAAACCCAACCATGAGTATTAGAAAACCCGAAACGAGTGTTAAGAGAATCACTGGATTCAACCGTGATGATGTGAAGAAATATTTTGACAACTTGGAAAGTTTTTTCTAAAACCGAATACACGCCAGATCGCATGTAGGTACAATACAGATGAAACTGGTATCACAATGGTACAAGACCCCGGAACAATAGTTGCCACTAAAGGCAAGAAAAGGGTCGGCTCAGTGACCAGCTGGGAGAGGGGAAAGTTAGTAACTGTAATGTGTGCTATGAGTGCGGCAGGAAATTTTATTCCTCCAATGTTTATTTATCCCCGAAAAAGGATGAGAACCTTGCTAAAAAAAGATGGCCCGCCTTGTGCTATCTACGAATGCTCACCGAAAGGTTGGACTAACGAAGAGTTGTTTGTTACTTGGTTGAAGCACTTTATCGATCATTCCAATGCAAGCCTTGAAAATCCTGTATTGCTGATATTGGACAATCACAACAACCACACAACTTTACAGTCCTATGAGTTATGCAAAAGTAATGGGGTTACTATGATCTCCCTACTGCCCCACTGCTCACACAGATTACAGCCTCTAGATGTAACATTCTATTCTACATTGAAAGGAGCTTTTAAAAAGGAATGTGATCTATACATGAAAATGCATAGGCTTGTAAGGATCACTCCTTATGATTTGGCTGTTCTCTTTAACCAAGCATATTCAAGAGTAGCAACAATTGCAGTGGCTGTAGCTGGCTTCAAAGGTACAGGAATATATCCACTGAATCCAAATGTCTTTACTGATGATGACTTCTGTGCTGCAGACATATTTGTAGATAGACAAAATGTATCTATTCCAGTTATTGAGAATGATGACACAGGGGTTGAACCCTCGGGTAGGCCTACACCATGCACGACGTCCAATGAAGAACCAAACCAAGAAGCTGGAGGATCAAAAGAACCCCAAGATCCCAATAACTCAGTGACTTTTGAAGACCTGAGACCACTTCCATCTACCAGCGGCACTCAGGCAAAGCCTAGAAAACAAAGAAAGAAGCAAAAGTCAGAGATTCTGACCTCGACACCTAAAAAAATTGAACTACAACTGGCAGCTGAAAAAAAATTAGTAAGGGACCTCAAAAAAGAAAATGCATTATTGAGAAAAACTTTAGGCCTAAAGAAGCTATTTAAAGACACATCTAAGTGTGACCTAAAAAAAATGAAGAAAGGTGGAGTTAAAAAGAAGAAAGCAGTGTCTGCATGTAGGTTCAAAAAGGAAATGTCTTCGGACTCTGATGAAGATGATTCCATTGATGAAAATCGATTATGCGGTGATAATGAGATGGACGATTTGCTGGGCTTGGAAAATGAAAACTTCTGTTTCATCTGTGGAGAGTTTAGTCAGGATGGGGAGGAATGGTTCCGATGTACCAGCTGCGGAATATGGATTCATTCTCTGTGTAGTGCGGCTGATTCTGCTGAAGATTTTCAATGTGACAAGTGTATTGGTTTTTGATTCATTTTTTTAATAAATTTTCTATGCTGTATATATGTTAATTAAATGAATATGTTGTATTACACATCATTTAACTAGTAAGACTGACTGATGAGATTTAATAATATTCATTATTACTTAATACAAGACTGAAATAATTTTTAATTTTCATTTGTGTTATTTCTTGACTAATTTTCTTAATAAAACTTGTTTAGCAAGATTTGTATATAAAAAAAAGAGTTGTATTCTTCAACCTTCTTCAGAATTTTAAATAATTTTATGTTCCCATAAAAAATATAATAAGATGAATTTTACCCATTTAAAGTACATGGAGGAAAGCCTACTGCCATTACCCCCATGGATCGGGGAATACATGTAACTGGTTTAAATTTTTTTTTTTATATTTATGTTTTTATAATTTTTTTATAATTTAACAGGATAAAATATACATTCATTGCAAGTTAAGAATGTGAATTTTGATATGGGGTAATCTTAGACAGTTATATGAGCATCACTGCTTAACCTAGCCATTCCCTCGTTCACCCCTACATCCGACTACAATGTACAGATTAGTACCTGTAATTTGGTTTAATTTGTTGATTTCTTGTTTTGCGAATTACATAATTTAAACCCATTTTATTCGATTTTACACATTTCTTAACATATTTCGTTCGTTTAGGATTTCCTTGGGTTTCGGTCAAATCGCGATCGGATGACGGGAAATTTACTGCAATTTTCTTTTCTTTAATGGTTCAGTGTATTATAGTAGATATACCTATGGTTTTGAATTAAGAAACATTAACAAAGAAATCAAATATTCTTCAAACTCTACTGCAAGAATTACATTTAAATAAACCCAGTGTATATATCCTAATATATAGTGTATGTATGACTCTGTGTTCAGCCTAGTTTTCAGTTATTACTGAGTACCTTTAAAAGACTGAGGATAGATGCATTGCATTGCCATGGTGGCTGATTGTGCTGTCCCTCTTTTTGTAAGTGGGGTAATGGGCACTAGAGGTTAATTTATTTAAACACAGCCCAATAACTGAAAGCAGTAATTGGAGGCAGCCAATTTTTAATGACTCACCTTGTATGATATTCAAATTCATTTGGTATCTGCTGCTGAACAATACTTGGTAGGAAATTCTTGTTAGTCACTTAAACAATATTATAAGTTATCTATGTAAATCCCAAACTTTAACATTTCTTCTGTTATTTCATCCTCTCCAGCACTTTTCCATTTTTATTCTCATTAGACGCTGAGTAAATAAATAAATAAACATTTATTTACTTATTTATCAAATAAAACGTGCCTTACCTCTTTGTCCGTCAAATCTTGATTTTGTTTCTTTCCTCTTCATAACTTTGTATCTGTTTCTAGCAGTGGCATGTCCAAGGGGGTTACTAGGGTTACAACCCAGTGAGTAGGTTGCCAATAATCAGTCAATAATGCAGGCAGGCAACTATAATGCTAGCGGCTATAATATAATATACACAGGCTACAACTGGCAAATGTTTGGTACCATCAACATCTCCCTTCACCATGTATCCGTCAATAATCCACCACCATAAAAAAATCTTGGTCTACAAACCCATCCCCTGGCTGTAGACTGGCTATGTTACTGGTTCCTGGTGATTTCCAAGTGAATCCTGCCTTGTTTCTATAATTTTAATTCTATAGTTTAACACAATTTATTGGTGTTTTGCTGTATGTTACAATGGATTTTTGTTTTGTAGAAAATAGCCTACCTGTATGCAAACAAGCGGTATTCTACAAATTTCATGACTGCCAAGTCAACTATTCTCATGTCAGTATTTTTAATTAAGCCTTAAGATTTTCATGTCCATTAATATATACTGAATCTACTATTTGACTTACTTTGCCATAAAATACAAATTGCTATGAACAAAGTGGACACTTACACACTATCATTGATTCTCCTTACAGTCACTGCAAATTATACCTACTTAGCCCTACTTACACTTACGAAGTGCAATTCTTCTGTTGTACATCACACTAAATTGAGTAGGCCTACTAAAACTAGTTCATTTAGAAAACGGAAAATACTATATATCTTATTACGACCACAAACAAAAATCAAACATACGTGTGGATTCATGTTATTTCAGCTTTCAAAACTATCATACTCTAGGTTTGTCAGTGAGCTATGTTGTTTCACTACAGCATCAATTAGGCCTACCAGTAAGTTCGTTTTTGTAAAGTCATAAAACTGTTTAGCATCAGCCACTATTTTAAAAAATACGTCTTTGATAATAACATTAAATTCTTAACACTATCATATAAAATTTCTGTCTGAAAAACATTTCTCACTGTCTACACTATGTACAATATCTGACTATGTACAATATGACAATACACCCCCCCCCCCAATATCTGATATTTAACACATTATGAACCATAGCCGTTCCTATCTAGGGGAGGGAGAGAGGGTGGACCAAGAAAATTTGTGGAGTCCACCTTAGCTCCTCCATGGTGGCACATATAATTACTTTTAAATTTATCCATCTCTAACTTTCTGACAGTCCTCTCCCTTATCCCTTTCTTCATCCCCTATTTTGTCAATCTTGAGTATTATCACATGATCTTGTCTTTCTTTAAAACTTCTACATGGTAGGTAGAACCTGATCCAGTAAAACTTCCTGCTGGATTTCCTCAATCAAGTAAAAGTTATTACGATGCAGGTATGCAGTTTGGCAGGAGGTTTCACCACAATGTTGTCTTATTGATCTTCTTTCCTGCATCTAGTTCTTACAAATTAATTTTTGTAGAATTCCTTGTTCTGTCTTAAAGCAGTTTTCAGATGATAGTATAATAATTAATTTATACTACAACAACAACAACTACTACTACTACTACTACTACTACAGCTACTACTACTGCTACTACTACTACTATTACTACTACTAATACTAATACTAATACTACTCAGTGATGGCTCTAGCATGTAGCATGTCAACAGTGGTGGGAGGGTAGATTGATATAAGCTCATAAATAGAATTAAAAGTTACTGCATGTATTTCTGCAACAAGAACAGGTAGCATTCATACTGTAGCCACTCACAGTATATTTATTTACTCCAATATGTTATTTCCATACATTTATCTTTTGTAGTCTTTTTCTCTTCTAGCTTGATGTGTGAAAGTCAGCAGTGAAAATGTTAGTAATAAAATCATGCAATAATGTAACATATACTATTTATGCTCGTGTTCAGTAGTCACAGTCTTATTAAAACATGTCAATTTTCTTATTATTATGGCTACAACAATATTATCAACTATGTCCATCAAGTCAATTTCCCTTTCAGTGTCTAATATTTCAAGACAAGCTGTTGAGCTGTTCATCATAGTTGTTCCTTAAGCAGGGTTTGACCTTTTAAAGACATCACATGTTTTTGTAAGAAGAATGGGTACCAACCACACTGCACCTACTCTCAGTATATTATATCTACACACTTACCTTTTTTATCTTGTCCTCTTGTACCTTGAACGCTGGAAGTCAGCATTGAAAATATCGTAGCAGTAATTACAATACCGGTACTCATTATTTAGTTCACTAGTTGCATTCATGTTCAATAGAATCAGTTTTATAAAAACAGGCTAATTCTCCTATTATTATGTCTGACTGCAATATTATCTTCTGTATTACACCAATCTTGTCAAGTTTTTGACTGATTGCTTCCAACTAACTGCCTGCCTGCTTTAATAAATCTGCATGTATAAAAGCTTCACTTGTTGGATCTAGATAACATGTACCATTAAAATTGTTTTATGCCACACTTACTTGTTGCACACACCACTAGTCACTGTGACCCCGATTAGCGCTTTTGAACCCGCTATCGGGTAGCAGTTACGATCTGATGACGAACGGGTTCGTTCGAAAGCACTAATCGGGGTCATAGTGACTAGTGGTGTGTGCAACAAGTAAGTGTAGCATAAATTTAGTTAACAACTAATAAAATTTGTAGTTTAATCATTAAAATTTTATCAGAATTGTTATTGAAATCTCTCTGAAGTCTTGTCTAATTAAACTTAAAATTGTGGAATAAACATTAGGCCTGAAATATTTAAACATTACTGACTCAGAATACTCCTGACTTGCAAGTCACACTAATAATTTGCAGATGGTTTAGCAATTATGTTATTCTCCATTGTGCAGAACAGTCAGCTGGGGATGACAGTGCTTACTGTTTCTGCAAGTTCACACATCTCACACAATTTTGTAATTCATGCCTCATTCATCCATCTGTTCAAAGTTAAACTTAATGAGCTTACCTACGTTCATAGCGTGGATTATATTGCTATTTTAAACCTGAATATAATCAGGTCAGTGATGAGTTAAGAATACAGATTCTTAAGAACACCTGTACCTTCTATCCTTCATATTGAAACTGAAAAATTCCTGAATTCAGTTTGGCATGTCAGTAAGTGTTTTGTACACACAATACAAATGACAATGACAAACAGTATAAGCTTAATATAAGCACTTAGTACACCAGACTCACAGTAACTGACAGTGATTCTAATCACTATAGGTGTGATTGGTTTTTATAGGAAGGGAGCAAAAAAATGTAAAGAACATTTACGTCTTTTAAACGAATTATTTTTAGCTTTTATTTATTTTGTATGAGAACAGATATAGTTTTTGTACTAATAGTCTATCTTTACATATTTTCATAATTTATATTATTTTTGTGCACATGATTATTTGTAAATTAGTTTTCCCTGAAAAAAGAAATGTGTGTGTTATGCGACACACACCAGAACTTCAGAACGTGTGGGACAGTGAGAACTTCAGTGTTGAGTGGCTAGTGAACTTATTTAATCTGTAAAAGGTTATTCATATACCCATCTGTACAAGGAAATTTACACCCATTCACATGTTTTCTTCTAAGTTTTAAGAGCTTGTTTCAAGCCTATTTTGGAGAATATTACATATACATCTCATGATACCATGGCAATAGGAATAGGTAATGTAATAAATTTTGTGCTCTGGAGACAGTAATGTGTGTATAGTATTCGCAGTAGCATGGTGTCCATGTAACCGCTGTTGTCAGTGGCAACAGTACTGGAAATAAGAGAAAATAATATTAATTGTATCAGAAAATAAATACTTTAGTTATTGAATAATTTGAAATCCGAACAATATTAGTACAGTAGGGAAACTTGAAGAAAAACATAGCATTGTTTTCAAATTGCTGGGCACTTGCACCGACTTGTGTTGCCAGTTTAGACATTGGCAATGTTTTACTGCATATGGTCATTGACCTTGTAGTAGTTGTCACTGTACAAACTGTTGAGAGGGGGACAATTCGTCCACCCAATGTGTTATTGCTGTATAAACCAGCAGAATGCTCAGTTAGCAGCTATGTTGGCGTCGGAACCAACGTGCAGCAGTTACTACCTACCTATGTGTGTTTTGTTCATTTAGTTATGTGTTCCTCTGTTTGCCTTTATTATTTTTAATTCGATTATTTGTGTTCTGATTAATTCTGTGTAAGTATAATGGGTGTCAGATCCCTTTGAACCGGGACCCTTTTCTTTTGCCAGCGAATGATAGAAAATACTCTAAAAACACATTTTGGCTCTAAAAAGAATATTTTGGCCCTAAAAAGAACACTTGTTACTAGAAAAAATATGAATTAATTTTTATGTTACGTTTTAGGGGTATCACAACTGGCAACAGGTGTTACCAGTATGCCACTGGTATGGTATACAGCATAGGTAGAGGTAAAGGTAGAGGTAGAGATTTTGGATGGGGTTCAACCTCATTCAGGATGGGGTTTTGAATTACCCACTCAGTTAAAAAATCTTAATATTTTATTATTTTAAGATAAATCCAAACATTATTTATAACAAGGAATAACAATTAATTATGTATGTTGGTTAATAAATTTATGGTGGCTTTCCCTTGTAATTCACCGATACAATATAAAATACAGTGAAATGTGTGCGTGCGTGCGCGCACAGAGAGAGAGAGCCCACACACACACACACACACACACACATTCAAACACTTTTTGCTACAGTCTGTTTCTTCATGTGTATAATATATTTAATATTTATAATGACTTTACTTCAAGATGTTTTCTCCTTATTTGGAATATGTTTCGGGAAGCCTTGTGTTTCCATCTTCAGCCTTCAGAGGAAGGTTAGGTATATGATAAATATACCTGATATTTAGAGATTATTAGAGAGAGAGAGAGACCAACAATTATTATGATTATATACTGAAGATGTGTGATGCTGCAGTTAATTTGTGAGTTATCAATACTTGGCAAAAAAAATTAGAGGGACAGCCTCTGATGAAGCCTTCTATAGGTGAAAGCCGGTTTAGGCTGTAAGGTAAAACTTTACGTTTTTACTTATAAAAAACATTGTGTTCCGAGTCGTCAATATTATAGTGATATTTAAAAAAAATGTCTTTTGTACATAGGTTATAAGAAAGATTTTACTTGTTAATAGCTCTGTAAATATAAGTTACTTTGTTTGCTTTTTCTGTCACACTATTTTCTTTATACCAGTACCTTTAGTTTTATATGTGTTCATGTCATGTTCACGTTAAAATATTTCTTAATGGGCATCCTTGTCATAAATTAACAAATTTTCATATATGTCTTTTCATATTCGTTTCATCATATATTAGACAGATTGCTTACCAAACACTTTCTTGATCATCCCAAACTTCAGTCAGACTCAGAGTAGACCTACATATTATCAAAGTATAAAATCTGCTTTTGCTTTTATTTTGACACAGTATTTTCTTCTTACTATTGCTTGGTCTAGTTCCTTTTATAATCTGCCATTTTACTTCTCTTAGTTATATATTGAAAGTCTCATGTAACATTTTTCTCATGTCAGTATAACAGTAACCATTTTCCAGTCATTTACAGACTACCATTGTGTGAAGAAATCATGTTTATACAGACTCTTGCTGTTTCTTCAGCAACTAAAATTTGGCACCATCAGCATACCCAGAACGTTATGAACTTTATTCTAGTGCTTGGACTTTGGATAATTTCTTAGATGGTACCTGAGTTTTGTATAAACTATTAGTCATTAGAAGATCATACATTAAAAAGAAATGTTGTTTAAAATTTGTAAAACACTCAGAATGGTGGCATATAATTAATTTACAGTAAAGCTTTTGTATACAATCAATAGATTACCAGATGATGAATATCTTTTATTTGAAATTTACAGAATTCTGCTTGAAAAAAACTGGTCTAGGGCCTTGATTTGTTTCCAGCAATTACATGCATAGTTTGTTTCATAACGAGACCTCATAGCTAGTCTAAAATCCAGAATCCAGAAGTTTTTACTTGCTGTGGTACAAAAATATATCTAAAAAATAAAAAAATGGATATCCCTATTCATAATTTTAAATGAGAAAGAGACAGAATTTGTGTTTGTAATAGAATAAGGTCTTCTAATTGAAGAAACCAGGCAAAATATATTACAAAAAATATGATATGGAATGACTACCACCTACAATCTGGGAAAATAAAAGGACAACTGTTTAATTTTAATGTTAAAAGTGATAATAGAATTAGTGGAGTTTAGAGAAACACAGTGGAGTATATGAAGCACATTTACTAAAAAAAGATATCACTAATAGTACAGCTAAAATTTGTACATTCCTATGCCAGTACTTGTAAATACTTTTCTACTTCTTTACATGAAATGTAACTCATTGTTTCTGACTTAGGCTTAAATCCCATTCTTAGATTATTTCATATATGTCAGTTTTAGTTCTTTTAGTTATGAAAATGCCTGACTAATAAAATATTTCATTAAAATAAAACGAATAAAATATTTCATTAGTTTGTATGATGAACCAGTCCAGCAATTTGGTGGTTGTCTTAATTAATCAAGCAGTCATTAACCTTGGACTTGATTAGCTAATTTTGATAAGAAATCATGTAGCAAACAGATTTTTGTTTTTCTCTATTGTTCATACTCAATGTCAAAGTGATGTTCACATTACACTGTGAAATGGAATGCATAAGATTAATACTAAATAATTGTACATAAAAAGGCCATGCAAAATTCAGGCCATTGTGAATATTTAGAAAAGTATAGAATAACTGTTCACTGGTTCAAATTACACACTCACTGGCAGTCCAAATTACAGAATATGTAAAGATTGCATTTATAAATAAATATTGTAACATCTAACTTGAACAGATTATGAAACTTCAATTGAACTTATGTTAATATTTTCTCAGTATGAGAATGTGCCAAACACTCTGTACCTTCCAACTGTCACTTCACACCACTGTGTTACAATAACATAGGTTTTAAGGATTGTGAGCAATAAACTTCTTTTCTTCTCTCCCCTTCAACATTAAATCCCATAAAAAAACAACTTGTAAAGAGAAAGTTACTCTCAGCCATGCAGCCCACCAAGGGGTGACCAAACTTGCACATACGAAAGTTTTAAGCAGTCCAAATAACACACTGGTCCAAATTACACGGATTTCCCCTAATAGGAAAACTAGGAAATTAGGACACTTATAAATAACCTAATGGAGAAAAGATAAGAATAGATGGGGAATTAATTAGTCATACCAATTGAAGTGAATACATAAGAAGTTAAATAAACACTAGAAATGTCACAGAGGCTGTAAGACAAAGAATATGAGCAGTGATGTGTATAGAATTAGGTCTTGAAGGGGTCCGAGGGAGGAGGGTCGGCTTCATACAAAAGAAAAAACAAGTTGAGACTAATCAATTTTACTGTCTTTAAAGTGGCTGAAACTAGTCCCATTAACATACTATCACTGAAACATTGTTTAAAAGACACTTATTGACTGAATTGATTTCCCTGTATTTCTTACTTAAAACGTATACGGTATGCTAATGTGTAATAAACCTGTTTGTATATTTAAAAAAATTACTACTATATTAGCTAAAACAAACCTAAAGTTAAGAGATTAACAACATTTTTCAACTTTTTCACCCCCCTTGGGGGGGGGGGTCTGGTCCCATTTGCCTCTCCTGTAAATACGCTCCTGAATAAGAGAAACTAAATCTATGTTCAACAACAAAAAAAGACTACTATTTTCAAATAATATCAGCAGTGTAACCAGAAAAACTAAAAAAAAAATTGCATGTACATAATAGTCATCTTTGGTTCAGAAACAACGAAGTACAGATCTAGAATTCGCAGAAATTTTTAAACCTTAGTGCCAGAAACACACACTGAAAATAAAGCAGATGAATAACATTATGGACTATGAAGTATGTTTAAAGAATAGATGAGAAACAATTGGTGTACAATAGAAGAACTGTAGTTTGTAAGTGTAAAAAAGTAATTTTTAGTGTCTGTAAGAATGAATTGTGATGCATAAGTGTATAACTTCCACTTTGTATACAGTGAGTTTGATTCAAGGTGAGGAAAATCTAAATATTCAGTGTACATTACCACATATTAAAATAAACAAGTTCAATTAAAATACTAAGGCAGGAATTTATTGACTAGGTAGTTATGAAATTTGTGGAATAACTGCTTGTATGCATAAGAGTATGTGGTATGTAGTTTGCAAAAATTGTATCTTCATATAAAGCAATACAGTAATACATTAAACTAAAATTGCCTCGCAGGCTTAAAAGTACATGAAATTAATCCAAATTTAAAATTCATTAAGACTGCCCAATAATTTTTATCACACTAAACCTTTTTTCACTACGGCTAGAAAAACAAACATTGGGTATGGGTAACATGGTTTATACAGTTATGTGAAATAGTGTGTATATTCAGTATTCCCAAGATGAAGCCTACTCATAAGGGAATGGTTTCACTATTCTATTATGTTTCTACTGTCAGCTATCTGATCTGTTGTGTGGTGAAGCATTTATAGTTTGACTGGATATTGCTGTTGGTTATGGTATTCAAAATGGGTATGATGTAGATTTTTGTTTTATAAACAGTTTCCAATACTTAGCATTTTAAAACTGTCTTGTGTTTTGCATCAACTTCAGTTTGTATGGTTATGTTATGTTACGTACTTCATACAGTAGATGTTTTACTAGTGTCGTATTACTAATGAATTTATGTCCTTTTTATAGGATGTCTCACTAATTAGGTTTGTAACAATTCTTAATTATTTTAATTCCAACATATCTTAATGACTGAAACCATCTATCACAACATTAAATGGTAATTTATCATGCACTATGCAATAAAATGTACCAAACACTTAAAAAAAAAAAAAAAATGCTGAAAGAAAAATATATTAAATGAATTGCTAAAGAAATAAACTTATAAAATGCAGTTGCAGTCTACAAACCTATAAATCTATAAAATAAAAAAAAACACATTATAATAATGTAAAGATATTGCAGTGTACACATTCATAAACAACAGTACAATTGAATTTACAAAACCATTTAAAACAGAAATTAAAACGACAATCAAAGAACTCATACATAACATAATATGAGATAGTAAAGACTTAAAGACTTAAATGTAAATATTTAAATAAAAGACATAATGGTAAATTGTTAAAAACAACTTTCTTCTGTTCAATTTTACAAATTGGGTGTGCCATTAAAAAACAAATATTCTTAAAGTAAATGTGTTTTTTTTTTAAATATTAATAGCAACAATTAAATTTTTTAGTAAAGTTAATATTATTTTATAAATGAGTTGCTACTTTAAAAATGAGTCAGTCAGACACCCATGCAATATAAAGTAATTGTATAATTTGTTCATCGTATATGTTTAAACATTTAAGATTATAATTATGTTATTAATGTGTGCTGAATAGCAAACATGTTTGTTTTACAGAGTGTAAACTTATAAAAGATAATATTTTGAATTTTATAATTTAAATATTTAATAATCAAGTAATTTCTTTGCAATATTAATAAAATGTTGACTGATTCTTTTAATATCTTTTAATTAATTATTTTTTGTCATCAACGTCTTACCCCTCTTATTACAAAATACGTTTATTGTGCAGCCACATGTACTTAACACAATGAACACAAAAGTCCTACGACCTGGCCAGTGTTTAACACTTTATAGTTGCATTGGGTACACGGAAAGAAGTGTAAAGTATTCATTTATTTTATAATACTTATAACGTTGCATTATATATTGCAATGGACATTCTAATAGGATGTGGAATGTAGTAGAGAGTAAAGCATATGATAGCACATGAAACGTTGTATGAATAAGAAGAGATTGCAGGTTTGAACATTGTAAATTAGTTGATAAGAAACATTGTGAAAAATGTTGGTTTTTTTTATACTAGTAAAATAACTTTAAATGCAGTGAGATGGTGTGTAAGGATTCTTAGCTCCGTGTGTAGTGCATGTGTGTGAGGCAACAAAATTATTTTACAGGATATTCATAAAAGAAAAATGAATTTAAATAACTTTAGAGATGTGAGATATTTTGAGATGGGATTTATATCAGAATACTCATAATAAAAGACTTATCTGATGACAATAGTTATTTTTAAAATTAGTAAGGGTGAATGTATACATTTTTTAAGTAAAAAGCTTTTACAGCCCAAAAAATCAGTCATATTCCGTAATGTCTCAGGTTTTTTGAAAAAGAATTATTCTGTTGTGAAGCCTTATTGAACAGTAAATTTATTATCTATATGAAAATCATAAGTAGGGGTTATTGAAGATCCAATCAAATTACAAGAAATTTAGTTTTTCATTTGTGTTAATTGTGATTGGCAGACCAAACGTCTGGACCAGGCATCGTTCACTCGTTACCAATTCTGAAGAGAGACTGATCTGTAAGTTCAAATCTTATTTTTAAAACTAAATTTCTTGTAATTTGATTGGTTCTTCAGTAACCCCTAATAATGATTTTCCTACAGATAATAACTTTCCTGTGCAAGAAGGCTTCCAAACAGAACAATTCTTGTTCAAGAAACCCGAAATATTTTTGACCAATTTTATGAGCCTTTTTACTTAAAAAATGCATACATTCAGTTAGATTTTTAACTGATGATTGCCAGTACTGTCGTCAGGTAGTATTATGAGTATTCTGGTATAATGAGTATTCTGATATAAGTCCCATCTCAAAATTTCAAATAATTTGAAAATTATTTAAATTAATGTGTTTTTATGAATATCCTGTAAAATATTTATATAACCTTGCACACATGCACTACATATGGGGCCAGTGGCGGATTACCAATTGGGCCCGACAGGCCTGGCCCAGGGGCCACAGGGCCAATTTTTTTTCTAATGAGAAAAACTGTAAGTCAAACATGCATGCAGTTTACTACCACCAATAATTAATTAACAGTGCAAGGCAGTGACTAACATCAGGTTGATAGTCCTAGAGGTTACTAGATCAGGATATGTCCCTGGGTAGACAGCCCATCATATCAGTCAGTCAACAGTCGACACTGGTGCGTCGTCACACTCTCCCCTTCCCCTTCTAACTTACACCCAGTAAACCGGCAGTGGAACAGTAAACAACAATGCACCTGTCAGTTTTGAGGTTATTTTAAGTTGGAAAGGTCTGAATACGTCGTAAAAGCTCTGTAGATGATGCACTTTGTGTTAACTGTTTTATTATTTAGTCAAGTCATTTGAAAGCCATTTATTTATGTTCAGATATTTGTATTGTTTAGCCTGGTTTGGTTTCTGTGTGTCAGTGTGTGTGTGTGTGTTGTTTTGTCTGAACATCTTCATGTCTTCATTGAAAATGAGTCAGAATTTGCACACTGCAAGTGGAGCTTATAAACGCAAGTTGAAAAAAGCTAAAGATGACGCTCACTCAAAATTATTACACAAAACTGCTAAGTTGGACAAGTTTTTGAAAGTTTCAACAGTTTCACAAAGTACTGGTTCAAATTCTACCGATTCTGATAAGTTTACGGATCCTGCCCCAACTAATTTAACAATAGATTCGGATTTTGATCAAAAACAAAATCCAAATTATTGTGAAGTAAATAATGAACTTGTAAATGCAGCAGATTTTAAAGTAGGTTTGCAACAACACCCATGTTGTAGAAAAGTAAATTTTGACTTTAATAGTGTAAATACTGTTTTATATGAAAGTGGTGAAGTTAATGATCCGGAAGTAGCAGATACTGTTCTCGACATTCAATGCATAGATTCAGATAATTCAAAAGTTAACTGTAACGTGCAAAAAGAAATTGTTAAATTTGATTTAATGGACCCAAATTTTTGGGAACCATTGACGAACGAGCTTAAAGATCATATAATTAAAAATCTTCCAGAACACTTGTCAAAAATAACTGATTATGATTGTGATTTTTCAAAATCTAGGCTTATTTATCCTGATAAGACAAGGTATGCTAACAAGAGTATGTTGTTTACTCGTTTGCAAAATGGGCAGTTGAAGAAAAGAGAATGGGTGATGTATTCTAATTCAAAGGGATCTTTTTATTGTGTTCCGTGCAAACTTTTCCATTCAGACGAGACTGAAAATTCTTTTATTCATGGCTTTAACGACTGGAAACATATTTCTAGATTGTCACAGCATGAGAGGAGTTCTGAGCATAGAATTAACACACAATCCTACGTCATCAGAGGCAATTTACTCAGTAAGATTGACTCTGCTCTTCATCAACAGTACTTAAAAGAAGTAGACTATTGGCAGAAAGTTTTGATTCGTGCATTACATGTTATTAAATTTCTTGGTGCTCGCGGGCTAGCTTTTCGAGGCTCAGAAAAGCATGAAGTTTTTGGATCTCAGACAAATGGCAATTTTCTAGGAATTCTAGAATTGCTAGCCGAAGTTCACATTCAAAATTATGGCAATCCTGGTCAAGGAAAGGTAGGTTATCTCTCAAAGACTATCTGTAATGAGTTTATAGAAATAATGTACAATAAAATAGTTTCAACAATAAATTGTTGAGGAGTTAAAATCAAGCAAATACTATTCCATTACTGCAGATTCAACACCTGATATTTCTCATCATGACCAATTGACTTTGATTGTTCACTATATCTTAAATAATGGCTGCCCAACGGAAAGATTTATTAAATTTATCAGAATGGAAAACCAACGGGTGCTCAAATGGAAGAATTAATTTTGAACACACTTTAATTACTAGATATTTCGATAAACGATATGAGAGGCCAGTCATATGATAACGCATCGAATATGTCGGGGCAATATGAAGGACTTCAATCCCGAATTAAGAGTCACAATCCTCTGGCAGAATTCATTCCTAACTGCTGCCTTCAAGCAACCAAGCTTTTTATGTTCATACAAGAACTCTATGTGTTTTTTAGCGCGTCAACTGCAAGGTGGACTTTACTTGAAAACATAATAAAAGACAGTGAAATCGAGAAAAATCTGTTGCCTAAAAGGCTAAATACGACCAGGTGGTCAGCTAAATGGCATGTTTCAAGGGCTTTACTCCTTCATTATTGGGAGTTTCATAAAGCACTTCAAGTCATCTCTGAAAACCCCCAAGAAAAACCAGAAAACAGAGCTAAAGCTGAGGGATTATGTGCAGTATTTACTAGGATAGAAACAGCAATATTACTTGTTTTATGGAATGATGTTCTTGAACACTTTAATGCTGCAAGTAAAACATTGCAAAGCACTAACACTGACTTAGGAGTCATTTGCAATATTTACAAATCTCTCAAAGATTATGTGCAGTGCTTACGAGAACAATTCAATTATTATGAGATGAAAGCTATGAAACTAACTGTGTAAGTCAGAGACTTCTGACTATGTTATAGATTTCAAGAGAAGAAGAAAGAAAAAACAATTTTCTGATGATGAGAACAATGTTGAAGATACAGTCGACTCTCGATAATTTGACGCTCGTTAATTTGAATCTCTCGATAATTTGAAATTTTTTCCCGGTCCCTTGAAAAATACTCGATAAATTGAATAAAATCAATATTAATTGGTCCCCTCGGTAATTTGAAGTTGAAGGAATAGTATCTTGCCCACCAACATGCAATAATTTGAAGTCCGGGCTTCCCTACTCTCTATAATTTGAAGTGTTTATCATGCACAGACCTGTCGTTTGTTTACATACATGTACAGACCTGTTGATTGTTTACATAAATGAGATATGAGTGAGTTTGCAGTTCGCATTCCAGTCTTCCTTCAAACGTTAAAGTGAGTCATGTTAATGTTTGATTTGTGTTATTAAAATGAATTCAAGAAAGAACAACTGTCTTTCCATAAGTGAAAAAAAGCGTGTGATTCAAGCTGTGGAGGATGGACAATTAAAAAAAGATGTCGCTAAACAGTTTGGCATTTTACCATCGACATTGTCGATGATTTTGAAAAACAAAGATCGCATCACCGGAAGTGCCTTAATTGCGAGTAGAAAAAGGTCACGCCAGGGTGAATTTCCCCGTCTTGAAGAGTGCTTGCTTAAGTGGATTCGTCAGTGTAGAGGACAAAACGTTCCCGTCGGCGGTTTCATGTTGAAGGAAAAAGCCAAGTCTTTTGCGCAGTCTCTTGGAATTAAAGGATTTGCAGCAAGTGAGGGGTGGCTCTCAAATTTCAAAAATCGACACGGCATCACATTTAAAAAAATCTGCGGAGAGAGCGCCAGCGTGGATATTTCCATTTGTTCTCAATGGATTGACGAACTAAACCAACTTTTGAATGGCTATGACCCAAGGAACATATTCAACACAGACGAAACCGGGCTTTTTTATAAACGTCTTCCTGATCGCACTCTGACGTTCAAAGACGAAAAGTGTCATGGAGGGAAACTCAGCAAGGATAGATTAACTGTTCTTTTAGCGTGTAACATGGATGGTTCTCAAAAATTGAAACCACTTATTATAGGGAAATCTGCGAAACCACGCTGTTTTAAAGGAATAAAATCGCTGTCCACAGCTTATAGGTCAAACAAAAAATCGTGGATGATGACAGAGTTGTTTAATGAATGGCTGACCTCAGTGAACAGTGACATGAAAAAGGGAAAACGCAAAATCTTACTGTTTTTGGACAACTACACAGTGCATAATAACCCACCACCATTAGACCACGTAAAATTGATTTTTTTTCCAGCCAACACGACATCAAGATTGCAACCGTTAGACCAAGGCATAATTCAAAATGTTAAAACTCTCTACCGTAGAGAAATTGTTTCTCTTGTGCTGGATAGCATTGAAAAAGGTGAGAAGGTAATCATAATAGTTTTGACCGCTATAATCATGATTGATAAGGCCTGGAGAAATGTCAACCCTACCACTATTTATAACTGCTTCAGAAAGTGTGGGTTTAAGCAAACCGAAAACGTAGAACAGTCATCGGAGCCGCCAAAAATTACAAATTCTGACTCAGGGTGGGGACTTCTACCTAACTCTGGAGAATTAACATTTGAGGATTATGCTCATGTTGACGATGACATCAGTGTCCACGGTGCCCTAACCGATGCCGAACTGTTGAATTTGGCCCCTCTGGATGAGGACGAGGAAGAAAATGAAGAAGAGCAACCACCAATTCCAGTCACATTGAGCGAGGCAAGGAGATCTCTTACTACCCTATGCTTCTACGCCCTCAGAACCGACACAAGTGACGATTTCTTCGCAGCTCTCACCACTATCGAAAATTCATTGGACAATGATAGACTGAAGTCGCTCACACAACAGAAAATTACGGACTTCTTTTCAAAATGAACATTTCTGAATAATTGTACAAATGTTTAAAATAATAAATCACGAATTTTGATCAAACTCTTGTTTACTTGATTTTTTCCTCCCTCCCTCTTGGTTATTTAAACTCCTGTTATTTTGAACTCTTGATAATTTGAAATTTTTCTCTGGTCCCTTGAGTGTCAAATTATCGAGAGTCGGCTGTACCTCCAAAATGGACTTAGATGACGTGGATGGCAGACAAGACATGATTATTAATACATTTAATGTTATAATCAACAGAATTTTTAGTGAACTAGAAAACAGATCTAGAATTGACTTCAATCAGAACAAAGTTTTTGGATTCATTTATAAATTGCTTACCTTGAAAAAGATGACAAAATTCAGGAAAAATCTTCTCTCTTAGTTCAGAAATATCCTACAGACCTTTCTTCAGAACTTATTGAAGAATTTGTACATTTTAAGGCGTTTGTTGAGGCTCTCGACTTAAATGTAAAGGACCATCATCTTCCTGCTGAGTTTTTAATATTTATACGAGAAAAGCAATTGACAAGTCTTTTATCTAACGTTGAAACATTGTTGAGAATTTTGTTGTGCATGATGACCACAAATGCATCTGGTGAACAGTCCTCTAGCATTCTAAAAAGAGTTAAAAACTACCTGCGTAATTCATCTGCTGACTTAAGATTGTCAAGTTTAACAAGTTTTGTGGAAAATGCTGAACTGCTCAACGAAATTGATTTCAGTGACATTTTAAAAGA
The DNA here is from genome assembly GCA_034769895.1 of Magicicada septendecula. Lineage (NCBI taxonomy): Eukaryota > Metazoa > Arthropoda > Insecta > Hemiptera > Cicadidae > Magicicada > Magicicada septendecula. The sequence continues at coordinate 497,234,846 of CM068368.1, forward strand.
TTTTTCTGCAATGAAAGCTCGCAAAGTTGATTTGTAGTTTGTTTATTAAATAGATTGTGTTCAGTCAGTATATAAAACTTCATAAGGTTACTAATTTAATACTTTTGTTTGTTTATATTTATATTAACTTTTGCGATGTGTTTTTGATTTTCTATGTGATCGTTTATATATGAATGAAATTGATTTGTGTTTTGTTTTATTGGAAAATATATTTTCTTAAAAAAATAGCGGTTATCTTTTCTGTCCCAAAAATTGCTGTAAAAAAGTTTTTAAGTTGTAAAAATGCCTCGAAGCAAATATTTTCGAATAATGATTATTTAGGATTAGGGTGGATATTAGCCCATAGAAGATTTAAATCTTATCACAGATATCTCCATTTCCTTGAATGAGGCCTTTTTGTAATGGTTGTAGTTTATAATTTACGGGAGCGGGTGGAGGGGAGGGTAAGGGGGGCCGCTGAGAAAATAGGGCCTAGGGGCCCAAAAGTTGCTAATCCCCAACTGTATGGGGCTAAGTATCCTTACGCACTTAAAGCCGTTTTATGAGTCTAAAAATACTTAAAACCAACATGTTTCACAATACTCCTTATAAACTAATTTACTATGTTCAAACCTGTAATCTCTACTTATTCATACAGCATCTTTATGTAGTATCATATGCTTTACTATCTGCTACAATTCCATATGCAATTAGAATATCCATTGCATATATACCCCAAGTGGGTTAAAGAAAGTTATTAAACTTTTTTTAACTCAATTTTTCCATAAAACATAACTAAAAATATACTCAAACACTAACAAACACTAACATAAATAAAGAAGCCTTTAATCTGTCAAACTCAAAGCTTCCCGCCTATAACAGCATATGATTTTAGATAAGTAAATTATGTACGCTCATTATAGCTAAAACAGGTTTCACAATATTTACATTACCAGCTGATAAATCAACCCTTCATTCATTCCATTAATATATTTATATTATAATGTTTTTGTAGGTTTCTTTATTTAGTTTACTTATTATTTATTTGTATATTTCAGTGCTGATAATATTTCCAAAGTTAGGATGCATGAAACTTACTGATAATTTTATTTCTTTGTTCATCTGCTTCAATGTGTTACTATCTATTTGCTCATGTAAGATAAACGGTCCATTATGGAGTCAAAAGAATTTTGTCACTGTATTGGCCTGTGTTTTTCCAACATTATGGGCTTTCAGCAATACTAATTTTCCAACTTGAAATGTTTAGTGTCTTCGTTATATTAGCTTCTTCATAGCATTGAATTCCTCAGTTCTTTTATTTGCTACCTTCCAAAGACAAATTTGCTCATTTGCTTGCAATCTCTTTATATGCATGGGAACATAAGTGGTATTTACATGCTTTATGTGGCCTTCCCCCCACAAAAATCTGCTCAGGTTTTTTCCCAGAATCCAACTCCATTAGTGTATAATCAGTGACAGTAGTGTAATTCTCATTAATAGATTGTTCAAAGAATTGTATATACTGCAGCAAACTATTATGCCATTCATGACAGTACACATGGAACAACCAAACATAACTCCCGGCTGACTCTTTCAGCTGAATTACCTTGCGGTCACCTAACAGCAGTCAAAAGAAGTTGAAGCCATTGCTGTGTCAACGTATCAGACCACAATTTATTTTGAAACTGTATAGCTGGTCACTCAATATCCTCTTGACTTGTCCATGCTCAGGGATATATTCTTGAGAATTACATTTAATACTGCTTTAGTTGTGTGTCCCATGATGGCATATAATTTTACTAGCTTAGTAAAGGCATCAATGCATAATCTTAAGTGTTTATGTTCCCGATTAGCTTTCAGTAATGGACCTCGAAAGTCAACAAACAATATTTCACCTTTACCCTTTGCAATTATTTTATTTATCTCCACATATCTCCGCATGTGTGCTGGTTGGGGTATTTGGACATCTGGCAATCATGACATGTACATAAACTTGCCTGTATCTTCTTCATCATGGAGTTCCAAACAAAAGCCTCTCGTAAAGCGAGGTAATACCTATAGACACCAGCATGTGCCAATCTTTTATGGCATGCCAATATTATATCTTCCACTAAATGCTGAGGTACGATAATCTTCCAGTGATCATCCATATGTTTGTAGAGAACATTCTCCTCCACTTTATAATGTTGGTGATCTTGCTGTTGTAAATTACCTTTCCTCTTCAATATGCTAAGTTACGAAGACTTATTCAGTGACCAAGTTACGAAGTCTTTGTTTCAACTCCTGTGGGATCTCATATTTAATAGACATAATTTTAACATAGATGTTCTTGCATGTATGTCCTCTTTTCCAACAGATGCATAACAACTTAGAATGTCAGCCACTCTATTCTCAGTTGCCTTGCAATATTTTATAACAAAGTCATATTCTTGTATAGCCATAATCCATCTAGCCATACGCATGTTAGTCAGGTGACATTTTAACAAGAATGACAGTGTCTTATTGTCTATGTAAATTTTGAATTTCTGAACACATAAAATACCAAAATTTATTCAAGGCATACAAGGCATACACAATAGGTAAAATTTCTTTTTTAGAGGTGAAATAATTTCTTTCAGCTCCTTTAATGGTTCGACTAGTTTAGGCGATAACACGATACACACCCTCCTTCTTTGATTGATACAGTACTGCTCCCCACCGCTACATCAGATGCATCTGTACATATGACATATTTACCTTCCTTTTCAGGGTGGTATAAATGTAAGTAAGTTATTAATGTCATCCAGTGCTTGTTAATGTTTGGGTTCTCATCCAATTTGTTATTACCTTTATGTAATAACTCAAGTAAGGGAGCTATAGTGTTGGGATACTGCGATGAAAAACGCTTATAACACTCCATTAATACTAGTAAAGCTCTAATATCTTTCATCTTCCTAGGCATTGGAAAATTAGTGATGCTTTGTATTTTTTCGGGGTCAGTAAGCATACTTTTTCTGATATAATATTGCCTAAAAAATCGATGTTAGATATCCCAAATTGACACTTCTCTTTATCAACTACTAAATTAGGTTTTCTTAATTTATTAAACACTATAACTAAAACATCGAAAGCATTTATCAAATGACCTAGATATAATTAATATATCATCTACAAATACACTTACAAAGTCCTCTACGTCATGACCTAAAGTTAATTCTAAACACTTAATTATAGCAGCTAACTTACTAAACAAAACAGAACAACTTCAAATTGAAAGCATTTGTTTTTGTACAAATGCAGTGTATTGCAGTGTAATACAGTGTATTCTCTCCTATCTTTATGTAGCCCTATCTGCCAAAAGCTACTCACTAAGACTAGTTGTGACATATATTTTAATTCTTTAACACTTTCTAAATAAAATATCATGAAGCAAACCACACATACAGAAACATTGACAATAACATGGACATTCTATACGTACACACAAAAGGCTGAAAACTAGACACTCTAGAACAACTGGAAATATAGAAACACATGAAAACAAATAAAAACGACATCCTAAACGAACAGACACAATTCAAATCACATGCATTTTTTGAACATATCACACCCCACACACACAACATCGATCTTTCGAAAATCGATACCGTCGCCAACAACAAGACGGACAGTGCTCCCAGCAGCAGCCTCTGCAGAAGAACCAGTTCAGGTTATAAGGTAAAACTTTTCTGTTTTTACCCATAAAGAACATTGTGTTCCGAGTCGGTAGTGAAATAATATATATAATAAAATATCAACCATAGATGCACAAACATAATTCTTTTGTGTAACACTATTTAAATGTATTATATCTAAACACAGTTTTATGTCACCTTTTTTTTCCTTCACAACCACTAATGGATTGATGAAGTTGCTTTCAGAGTGCTTGGTTATATTATTTTCAAGCATAATTTATATTTCATGATCAACACATTGCTGAAAACGCATGGTGACCTGATATGATCTCTAGACAAACTTTATATGTTGTCGTCTTGGACAATAATTTGATGTTCATAAATGTTAGTGACAGATGGTGTTTCACTAAATACTTCACCTTGTTTGTGCAATAATTTGTTTAATGCCAATTGCTGCGTAGGTTATTTGGTTTATTATTCAGAATAACATATGATTTACTACTCGGGATCAAATAATGGAGAATATAAAAATGGACTTGGTATGGTAGTAAGTAGATCAGTTGCTAAATGTGTAATGAATTTCGTACCAATATCTGAAAGGATGCTGTTGTTACAGATAAATGCAACTCCCGCTAACATTAATATATTACAAGTATAAGCACCAACAACAGACCACAGTGATGGTGAAGTGATAGAGTTCTGCTCTAAGATATAGAGGCATTAAAGAAGGTACCCAAAAAAGATCTAATAATAGATTCCACCAAGAAGACTATACACCTGGAAATCACCTAGGGATGTGTATGGAAAAATAATTAGAAATCAGATTGACTACATCTTAGTGAACAGAAGACATCAAAACAGCTGTAGTTCAGTGAAAACATACCCGGGACCTGATTTGCAGTCGGATCACAACCCTCTGGTTGCAACATTTAAAGTTAGTATGAAAAAACCAATAAAGAAGAATATTATACATCACGACATCCATAAACTAAAAGACCCACAAATAAGAAGTCAAGTTAAAACTGCTATTAACGAGAAATGTCAGTCACTGTCGAATACATTGGACTATAAAGAACAACTCAGGCAATTTAATAGTAAAATTGAGAGCATCAAAGAAGAATTGATGAAGCCAGATAAAACCAAAAATAAATCCTGGATGATGGATGAAACATTCCAACTGATGGAAGAAAGGAGAAAAATTAAAAACAAAGAAAATTAATACAGAATGATAAATAACATCATTAAAAAGAAGATCAGAGAAGCTAAAGAACAAGAGGTAAAAGAGAAATGTATAGAGATCGAGGCACTACAAAGTAAACACGATAGTTTTAATGAACATAGGAAAGTGAAAGAAATTACTAGGAAAAACAGTAAAAAAGTGAACAAAGTAGTTAACAATGATGGTGAAAGTATTACCGATCTAGTAGAAATGAAAAACACATGGACAAGTTATATAAAACAACTATTTTATGAAATCAGACCAGAATCCCTCAGTTTGACAATGCCACTGGACCAGGAATAATCACAGATGAAGTAAAGTCAGCAATAACAGTGAAATACGGTAAAGCCCCCGGTCTGGATAATGTACGGATAGAGTTTCTTAAACTTCTTGATGATTACGGTATAAAATGGTTATTTTGTTTTTACTGTGTGTTAAATTATTTAATATTTTTGTGCCATGTATGTGTTGTTTTTATTGTTCGACGAGATATATAAACATCGACAAATGTAGTTTTAACTATATTCATGAGGATCTGATGATGACACATTAGTTGTCGAAACTCGGTAATCCAGTATTTGGATTTTAAGAAGTGCGACAGAAGGTAATTAACCTGTTTTAAATATAATGGTTGACTGCGGTATTCAACCATATATATGATACAGGAAGATATATGTACACACACACACACACACACACACACACACACACACACACACACACACACACACACACACACACACACACACACACACACACACAGAGTTTACCGCTTGATTGGCTTAAATCTGAATTCATTACATTACTCAAAAAACCAGGAGCAAAACAATGTGATCAATATAGGACTATTAGCTTAATGACTCACCTTCTCAAACTCTTCCTCAAGATCATCTGCAAGAGAATATACAAAATCTGTGAATAACAAGTATCAGCACACAGTTTGGTTTCAGAGATGCAGTAGATACATGAGAGGCTCTATTCAGTATTCAGGTGCTATTCCAACGATGTGTAAACTGTGATGTTTTTGCATATTTCATTGATTACCAGAAGGCTTTTGATCGGGTCCAACATCAGAAAATGATGGATATCCTGAAAAATATTGGATTAGATGGAAAAGACCTAATGATAATAGCTGCATTGTATTGGAACCAATCTGTAGTGGTTAGAGTAGATAAAGATAAAACTGAAGAGGTACAGAGTCTGCGTGGAGTAAGACAAGGATGTATACTATCTCTGCTTTTATTCAACATCTACTCGTAAGGTATTTTTAAAGAAGCTTTAGACGAATGTGATGAGGGAATCTCTCTGAACAGTGAAAGAATAAATAACATATGTAATGCGGATGATACCGTCATATTCGCAGATAGCTTAGAGGGGCTGCAACAACTAGTGAATAGAGTGACAGAAAGAGCCATAGATATGGTCTAGACATCAATGTTAATAAAACAAAGCTAATGATTGTGTCTAAAAACAAGGTCACAAACTGCACCCGCAATATAAACCAAAGGCCAGTTGAATGTATAAGCAAATTTACATATCTTGGTACTATAGTAAATGAAAAATGGGACCACTCTCAAGAAATAAAGAACAGAATTGAAAAGGCAAGAACAGTGTACACTAGAATGAGCAGTGTATTCAAAAGTCATGATTTAACAATAAACACAAAGATGAGACTTTTACTCTGCTATGTATTCTCGATCCTCTTCTACGGTGTAGAATCTTGGACTCTGACTGAAGCCACAACTAAAAAATTGAAATCTTTCAAAATGTGGCTTTACCATAGAATACAGAGCACGTATACATACTAATGCTGCAGTTCTTAGAAAGGTGAAGAAAGAAAGGGAAGTTATTAACACAGTGAAGATAAGAAAGCTTCATAATCTGGGACATCTCATGAGAAATGAACAGAGATTTTATTTATTGCAGTCCATACTACAGGGAAAAATACTTGGAAAGAGAGGAGTTGGGCGACTGAGAATCTCATGGCTGAGAAATTTAAGGACCTGGTTTGGCTTGAGTACAACTGACTTATTCCACAGAGCAGTACAGAAAGTTAAAATAGTCTATATGATATCCAACATCCAAAATAGATAGGAAATATCAGAAGAAGATTCAGAATAAACATAAGTTATTATTATTTAGTTTAGGTTAGGTTATTGTTATTCATAATATTATTATTGTCTGGATTCTGGATGTTTATATTGGGGTCTCCTTATCGAAGTAATCTTATTTTTATTAATAGTATATAGTAATCATCTATGGTTTGTTTAATTTAATTTTAATTTACTTTATGTATACTGTACTCCACTATTTATTCAAACAGATTAATCTAAACCAGGGCACCATGTAGTTGTCAATTTCAATTATGACATCATAACTTAGATTATCAACAACAACAAAAGGAATTTCCCAGCTACACTCCTCATCTTTTGTTACATTAACATAAATTTGTTTATTTATTTATTTTTCTTAAATATTTACTGCAGTTTGTAATTGTGTATTATTAATAGGCAATACTAATACTAGGTATTAGTATACTAGGTGATTGCTTAAACTGATGTTTGAGTTTAGATATAAACTTGTAATTTATGACTGATAAATCTGCACCACTTTATTAGTACTTTAGCACTTTATATATGTACATGCCATTTACGCAAGCGATTACTTTAGGGCATTTAGTTTTATAAGTAGGCCTATTATTATTCTCATTATTATTATTTAATAGTGTCTCTCAAATCAGCTGGGTACATACGAATCACACTATACTTCATATAAACACCATTATTTCTACAACTATGTTTTTAATGACTACCATTATTATCATTATTGCTTTGGATCTTTGTGGTCATAATGTGTTTTTTCCTTTGTGCTATTTTGTTTTAGCATGGTTGGGAATTCCGTCTGTGTTGCTTATCCGTTTTTTGGGTTTTTTGTGATTGTATTTTCTTCAATTGTGGATACAGTAGGTTTTTCCAGTTGATTTATGTCTTATTTTTTGTTTTCCCATCTTGGTTAATTTTCAGTATTGTTTGTGTATGCTTTTAGGTGTATTTAAGTGGATTGGTGGCTTCATATGTCTTACTGGGAACTGGACTTTGACCCTTGTTGACAAGGTCTTCCCACTGAGACAATAGTAACAGAAGATCTTCCAATGGGCTTTTACCTCTTGTCATCACCATGACTCTGATGTTCTGGTTGAAGTGATAGGCCAGTTTGTAAATTGATAACATTTGTCTTTCGACAAAAATGCAGTGTATTTTCTACTGTCTTATTGTAACCCTACCTGCCAAAAGTTACTCGCTAAGTGTAGTCATAACATATATTAATTCCTTGACGCTTTATAAATAAACTATCAGCCGGAGGTGCACAATCATAATTCTTTTGTGTAACACTATTTAAAATTTCTCTTATCTAAACACAGTCTTATATCATCATTTTATTTCTTCACAACCACTAATGGATTTATAAAATTGTATCAGAGTGCTCAATTATACTATTTTCAAGCATCCTTTGTAGGTATTTCATGATCAACAGGTTGCTGAAATTGCATCAGGACCTAATATGTTCTCCAGACAAACTTTGGCTTGTCTTACAAAATCTACAAAAATAATTGATTTGTTCCCTGGTATGGTCCCTACTTTGGTAACACAAACTAAAATTTAATTTCTGTACAATGAAATAAACTACTGCTTAAACAGTCCTTTTGGTCTTACCTAAACTATAAAGTCTACTGGTGTAAATAGTACTAGAGTCTTTCTTTTAAATAGGGTTTTATGCTCATTTAATAGGTTAAAATAATACAAGTTCACATCCCTGTAATGTCTACTGCATTTTTTTCAGACAAGGGGGCTGATATTGTCTGTATGAATACATGGGTCAATTTATTCTGTCTGGCCTCAGGGTCACTTCTGTCATTTCCAGGCATGTACATATTTCTTGCAGGCACAGTTACATACAATTTGACACTGCGAACGGGTACTGTTACAGCTTAATTAGGCTTACACCTCTTCAGTTACCTTGAAGTATCTATGTGCTCCTAAGCAGATTATCTTGCTCTTCAAGGATAGCACACAATTATAATATAATAACTCTTGCAGTTACTCTACAGGAATTTGTAACTTGATTTTGTCACAATTGGCAGTCAAAAACGTCATGGACCAGCACAGCATTTACTCATTATCTGCACAGCATTTACTAACTGTGTCACACTCATTTTTGAAACTGAATTTCTTGTAATTTTATTGGTTCTGCGATAACCCCTTCTCAGAATATTCTTAAACAAACATCTTCACCTGTACATGCTTAGAAACTGAACAATTCATGTTCAAAAAACCTAAAATATTTTACAACTGATTTTGTAGACTTTACAATTTACAACTTACAAAACCTTTTTACTCGAAAAACACATACATTTGCATTACTAATTTTTAAAACAACTACTGTCATCAGGTAGGTGTTTTATTATGAGTATTTTGATATAAACCCTTTCTCAAAATTTTCCATATTTCAATAGTTATTCAAATTAATGTTTTTTAAGAATCTCCCATAAAATAAATGCATACCCCCCCACACACACACTCACTCACTCATTCACTCGCTCACTCACTCACTCACTCACTCACTCACTCACTCACTAAGTATCATTCACACCATTTCACTGCACTTAAAGTTATTTTATAAGTCTAAAAATATTTAAAATTAAACATTTTTTCAATGTCTCTTATCAACTACTTTACAATGTTCAAACCTGCAACCTCTACTTATTTATATATAGTAAAACCTCATTATAACAGACCTCATTAAACCAGATATTGCTTGTAATGGATGTATTTGGGTTGTAAATATGTATTTCTAAAGGTTGTTGTGCTGCATGACTCACAATGCCCCCACCAATCAGGCGACTTTTTCTGAAATTCCATAATTCATGATGATGGGCACACGTGGATCTAGTTATATTTGGGTCAGTATTTGTCAGTTATTCGTCATGCACACCTACATGCTTCTGCCTATTTATTCTTTTTTTCACAACTTTGTCAAATTTTGTTGCTTCCCTGCTATATACACTTTTTCCTCGAACGAGGCCTTTCGGTTTCGCAACCATTATCAAGTTCTTCCTACAACTGTTAACATAGAGAAAATAACTGATATTCTTTTTTTGTTTTCACTGCTAAGTGTACAGTACTGTATCAAATTTTATTGTTCAGTTTAATGTTTAGTTCTTAATGTTGATAGTGTTTTTATTGCAGATAATTTTTAAAACAGTGTAATTATTTTTAAATCATGCCATTAAGTAAGCTCAGTATAGGACAGAAATGGAAGGATAAATACTCAATCTACATGATAAACTGTTGGTCATAGAAAAACTAGAGACAGCAGGAGTGTCAATGTCCAGCATTTGTGGTGAGTATGGAATTGCAAGAAAAAAAGAAAAAACATATTGGACATTAAAAAAGTGAAAAGTGACATTTGTAACTTTGTTCTTAAGTTCAATATAAAAAAGAAGAAGAGTGAAGTTAAAAAATGTGTGTGGCTCCCTTCTATGGCAATGCTAGATGATGCTGTCTACAAGTGGCTCTCTCAGCTTCGTTATCTGGGATAGCTCTTCGAGGAATAGAAATTCAAATGGGTCACAGAAGACTGTCAAAACAGAAAGGGTTTGACCATTTAAAGTAAGCTCTGGCTGGGTATTTATATTTTGTCTTATTTGTTATAAGGACTTTTACGGGAAACTTGTATCATGTATCTAAGTCCCATGTCACTTATCGAATATACGTATTCTGACATGAAAAACTCACGACAGCTAGTACAACTTTCTGTGATGGGATCTCGGAGTGAACTGTCTAAAGTGCTCTTGGCAGAGGACTGACCCAAATAAATTTAAGGACTTCTGATTGGTTGAAATCTTAGACACGTCATAGATTTTTATTATGATAGACTGACGTCAAGTTAAAAGTATGTCAAAGTCTGCAAAGGCTTGCCTAGATTTTATCTACAAATTGTATTATCCTCTTGAGATAATGTGTTAAAAGAAGAGTTAATTTCGTTTAAAAAATTATATTAAAATTATAGTTCTGCAGTATTGAACATATGAAAAACGTAGCACTCAATATGATGCATACTCTCTCCAAGTTTCATGAAGAAATGTTAATTATTAACGAAGTTACTCAGTAAAATGTAGATAACACGCGTGCGTTATGGGTGCGCACCCACGCATTTACATTGCACTGGACATGATTGACCCATAAAATGATGGGTATTTTGACATAACTCACTTCTTTACCCATATCTTAATTAGCAAAAAGTGAATAAAATCAGTTTAAAACTTGTCTGTGATCGCTAAGGAATGTGTTACAGAATGTGTTCCATTTATAATGGCTTTTATTATAATGTTCCGCTGCAATATATATTTATTTATAAAGAACATACCTCAAGATATTTTTTTTTCTTATTAGGAACATGTTTTGAGAACCACTGTTCTCATCCTCAGCCTTCGTGATTTTGTGTCTGGTGAAGTACTTGTGTGTTGGCTTGTCGTTATTGTGGTTTCTTGTTGGTCTCTGGTACTTTAAAGTGGTATTATTGTGTGTGATTGTGGTGTATGTATTAGTATTTTGTGTATTTTCGATGTTGAGTGCTTTGAAAATTGTGTCATGTTTTGTATTGATTTGTATCTATTCAGGTATTAGTTTGTTTTGTGTTTTATGTTTGTATATTTGTAAATTTTTCCAAATATTCATTATGGTTCCTTCGTGTGGTATGCGTTTTATTAGTGTCATGTTGGTTATGTCTGGGAATTCATGTCCAGTGTTTATTGCATGTGTGGCCAAATTAGATTTGTATATTTCTGGTTTTTTGTATGCGTTTAGGTGTTCAAAATAACATTTTTTCAGTTTTTTTTTTTGTTTGTCCTATGTAACATTTATGGCACTCTTGGCATTCAATTTTGTATATACCATTGGTTGTTGTATTATCTTTGTTGCGTGGGTTATATAGTTTTTGTAGATAATTTTTGTTAGTTTTGTATGCTATTTTAATGTCTGTGTTTTTAAACAGTTTTGTTAGCTTTGTCATTTTATTATTTATGTATGTGAATGTGGCCCATTTTTTATTGTTTTTATTATTTTTGTTTTGTTCATTTTGATTAACTCTTAATTGTTCAGTTTTTATTTTATGTTTGGTTTTATTTTCTATTTTGTTTACAGTATTTATATTATATCCATTTTCATAAGCAATTTGGTAAATTATATTTCTTTCTTTGTCTGTTTCTTGTTTGTTTAGGGGTATTTTGTACGTTCTGTTAAACAGTGAACAGAATGCTACCATTTTATGTTGTGGTGGGTGGTCAGAATGGTTAGGTATAATGATGTTAGTGGAAGTTGGTTTTCTGTATATTGCATATTGTAGGTGGTTATTGTATCTTGTGATGGTTATGTCTAAATAGTTGATTTTGTTATGATTTTCTTTTTCTTCTGTGAATTGTATTTTTGAATGTGTGTTGTGATTTGTTTTAATATGTTATCTGCATTTGTGTTTTTGTTACTTGATACATACAGTATATAATTATATACATCAAGAAACGGACTGTAGCAAAGAGTGTTTGAATATATATATATATATATATATTACATTTAATATTTATACTTAAATTTACCTCAAGATGTTATTTTTATCCTTTATTGGAACATGTTTCGGGCACTATCTTGCACCCATCCTCAGCCTTCCGGTTTTTCTGTCTGGTGAAGTACATATGCTTTGCTGGTTGACTACTATTATTGTGGCTTCCTGTTGGCTTCTGGTATTTCAAATTGGTTTTATTGTGTGTGATTGTGGTGAATGTGTTAGTTTTTTGTGTATTTTCTATGTTGAGTGCTTTGAATATTGTGTCATGTTTTGTATTGATTTGTATTTGTTCAGGTATTAGTTTGTTTTCTGTTTTATGTTTGTATATCTGTAAATTTTCCCAAATGTTCATTATGGTGCCTTTGTGTGGTATATGTTTTATTAGTGTTACATTGGTTATGTCTGGGAATTCATGTCCTGTGTTTATTGCATGTGTGGCTAAATTGGATTTATATATTTCTGGTTTTTTGTATGCATTTAGGTATTCAAAATAACGTTTTTTCAGCTGTTTCAGCTGTTATATATATATATATATAAAACGATAATATTTGCTCAGTTTATCTTGTATATATATATTTTATATATTATTATTATTAATAATATTTTGTACAAGAATATATTTTTTATCATTTTGTGAATATTATTATGTTTCAGTAGTATTAACTATCATCATCAGATATAAATTACGATATATATTATTATAAATTTTAAATTTATTTATAATAAATTATATTAATTATATAAATAAATAATATTATTTATTATAAATTATATAAACTATATATTTATATCTGATTATGATAGCTAATACTATTGAAACATTGTAATATTCATAAAATAATAAAAAATAAATTCTTGCACAAAAAGATTTATTATTATTAATAATAATATAAAATGTATATAATTCAACAGTAACTTTTAGTGGAAAATATGTAATCATAAACCACAGTTTTTGCCAGCAGTATAGTCATGCCCATATTTTAATATATAGAATGACAATGCAATAAAAAAAGCCAAGAACTGTTAATTTTTATAGGTGACTAAGACATGAGACCCTAAGATCATTCTTGCACATAAAACTGTAGACCAGGTTTCATATTTAAATTATATTCAGTACAATGTTATGTTCCTAAGGACAAAGAAATAATTCTAAGGAGGTCTAGGAGAAACAGTGGCAGTCATGGAAGCCTGTATAGGTGAAGAGGCTTAAGCCTTGACAGAGAAGAATTGAAAGCATTCAATGACATTAAAATAAAGTACAAATCTAGTATGATGGGATGATTGTGAGTAAAATGTCAAAATCTGGAGACCAATATAACAGGTTTTTACTGTTTAACCTCCCAGTTTCTTTATTTACTGTACATCTGAACACTTCTAGCGGCATTTCACAATGCCATTACCATTATATCAAGGTAAAGAACATGTATCCTCTACCGTTTTGGTCTTCATATATTGCCTTATGTTTATCAGCCAGAACTAATGACATTCGATTATTAATATAATAGAAGCCTAATATAATACTTTAATTTCTTACACATTTATTTGAGGATACTTTGCTTGCTATTGTGCCTGTGTTCTGATACATATACCCGTACATAAGCAAACATGTATCAAAGGTCTAGAATGACGAGAGAGTCCTGTTAAATTAGACTTCATCTGTGGAAAAATTCCCACCCAGAAAAATTTTGGTGTGGACGTTGATATTGTCGTTTTAAACACTGTCTGAACAGTTCAAATCAGTATAATCCCTACTAAAAATTGTATGGGGGTTTAAAGGTAAAATAAAATCGTCCGGCCATCTCTTCCTGGGTCTACCCACACGCGTGAGTCCTATAGGTTTGTATTTCCAGATTTGTTCGGCCAGTTTGGAATCTGGCATTCTTTCTAAGTGTTCTGTCCACCATTGTTTGTAATCTTTTAATTTTTCATTCAGGTTAAAAACTTGTAACTCTTCTCTTATGGCGTTATTTCTTATATGGTCAAGTTTAGAACACCTTTTAACTCCTCTTAAGAATGCCATTTCCAAGCCTGTATTTTACTATTTGTTTTTTGGTTTTTGTCCATAATTCACACCCATAGGACAGTACAGGGACTGCCATAACTTTGTAAAACTTTACATTTGTATCTCAATGTACCTTGTTTCTAAAAATATAGTTGATTGTTCCATAGATCATCTGGAACTTACCTAACTTAACATCAATATCATAATTTCTATCATAGCCAATATCATTTCCCAAATAATTAAAGTGGCTCACCTGTTCTAGAATTCGATCACTAATCAGTATTTTTGTTCTTATTGGTTCCTTACCTTGAAATTCCATTATCTTTGTTTTTATAGTGGAAATTTTCATATTGTATTGTTTGCAAATCTGATGAAGCTTAAACACAGATTTCTGTAAATCAGATTCTGTATTTTAAAGTACAAGCAAGTTGTCAGCAAATAGCAACACACTCAAATATCTGTCTCATGAAAACTCAGTACCAGGGCTCACTAGATGTTTCCATTTCCTTACCAGATCGTCAATGTAAATGTTAAAAAGAGAAGTTAATATACTGCACCCTTGTCTAACACCTTGATTGACAGATATTTGTTGAGATATGTTACAATTATTTTTGACAGCTATTCTTGTTCCATTATATAGGCCTTGTATAGTTCTTAAGTTGTTTAGGGTGCCTTCATTTTCTAATATTTGTCACAGCAGATTTCTATCTACTCTATCAAAGGCCTTCTCAGAATCAATGAAAGCTGTATGCATTTCTTTGTGGTACTCCCAATGCTTCTCAATGATTTGTGTAATAATAATAAAAGCATTGTCTGTACAAGATCTGCTCTTCCTGCAGCCGTTTTGTTCTTCCAAAATAAGATGCTCGGAAACAGTCTGCCAACGGTGGTTTATGATCTTTGCATATATTTTGTTTCCAGTATCAACCAAACATATTCCCCTATAGTTATGACAGTCATTCTGTTTTCCTTTCTTAAAAATAGATACCACCTGAGCAGTTAACCAGTCTTGCAGGACCTGTTGTCTTATCAAACACGTATTATAGAAATGTAACAATCCACGTTTAAGCAAAACCAGTACTTGAACAATTCTGCTTTCAAACCACCCTGTTCTATTGCTTTTTGATTTTTAGTTCTTCCAAAGGTTTCTTCAAGCTCATTATTTGTTATTAAGTCTTCCTCATAGGTACAGTAACTGAGTTATTGGTTTCTATATTATTTTGCTCAGCTTTCACATTATTATTTTTATTATTAGACCAGAGAGCTTTATAATGATCTATCCATTTACGTTTGGGAATGGTGTTTAAATTTGCTGTATCATTTTCATTTTTATTCACGACTTTTAGCATTTTACAGGCTACAAGTTGTCTTCCATGTATGTCATGTTCAATTCTCCCTATACACTGACTCCATAATTCATCATGTACCCATTTCACTAAACCCTTAGTTTCTTTTTGTCTTCACAGATGTCTCTAGCTTCATCTGTATTTAGTTGTAAATATATGTGGTATGCCCATGTCTTCTCTTCTATTGCTTTAGCAACTTCATCGTTCCACAGTCTAAAACCCATATCTTCTTCTTTTTACCTATTGCCTCTTTTCTGTTTCTTCTATATAAGCTCTTATATTCTTCCATTCAGTTTCTGTTCTTGTCTGTTTCCACTTCCTGTAACTGCTGATTTAAACAAGTTTGATTAACGGTTTTAATACTGTCATCCTGCAATAGGTATATTTTAAATACCTCCTCATTTGACTTAATCAAAGTTTCTTTCTCTTCCATTGAGCAAACATGACAATCTTAGCAATAAGGAGATAATAATCTGAATATATGTCCGCTCCTCTGTGCACATGGACATCTTGAATTTGCTGGCTAATCTTATTATTTACCAGAACATAATCAGGTATACTCATACTTCCTCTATTGTTCCAGGTTTTAATATCTTTCTTCCTAAAAAAGTATTGGCGATTTTCAGATAATTGCTAATAGCAAATCCTGTGAGGGAGTCTCCATTACTATTTCTATGTTGTTCTCCAAATACTCCTACTTCCCCTAACACTGCATTATTTCCAACCCGAGCATTAAAATTTCCACTTTCAATGAGGTAGTCTGTTCTGTTCCACTTATAAATTTGTTCCTGTAATGTTTCATATAATTCCTCAGTTTCTTCTTTCTGTCCCTCTTCTGGAGAATAAACTCCTATCACTGTTAGATAACTGTGGCAGGTCTTGAATCACACAGTTAGTATTTTCTCGCTGATATATTTTCTCGTTGACTGCTTTCGACTCTCGACTTCCATTTTGATCTATTGATATTGCTACTCCACTACTTACTCATTTTTGTTGGTCAACTCCAGCATAGATCATTGTGAATCCATCAAGATCTTTAGTTCCTCATAATCTATTCTTGGCTTCTGAAATATTAATATTTATTTCTTTTAATTCCCTGCACAGTTCTTCCTCTTTTTTCATAATACTCCATACATTCCATATCGCCAATTTCAATCTTTCATTTATTCCAAATCGTTTGTCCTTTTTGGGTTGCAGTCATTTACCATTATCCCTGTCTGGTTGTGTTCTTTGAAAGTTGCAAGTAAATAAAATTAATTCCCCATTATAGGATACCAGCCTATAATGGTTACCGCAAAAATATATAGCAAATGGTTATTATACCATTTCCTGCAATGGTACAGTATATACCAAAAGTGGTCATTATAAAATTTGTAGCTCATACAATTTTCTACACAAATGACCATATGACTTTTCCCCTACATCTAACTGTTTTCAAGATAACGGCTTACAAATTTGTACCCTTCATAAAAATTGTACTCCTTTCCATAGCACGATGGAGGTACAGTAGGCCTACTAGCAAAGTTCTTTTTTGATTAATGTGGTGTCCCCAGGAGGTAATCCACAATTTTTTGTGATTAAAAATAAGAGAAATTAATATTATGCGCCTTCCTTAAGTCCCAAAGTTTCTTTAACATCTATGGTATCTGCCTTAGTCTCGTTGATTTCTGTAGCTTCCACTAAGAAATCAGCAGAATTTATATCATCATAGATGTCTATGTTGTCTTCAATCATGTTTGGTATTGCATTCATGACAGTTACCACATACCCAGAACAGTAGAGACCAATTTTTCTGCAGCCACAGTTTAAGCCTTTTGAGCAACTGCAGAAAATGATATTGAGAAGTTTATCTGGAGTAGGTGGTAAAAGTGTTTGAATTTACTCCAAAACAACATTACTAATCATCATTCCAGATTGAGTATGTTGCCTAGCTATTTTTGTACTTGGTAGTACACTAGGTATAAATATTGCTGAGTTGCACTGGATGTTGAGGGCAGCAGTACATCCGACTGACTGCTCGGTGGTGCCGTCTGTTTCATTGTCGCTCTCTTCAGAGTTATTGCCAGACTCTTTCAGAACCCCCCCCCCCACAAAAATATGGAAAAACTTTTGTAATCAACTTACATACAAATAGTAAGAATATAGTAATTACTTTAGTCGCACAGATAAATGAATATTTTTACTTTACTAAATGATAAACTAAAAATCATTACAGGTAAGTTTACCAGACATGAATCAACTGTTTTTGTGCTAATGCACAGGTTTTAGTGAGAAGAAGTCGGGAGCAGTGGAAGCCACGAGAGAAAAATTTCTACTGACGCAGTTGAAAATATCGGCCTACTCTCTGAATTGAATTGTGAATGAGACGGCGTATGGATGAGTAATCTATTTTGAGACGGATTAATTTTTTATACCTAAAATCCTGAAGTTACGCTTCTTTATTAAAGACGAAAGAAAAATAGTAAAATTTACGTTTTTCTAAATTTGTCGATTCACAATTATTTTCTTTTTCTTATTTTTATAATTTTATTTACTTAATTTTCTATTGTCTATGCATTCTTATAATGTTTTCAATGGTTTAACATTTTTTATGTATTTATTGTTTTCTACATTTCATTAGCTACATTTTTACTATATTACTAAATACTTTACCAAACTAAATTTTACAGCCCTACCAACACACACACACACACACACACACACACACACACACACACACACACACACACACACACACACACACACACACACACACACACACACACACACACACACACACACACACACACACACACACGTAACTTACTTTTTACTAACTAATTATTCTTATAATTTTAAAATTGTTTTGTTTATTTTTTAATTGTTTTTAAGGTTTTTACAGTTTAGTACATTTTATATTTAATTCACTACTTTTTTACTAAGTTACTAAATACTAAAATTTTGGTTGTTATGTAGTAATTATGTAGATAAGTTTTGATTTCGATTATGACATGACCAGAAAGTAAACGTGGACATTTTGTAAGACGAAACAAGCGTCGGAGACAACAGAAAGAGACAATGTAATAAAGATTTCACAGAGTTATAAAATGTTTAATACTGCCATTATTTTGTAAACAGTGACTTGGCGTGTTGTGTCTGTTGCAATGTTTCTCCAAAGTCGAGCCTATACATCAACAATCGTTGTATATTTTGGAATGTGTATATGTTACGATTCACGAAAAAACATAGTAATATATGATCCACATTGCTCTGGCATCTTAATTTGTTTGAATAAGTAACATTAATAACAGCCTTGTACGTGAAATGAGTGTGTGTGTGTGTGTGTGTGTGTGTGTGTGTGTGTGTGTGTATGTGTGTGTGTGTGTGTGTGTGTGTGTGTGTGTGTGTGTGTGTGTGTGTGTGTGTGTGTGTGTGTGTGTGTGTGTGTGTGTGTGTGTGTGTGTGTGTGTGTGTAAAAAACAAGCAGATGTAAACTATCCATAAAGAACAGTAGAGACAATATTAATGCAACAATTAGACAGAACCTATTTAATATATCTATTAATATAGAGCACATTTACTTAGGTCTACATGCAATTACAATTATTTAGGTCAGTTTTTCACCCTACTAATATTTCTGTCACTGTTATCACCGGTAGCCTATTATCACTATCACTCAAATTGCCTTCACTGCTGCTATCCTGTCTTATATTAGTTTCTAAACAATCTGTTACAGTATCCATTATTTGGTCCAATCTCACGTAGTCATTTTCAATTTTCATGACGTCATATCTTGATCTCCAGTCTGCGGGAGAAATACAATAAAATTCCTTTTTCCCTAAGTTTATGACAATGTCTACAGAAAATGGACGTTTTTTCTTTTAACACGCTACTTTATGGTTGCCCGAATCAGTTCCATAGCATTAAAATCCGGCTGATAGGGTGGAAGTCGTAAAACGGAATGTCTATGGTTTGCCAAAATAGCATCTACTTAAAAATGTTGTATATTGGTTTATTTTGTTTAATTAGTGCATACAGCTTAGGTTTTAACATAGATGGACTACAAGGAATCTCATGGTTCTCTAGCCAGTTAATCATGTCTGCCTTTTTTGTTAATGATGTTGGAGGTGGATTTATTTGTACATTTTGGTAGGGGGCCCACAATGTCTATTACTGTTATGTTGTTCTTATTCAAATGAAATGAAACTAAACGCTTCACTTTTGATGAATACTGATGTTTTTTGAAAAGTACTCACACAATAATCTCCACAGCATCTTGGAGAAAACTGATTTTTGTTTCTCTTTTGTCGCATGCGCACTACATAACCTGCGCCGTTAGCACGAAAACGGTTGAGTCATGTCTAGTGAATCTTACTGTAATGTGCATGCATCAAGATAGAATTGTAGCTTAATTTTCTCCAAGTAGCTGTAGAGATTATTGTGTTCATACTTTTCAAAAACACCAGTTTCATCAAAATATACTGTTTAGTTTAGTGTATATTTTCTGGGTTGGGGAGTGAAATGGATCAGTCTGGATCCCCATCGACTTCAGTGCAAAGGAAATTCATACATAATCAGAGTTAGAAAGTAGCTTATAATGTGTACAAGTTTAGGAAATCGGAAGGTAAAGAAATATCAGAAAGAAAGTTACAGGAACAGGTAGCTCAGGAGTGCAGTGTGTCTCTAAGTATGTTTTTAGAAATATCAAAGAAGCAAAAGTGATATATAAATTACCCATATGGGTGATATAGAATCTTTTAGAAAATTCCATAAAAATGTTCAGCAAATAAAATAAAAACCAATTAGTCGATTTCAACAAGTGTACTATTTGACAAATATTCATGAATGTCACTCCATAGAAGGATAAAGACCAACATTCAAAGTAATTTAAACATTTTTGAACACCAATTAATTGTAATTAAATGTATTTAGTCTGAGACACATTATTCATCAAATAGAATTTTGATGGAAATGTACCGAAAGCAATAGGAAACGTTTAATAGAAAAGCGTGACATTAGAAACTTAAAGAGTTGATTATATGTGAAAATTATGGCAATACTAAGGAGAACGGCAGCCCATAGTATAAAGAAATGATGACAGAAGTGGCTGAAAACTCCAATAAACAAACGACACAGGGTGGTTGTAGTTCATGCTGGTGGTGAACACACTCTTAATGTTTAAATCGGGTTTCCAAAAAAGGCGATTATCACAACATGAACTATAAAAATTATGAAAAGTGGATGAAGAAAATCTGTATTCTGAACTTGAATAAGAACAGTGTGATATTAATACATAATGCCCCTCTAGCATAATGTTCAAATAAATCTACCTCTAACAACATTAACAAAAGAGGCTAATAGATTAGTCACCAAGATGCGATCACATCATGAAAACTGAAAAAGATTATGTGAGATTGCACCACAGAACATAAAATGTAAGAGATAATTTTGAAACTAATATAGGACAGAGATAGCAGCAGTGAAGATGATTTGAGTTATAGTGATAGTAACTAAGGGAGGTGAAGGCAGTGATTTGATAAGATCTTGAAGGACACTATAGACAGATGGCAGAAAGAGTAATTAGCGGAGAATAAAGAGTCTCTTTGAAGGAAGAAGCAGAAGCATAAAATATTTGGCCTCTGAATGATGAGAATTTAATTGAAGTAAGAATAGTAACAGACAAAGTAACAACAGCAAAAACTATTATGATCTGTATGGCATGCAAATAAACTTGATTGCAAGATGTCACGAATGTGGGATCAGAGGACATTCTGGAGATAAATGAAGGAGAAATTTTCTTTTCCATAAGGTTTATGAAAAATAATAAAATACCAGGAGTAGATGACATGTCTCCAGTGGCAGCTCTAGCCTATCTGGTGCCTGGGTGCAAGAACTACTGTGGCACCCCCAGCCATGACAATTGAAACCTATCAGTCTATCACCAACACCTCCCATCATATCGAATTATTTACAAAAGATAGTACCTCATAGATATGTCTTATAATTACCTGTCTGTGGTAATTGAACCTGAGACCGTCGGAAGCAGTCTATTAGGTAACACAGTGTACTGAACCAGTTTATTCCCATTGATCGCCACCAAAGTCGCCATGCCACTGGTGGTGGAAGGGAAACCGTTATTAAGGATTTCTGAGGTTACATAAAAACTAATTTTTGTTATTTATGTTAAACAGTTTATTGGGTCATTTATATAGTATATACAGTAGAGTCCCCGTAATCTGAAAGTCCACTTAATCCGAAACCCATATTCGGTGAAATAAAAGAGGTTCGGAAAAGGAAAAACGCACTTTATAACAAAACCTAAATGTATTATTTACAGACTAATAACAAAAAAAGTTGAAAGTCATTGTGTAAATTAGTATATATGCAGTTCTACAATTTTGTCATAATTACTATATTAATTTTTCAGCTTTTATTTTTTTAAAAAGTCTGTTATATTTTTCTGGTGAAGTGACGAATACCTGCAAGTTGATGGGATATTGCACCAACGTCATAAAAATATTATGTCTCCTGGAGTAGCAACGGCGTGCTGCTCAACATAGCATAGATCAAAGATGGTGGCGTCCGTGTGAGATACTGTCTGCTCAGTGGTGCCGTCTGCTTCATTGTTGCTCTCTTCAGAGTTATTGCCAGACTCTTGAGTCACCATTTTTACGATTTCTTGGTCTGTGAACACTTCGTCGTCCTCTAACATCCACTCATCAACACCATTAACATTTGCTTCTTCATAACTGGGAATACATTGTACGAGCTCAAGAACATTGACTCTTTGATTTTCCTGATTGGGGCTGTTAACATATGTGAGACTAGGCCAAAGGTTTTGCCAATATTTTCTTAAAAGTTGTTGATTCAAATGATCCCATGACTTCGCCACCCAGTAAATAACATCCTTAATGGTCACTTTCTTCAGTTGTTTTAGATTAAGAGCATTATCTTCATCTTCAATAAGTATTCTATGGAACATTTTCTTGTAAGAGAGTTTAATGTTTTGGAACACATTTGGCCCATAGGCTGCAGTTAAGGAGTGAAATTTCATGGTAGGAAAATTACATTTATGTCACCACAAACTAACTCCCCATCAGAAGGATTGTGCCAAAGCAATTTTAAAATTCAAAATTCAAACCTCCCAGCCAGTTCATAAGTCACGTGAAGGCCATGGTTTTCGGAATCGTACGTTAACTGAGCGAGATAGGCGAACTTGATCGCTGCATCGTGGCAGCGAGCATTGTTGATATATAGAGTAAACCAGTCTGCAGTAACCTTGACCGCCAAAGATATTGGTGTGGCTTTAACTTCAAAAATCTTTTCTTTATTTCCAAAAATTATTTCATAAATAGTTGGTTGTAAGTTGATCTTACTATAATTTTAAATTTTGCTGGTTTAAATTCCAAATTCTTTTCTTTATTTCCAAAACGAGTTTCATAAATAATTGTTTGTAAGTTGATCTTACTATATTTTTAAATTTTGCTGGTTTAAATTACAAATTCTTTTCCTTATTTCCAAAATGAGTTTCATAAATAATTGTTTGTAAGTTGATCTTATTATGTTTTTGAATTTTTTAGTTTTAAATTCAAAATTATTTTTCTTGATTTCTAAAATGAGTTTCATAAATAATTGTTTGTAAGTTGATCTTACTATATTTTGAATTTTGTTAGTTTTAACTTCAAAATTCTTTTTCTTTATTTCCAAAATTCCTCCTTATTGTTATATTTTCTTTTATACCCAGTATTGATGATTTTCTTTATGTCGCTCAGTTGCTCATATTTTCATTTGCAAGGTTCAGTTTCTTAAATAATCTTCTTTCATAAATCCCAGTTTTGTTTCTTTGTTCGTTATTCCTATCACTTCTCCTCAATGGTTCTTATTTTTCTTCTCCTTTGAAATGGTTTTTCGCCGTAGTCAGTTATCATAACATCTGTCCCTTTTCTTGATGGTGTGTGGTATTTGATTTAGCCGTGGTCCATCATCTCAGTTGGCCTTATTGTCCGGACGATCATTGTCTTTATACTTATTCCGGTACTAGTGACATCTCTTGCTTGTACCTTGTACTTCATTTTTCCTGCTGTTATTCCTTCATTTGCTGCAAGGCTTACTCGACTCACCCTATCATATCGTTTCTTACCCCAATAGGTTACTGGTCCATCAACGACTAATGCTATCATTGATATTTTACCATATATTTCTACCTTTGTCGTATTCCATTTACCTCTGGTCCTTTCCCAGTTGTAAACTACTGTTTTGTGGTAAATCATTTCTGAAATTACTTCTATCTTCCTCCTATAATCTCTGGCATTCATGATTTCTTTATTGTTGGTAATTGGGATATTATTGACATCAATTAAACCATGGTTCATCATTTCCAACTCTTCCTTTGTTTTTATTAAATTCCTTGGATACATTCTCCTCATTTTCTTTGATATCATTTCCCTGTGTTTAATATTTTCTTTGTTTATGTTAGTTTTATTTTCAGATAATACTACTACTTGTTCCCTTGTTTTATCATTTGGTATTTCTTCTTTTTCTGGTTTGCTATCATTCCTTATTTCTTTGGTCCTCTCATTTCTTAATTCTTCCCTCCACCGTTTATTATCATTTATTTGATCATCTAGTTTCTCCATCATCGATTTGTGGTGCTCCTTCCTTTCCTTTCTCAATTCTTCCTTCGTAGAATCCATATATCATATTGGTTTCCTTTAATTCTTCCTTTATGGATTTGATTTCTTCCTTTGTGGAATCCATTTTCTTACTCAATTCTTCTTTCATTTCCATCATCACTCTGAACATCTCTTGTATTGTCGTGTTCTCTGTTTGTGAGGGTTTCTCGGGTTGTTCCTCTGGTGATGCGGGTTGTTTAGGTTCCACTGGGGGTAATAACATTTCCACGTCTTCCACCGGCGTCGCCTCTTTGTTATCCATATCAATTTCCTTTTTGGCCTCCGCCGCCCTTTTCTTCGATGTTGCTCGACGTTGCATTTTTCTTATTCCTCTGACTGGATAACCGCTGCCAAGCTTGAATTAGGAATTGGCCAAATTATAGTGGCCTATCAATCACTAATTGAAGCCCCTTAGTTGGACGCCAATTTTGTAACAAATTATATAAAATTCGTGTTTGTTAACAAAAATGAAAAAATTTGGTTGTGTTTGTTTTTGTTTTTTGAAAAATATTGTTTTAATTGTTTTTGTTGTTTAGTATTTTGTAAATAATTTTGGTAATTGTTTTGTGTAAAAATTCAAATCTTTTATTTCTGTTTCTGTCAACTGTATCACTTTGAGTTTTTAGAATTAATTTCTGCATTAATTGTATTATCTCCAGCACTAATCGATTGACGGTTCTTCTTCTTATTTATATCTCCTCCTTCCACCTTGGTAATGGCCGCCTTTCGGATAGTCCGTGATCTCAATTTTATTTTAATTTATTTCTATTTATAAATTTTATAAATAAACAGAAACCAATTTGCAGAAATTCCAGATTTATTAACAATTTTTATTATATATCGAGTGTTAATCGATTATTCAACAGTAGTATCGACTCGTTTCTCAGGGTGGTCGATTATTTTTATATCTGTATTTAATATTAATTATCAGGTTCTTTGAACAGTTATATTATATAGTCAGAGTAGGGGTAAGGTCAGGAAAGTATAACACTTACAAGTAAATAGCTTAAGAATTAAAAATTACAAAGTTATGATTTAATATATAATGTTATCAAAGTAAAATTTCGAACCATTGACGTCTGGACGACTATATTGGCAATGCTCAAATGGAAATGTGGGAGTCAAGATGGCTGCTTCAGTACTGCATCTGTTAAAATGAAGTCGGCTTGACGAAATTTTCTTCCAATAAATGTTGCCATTTCAATGTTTCCTCGTCTCAGCAGTAGTGATTATTCTTTCTGGTGTTAGTGGAGCGGTCCTGGTTCAGTGTTTTGTGATTCACTTCGATTAAATGTGTTAGATAATGTTTTAATTCACTTTTGTCAATAAGGTCGAAAATTGCACAGTTCGTCTCGTTATTAAGAATTATTGGCTTTATAGGTTTAATTTATTAATTCACTTATTTTCTGGTCCGTATTGAGTTAGTTTAATGGTAGTATGGGTTAATTTCACTGAATTTTAAGGTTAATTTAAGTTTTTAGAAATTCACGACTTTCACCGTAGACTAGGCTTAGTTAACAAACGCCATTCTTGTCTTCGCTATAGGTTAATATTAGCTAAAATCTCGTTCAAGTGTGCTTGACAAAGTCTAATAATCAACTGTTCTAACTTCCTTCATCATCTGAAAACGTCTTAGCCAATTTAATATTAGCAATACATTGTTTTAAATCTTTTTCGTTTCCATTACATGTATGAAATTTACATTATATTACTGAATATATTTTTGCTATTATTTAATCTTATTAAATACTAAATACATAATCTCTTTCTTTAGTTCATTCTGCTTGATTTGATACCAAATAAGATATTTTTACTAGGTTTTTTATCTAAAATGCTATATTTACTTCATTTTTAAAATGTAGGCTTAAAAATTACTTCCTGTTCTTCTCAAAATGTTTGCCATTTTATGTTATATTTATGATTGTTCTAAATCTCAGATTGAAATAAAATGTTTATCTTCCCTTAATTTCTTGTAATTTTATTAATTGGTTATTTTTTTAAATATTATTCATTAATTTGTGACTCCCCCCTTTGAATTTTCAGTTATTACATTTGCATTTTTTCCAATAATTCTTCCTATCTTTTTAAAATATCTTTCTAAAGTATAGTTTCAGTTATATTACTCTGTGACTGATTTACCTTACATAAATTTCATCAGTTTAACTAGTTTACTGGACTTGATTCACCAATTATAATGTAGTTGAGATTTACCATTTGGCCTAGATTTTATCTGTTTTGACATATAAAGTTTTTGAATAATACAGCTTGTTTATACCCCTTCTGACCTTCTATTCTAATACAATATTAATTAACATTTCCTTACTTAACTATTAGAACATTTAGTATTGAATTCATACTATTAATACATAACAAATATTTGACATTAAAAAAGTGGTATTTAAACTCAGACATTTTAGTCTTGATTATTACTAGTAACACATAATAAATATTTTATAATAAAAGAATGGTATCCACTCTCAGACATTTCAGCCTTGATTAATACTATTAAACATAATAAATATTTTAGAATTATAAAACATTACACTCTATTTCCAACATTTAGGTAAAGAGTTCATTGATTTTACTAGAAACATAACACATCTGTTCCTTCATTTTTTTAACTTGTTTTAAAATTACTTTCGTGCAGTCTTATCTGTTTTTATTTTATATTAGGGATGTATCCCTTGTCACTTCACTTATTAACTACCAGCTCTCTATTTATCTTTCTCATTTTAGTGAATGTTGTTAGATAAAGAGTGGCACTTTCTTAGAAACATTAGTATTTGATTTTCATAATACTATTCTACCAAATAGTATTTATGAAGTTAAATTAAAACTTTAAAGTTGTTCAAAGGTACACATTTACTTCGTTTAAGCATTTAATGCACTTTCTTGGAGTTTATATACTATAATAAAATAACTTGCACTGGTCCCCTGTTATTTCTTGATACTATCACTAATGAGTTTTATAGTTTTATATTATCAAGAATTTTATTTATAGAGGATTCTTAAGATTTGTTTTTATTCATTATAAAGTAACTTTCATGGGTGCACTTTTACTTATACCTCTAAACACTTTGTTTACATCTACTTTACATTAGTTTCTGTTTTTGGGTGTTATACTTTCGTTGGTGACTTTTAATCTCTTTTGGGGTTTTTATTTTCTTCTTACTGGGTTTCCCTTGGGTATTTCTTGTATTCTTCTTATTCTACTACCTTGTTTCTTCAAAATCATTCCCTTTTATTAGGTATTTCGGTTTGTTCAGGGTATTTACTTCCTTATTCATATCCTAGCTTGTTTCTTGAAAAACAGTCTTTATTTTAGGGGTGTCGGTTTGTTCTGGGTTTTGCCTTACTTACTGATTCTCATTCTTTGTTTCTTCACTACAATATAGTTTTATTATGTAAGTTGGTTTGTTCTGGGTATTTTCCTTACTTACCCATGTACTATCCTACATGGGTATATCCTTACTTTATTTTAGTTTTTTGATTTATTTTTCATTACTCATATTTGTTGCATAGTTGTTTTTTCTTTATTTTTATTTCTTCAAATTATGATTGTATTTTATTGTGATACTTATTCGTTTTCATTTGGATTTTTCCTTGATAGTTATTTTAATTGATATTTATTTATGATCATATTTCATTCATTATTAAGTGGATAATCTGTCATGCTACAGATTGCTCTCCTCCAGTAGTGATTAGTTCAGACCATACTTTGAGTTTGTCTGAAATAATTGCTTATGATATTTATTATATATTACATTTCTTGACTTCCTTCCCATTTCTATCTTTGCTTCTTCATATTTGAGCTTACATATATTTTTTTTTATTGATTTTCCTTTATAGTTATTGTCATCTGAGGTTTATTATTATTTATTTTCGTTTTTTCTTAACTTGGTGTTTTATCCCTGGGATATTCATTCCCTAACACGTGAGCTGGGGCAGTTCAGAGAGGCACTTGTGGCTACATATACTCTGCTGGCCATACTACACTACTCATTGAGATCAGAGGAAATTCATCTCTGCTCAAAATATAATAATACTGCTGGAATTACCTACAGACAGTCATTAATAAAAATTATATAAGAATAGTCTATTTTACGACTATTAAAAAATATCTTTGGATACCTCACTTCGTATTTGCTCAGAGTTGTTAATATTCCTATCTCAGTTATTTTTCTTCTCAGTTATTCTTCTTAATTGTTAGCTCTGCTGATATATTATTTCTTATCATGGTTGGAAGCTCTTTTAATATAATTATCACTAGTTATTAAGTGTAAAGTTTTTTATTTGAATTCTCTGTTATTCTTTTGTTGTTATTACAATCTGCTTCTGGTCATTGGTAGCATATATGTTATTATATTTTTGTTTTTCTTAGTTCTTATGAATTGTTCCACTGGTTTCATGTTCTTGCAAATATTCTTCTAATTGTGTTTATTATAATTGACAATTATTTTATGACCATAGTTATATTATTGTTTTTTTTTTCTTTTTCAAAAATTATTTCGCTCTTGTTTATATCCAAATTAATCCTTTATTTATAATATTTATGTGGTCATTGTTTCTCCTTGTATTGCGTAAAGGTTTTATTATTTTTATTCCAAAACAAGTTTATTCATTTTAATTGTATCAGTAGTTTTTATCGTTTTTTTAGAGTTTGGGTAATTCAAGAACTACTCCATATTAAATGTTGTTAATTATTGTGGCAAGTTGATCTTATGTGGTAGTGGTCATTCTAAATTCAACTTCTTCCATTCCACATTATTTCTCATAAATAATCGGTTGTAAGTATTCTTACTTCTTTTTTAAAATTTTTGTAGACTTTTCAAAATTCCATTTCTTCATCTTCAAAATTATTTCATAAATAGTTGGTCGTATGTTGATCTTACTATATTTTTGAATTTGTTTGTTTTAACTTCAAAATTCTTTTTCTTGATTTCCAAAATTAGTATCGTAAATAATTGTTTGTAAGTTGATCTTACTATGCTTTAGAATTTTGTAGTTTTGTTATTTAAAATTCTAAATTCTTTTTCTTTATTTCCAAATTAAAGTTCATACATTGTTGGTTGTAAGTTGATCTTAATATATTTTTGAATTTTTTAGCTTTAACTTCAAAAATCTTTTCTTTATTTCCAAAACGAGTTTCATAAATAATTGTTTGTAAGTTGATCTTACTATATTTTTAAATTTTGCTGGTTTAAATTACAAATTCTTTTCTTTATTTCCAAAATGAGTTTCATAAATAATTGTTTGTAAGTTGATCTTACTATGTTTTTGAATTTTTTAGTTTTAAATTCAAAATTCTTTTTCTTGATTTCTAAAATGAGTTTCATAAATAATTGTTTGTAAGTTGATCTTACTATATTTTGAATTTTGTTAGTTTTAACTTCAAAATTCTTTTTCTTTATTTCCAAAATTCCTCCTTATTGTTATATTTTCTTTTATACCCAGTATTGATGATTTTCTTTATGTCGCTCAGTTGCTCATATTTTCATTTGCAAGGTTCAGTTTCTTAAATAATCTTCTTTCATAAATCCCAGTTTTGTTTCTTTGTTCGTTATTCCTATCACTTCTCCTCAATGGTTCTTATTTTTCTTCTCCTTTGAAATGGTTTTTCGCCGTAGTCAGTTGTCATAACATCTGTCCCTTTTCTTGATGGTGTGTGGTATTTGATTTAGCCGTGGTCCATCATCTCAGTTGGCCTTATTGTCCGGACGATCATTGTCTTTATACTTATTCCGGTACTAGTGACATCTCTTGCTTGTACCTTGTACTTCATTTTTCCTGCTGTTATTCCTTCATTTGCTGCAAGGCTTACTCGACTCACCCTATCATATCGTTTCTTACCCCAATAGGTTACTGGTCCATCAACGACTAATGATATCATTGATATTTTACCATATATTTCTACCTTTGTCGTATTCCATTTACCTCTGGTCCTTTCCCAGTTGTAAACTACTGTTTTGTGGTAAATCATTTCTGAAATTACTTCTATCTTCCTCCTATAATCTCTGGCATTCATGATTTCTTTATTGTTGGTAATTGGGATATTATTGACATCAATTAAACCATGGTTCATCATTTCCAACTCTTCCTTTGTTTTTATTAAATTCCTTGGATACATTCTCCTCATTTTCTTTGATATCATTTCCCTGTGTTTAATATTTTCTTTGTTTATGTTAGTTTTATTTTCAGATAATACTACTACTTGTTCCCTTGTTTTATCATTTGGTATTTCTTCTTTTTCTGGTTTGCTATCATTCCTTATTTCTTTGGTCCTCTCATTTCTTAATTCTTCCCTCCACCGTTTATTATCATTTATTTGATCATCTAGTTTCTCCATCATCGATTTGTGGTGCTCCTTCCTTTCCTTTCTCAATTCTTCCTTCGTAGAATCCATATATCATATTGGTTTCCTTTAATTCTTCCTTTATGGATTTGATTTCTTCCTTTGTGGAATCCATTTTCTTACTCAATTCTTCTTTCATTTCCATCATCACTCTGAACATCTCTTGTATTGTCGTGTTCTCTGTTTGTGAGGGTTTCTCGGGTTGTTCCTCTGGTGATGCGGGTTGTTTAGGTTCCACTGGGGGTAATAACATTTCCACGTCTTCCACCGGCGTCGCCTCTTTGTTATCCATATCAATTTCCTTTTTGGCCTCCGCCGCCCTTTTCTTCGATGTTGCTCGACGTTGCATTTTTCTTATTCCTCTGACTGGATAACCGCTGCCAAGCTTGAATTAGGAATTGGCCAAATTATAGTGGCCTATCAATCACTAATTGAAGCCCCTTAGTTGGACGCCAATTTTGTAACAAATTATATAAAATTCGTGTTTGTTAACAAAAATGAAAAAATTTGGTTGTGTTTGTTTTTGTTTTTTGAAAAATATTGTTTTAATTGTTTTTGTTGTTTAGTATTTTGTAAATAATTTTGGTAATTGTTTTGTGTAAAAATTCAAATCTTTTATTTCTGTTTCTGTCAACTGTATCACTTTGAGTTTTTAGAATTAATTTCTGCATTAATTGTATTATCTCCAGCACTAATCGATTGACGGTTCTTCTTCTTATTTATATCTCCTCCTTCCACCTTGGTAATGGCCGCCTTTCGGATAGTCCGTGATCTCAATTTTATTTTAATTTATTTCTATTTATAAATTTTATAAATAAACAGAAACCAATTTGCAGAAATTCCAGATTTATTAACAATTTTTATTATATATCGAGTGTTAATCGATTATTCAACAGTAGTATCGACTCGTTTCTCAGGGTGGTCGATTATTTTTATATCTGTATTTAATATTAATTATCAGGTTCTTTGAACAGTTATATTATATAGTCAGAGTAGGGGTAAGGTCAGGAAAGTATAACACTTACAAGTAAATAGCTTAAGAATTAAAAATTACAAAGTTATGATTTAATATATAATGTTATCAAAGTAAAATTTCGAACCATTGACGTCTGGACGACTATATTGGCAATGCTCAAATGGAAATGTGGGAGTCAAGATGGCTGCTTCAGTACTGCATCTGTTAAAATGAAGTCGGCTTGACGAAATTTTCTTCCAATAAATGTTGCCATTTCAATGTTTCCTCGTCTCAGCAGTAGTGATTATTCTTTCTGGTGTTAGTGGAGCGGTCCTGGTTCAGTGTTTTGTGATTCACTTCGATTAAATGTGTTAGATAATGTTTTAATTCACTTTTGTCAATAAGGTCGAAAATTGCACAGTTCGTCTCGTTATTAAGAATTATTGGCTTTATAGGTTTAATTTATTAATTCACTTATTTTCTGGTCCGTATTGAGTTAGTTTAATGGTAGTATGGGTTAATTTCACTGAATTTTAAGGTTAATTTAAGTTTTTAGAAATTCACGACTTTCACCGTAGACTAGGCTTAGTTAACAACCGCCATTCTTGTCTTCGCTATAGGTTAATATTAGCTAAAATCTCGTTCAAGTGTGCTTGACAAAGTCTAATAATCAACTGTTCTAACTTCCTTCATCATCTGAAAACGTCTTAGCCAATTTAATATTAGCAATACATTGTTTTAAATCTTTTTCGTTTCCATTACATGTATGAAATTTACATTATATTACTGAATATATTTTTGCTATTATTTAATCTTATTAAATACTAAATACATAATCTCTTTCTTTAGTTCATTCTGCTTGATTTGATACCAAATAAGATATTTTTACTAGGTTTTTTATCTAAAATGCTATATTTACTTCATTTTTAAAATGTAGGCTTAAAAATTACTTCCTGTTCTTCTCAAAATGTTTGCCATTTTATGTTATATTTATGATTGTTCTAAATCTCAGATTGAAATAAAATGTTTATCTTCCCTTAATTTCTTGTAATTTTATTAATTGGTTATTTTTTTAAATATTATTCATTAATTTGTGACTCCCCCCTTTGAATTTTCAGTTATTACATTTGCATTTTTTCCAATAATTCTTCCTATCTTTTTAAAATATCTTTCTAAAGTATAGTTTCAGTTATATTACTCTGTGACTGATTTACCTTACATAAATTTCATCAGTTTAACTAGTTTACTGGACTTGATTCACCAATTATAATGTAGTTGAGATTTACCATTTGGCCTAGATTTTATCTGTTTTGACATATAAAGTTTTTGAATAATACAGCTTGTTTATACCCCTTCTGACCTTCTATTCTAATACAATATTAATTAACATTTCCTTACTTAACTATTAGAACATTTAGTATTGAATTCATACTATTAATACATAACAAATATTTGACATTAAAAAAGTGGTATTTAAACTCAGACATTTTAGTCTTGATTATTACTAGTAACACATAATAAATATTTTATAATAAAAGAATGGTATCCACTCTCAGACATTTCAGCCTTGATTAATACTATTAAACATAATAAATATTTTAGAATTATAAAACATTACACTCTATTTCCAACATTTAGGTAAAGAGTTCATTGATTTTACTAGAAACATAACACATCTGTTCCTTCATTTTTTTAACTTGTTTTAAAATTACTTTCGTGCAGTCTTATCTGTTTTTATTTTATATTAGGGATGTATCCCTTGTCACTTCACTTATTAACTACCAGCTCTCTATTTATCTTTCTCATTTTAGTGAATGTTGTTAGATAAAGAGTGGCACTTTCTTAGAAACATTAGTATTTGATTTTCATAATACTATTCTACCAAATAGTATTTATGAAGTTAAATTAAAACTTTAAAGTTGTTCAAAGGTACACATTTACTTCGTTTAAGCATTTAATGCACTTTCTTGGAGTTTATATACTATAATAAAATAACTTGCACTGGTCCCCTGTTATTTCTTGATACTATCACTAATGAGTTTTATAGTTTTATATTATCAAGAATTTTATTTATACAGGATTCTTAAGATTTGTTTTTATTCATTATAAAGTAAC
Organism: Magicicada septendecula; assembly: GCA_034769895.1. Lineage (NCBI taxonomy): Eukaryota > Metazoa > Arthropoda > Insecta > Hemiptera > Cicadidae > Magicicada > Magicicada septendecula. The sequence goes on from CM068368.1 coordinate 497,268,738, forward strand.
TTTCATGGGTGCACTTTTACTTATACCTCTAAACACTTTGTTTACATCTACTTTACATTAGTTTCTGTTTTTGGGTGTTATACTTTCGTTGGTGACTTTTAATCTCTTTTGGGGTTTTTATTTTCTTCTTACTGGGTTTCCCTTGGGTATTTCTTGTATTCTTCTTATTCTACTACCTTGTTTCTTCAAAATCATTCCCTTTTATTAGGTATTTCGGTTTGTTCAGGGTATTTACTTCCTTATTCATATCCTAGCTTGTTTCTTGAAAAACAGTCTTTATTTTAGGGGTGTCGGTTTGTTCTGGGTTTTGCCTTACTTACTGATTCTCATTCTTTGTTTCTTCACTACAATATAGTTTTATTATGTAAGTTGGTTTGTTCTGGGTATTTTCCTTACTTACCCATGTACTATCCTACATGGGTATATCCTTACTTTATTTTAGTTTTTTGATTTATTTTTCATTACTCATATTTGTTGCATAGTTGTTTTTTCTTTATTTTTATTTCTTCAAATTATGATTGTATTTTATTGTGATACTTATTCGTTTTCATTTGGATTTTTCCTTGATAGTTATTTTAATTGATATTTATTTATGATCATATTTCATTCATTATTAAGTGGATAATCTGTCATGCTACAGATTGCTCTCCTCCAGTAGTGATTAGTTCAGACCATACTTTGAGTTTGTCTGAAATAATTGCTTATGATATTTATTATATATTACATTTCTTGACTTCCTTCCCATTTCTATCTTTGCTTCTTCATATTTGAGCTTACATATATTTTTTTTTATTGATTTTCCTTTATAGTTATTGTCATCTGAGGTTTATTATTATTTATTTTCGTTTTTTCTTAACTTGGTGTTTTATCCCTGGGATATTCATTCCCTAACACGTGAGCTGGGGCAGTTCAGAGAGGCACTTGTGGCTACATATACTCTGCTGGCCATACTACACTACTCATTGAGATCAGAGGAAATTCATCTCTGCTCAAAATATAATAATACTGCTGGAATTACCTACAGACAGTCATTAATAAAAATTATATAAGAATAGTCTATTTTACGACTATTAAAAAATATCTTTGGATACCTCACTTCGTATTTGCTCAGAGTTGTTAATATTCCTATCTCAGTTATTTTTCTTCTCAGTTATTCTTCTTAATTGTTAGCTCTGCTGATATATTATTTCTTATCATGGTTGGAAGCTCTTTTAATATAATTATCACTAGTTATTAAGTGTAAAGTTTTTTATTTGAATTCTCTGTTATTCTTTTGTTGTTATTACAATCTGCTTCTGGTCATTGGTAGCATATATGTTATTATATTTTTGTTTTTCTTAGTTCTTATGAATTGTTCCACTGGTTTCATGTTCTTGCAAATATTCTTCTAATTGTGTTTATTATAATTGACAATTATTTTATGACCATAGTTATATTATTGTTTTTTTTTCTTTTTCAAAAATTATTTCGCTCTTGTTTATATCCAAATTAATCCTTTATTTATAATATTTATGTGGTCATTGTTTCTCCTTGTATTGCGTAAAGGTTTTATTATTTTTATTCCAAAACAAGTTTATTCATTTTAATTGTATCAGTAGTTTTTATCGTTTTTTTAGAGTTTGGGTAATTCAAGAACTACTCCATATTAAATGTTGTTAATTATTGTGGCAAGTTGATCTTATGTGGTAGTGGTCATTCTAAATTCAACTTCTTCCATTCCACATTATTTCTCATAAATAATCGGTTGTAAGTATTCTTACTTCTTTTTTAAAATTTTTGTAGACTTTTCAAAATTCCATTTCTTCATCTTCAAAATTATTTCATAAATAGTTGGTCGTATGTTGATCTTACTATATTTTTGAATTTGTTTGTTTTAACTTCAAAATTCTTTTTCTTGATTTCCAAAATTAGTATCGTAAATAATTGTTTGTAAGTTGATCTTACTATGCTTTAGAATTTTGTAGTTTTGTTATTTAAAATTCTAAATTCTTTTTCTTTATTTCCAAATTAAAGTTCATACATTGTTGGTTGTAAGTTGATCTTAATATATTTTTGAATTTTTTAGCTTTAACTTCAAAAATCTTTTCTTTATTTCCAAAACGAGTTTCACAAATAATTGTTTGTAAGTTGATCTTACTATATTTTTAAATTTTGCTGGTTTAAATTACAAATTCTTTTCTTTATTTCCAAAATGAGTTTCATAAATAATTGTTTGTAAGTTGATCTTACTATGTTTTTGAATTTTTTAGTTTTAAATTCAAAATTCTTTTTCTTGATTTCTAAAATGAGTTTCATAAATAATTGTTTGTAAGTTGATCTTACTATATTTTGAATTTTGTTAGTTTTAACTTCAAAATTCTTTTTCTTTATTTCCAAAATTCCTCCTTATTGTTATATTTTCTTTTATACCCAGTATTGATGATTTTCTTTATGTCGCTCAGTTGCTCATATTTTCATTTGCAAGGTTCAGTTTCTTAAATAATCTTCTTTCATAAATCCCAGTTTTGTTTCTTTGTTCGTTATTCCTATCACTTCTCCTCAATGGTTCTTATTTTTCTTCTCCTTTGAAATGGTTTTTCGCCGTAGTCAGTTATCATAACATCTGTCCCTTTTCTTGATGGTGTGTGGTATTTGATTTAGCCGTGGTCCATCATCTCAGTTGGCCTTATTGTCCGGATGATCATTGTCTTTATACTTATTCCGGTACTAGTGACATCTCTTGCTTGTACCTTGTACTTCATTTTTCCTGCTGTTATTCCTTCATTTGCTGCAAGACTTACTCGAATCACCCTATCATATCGTTTCTTACCCCAATAGGTTACTGGTCCATCAATGACTAATGATATCATTGATATTTTACCATATATTTCTACCTTTGTCGTATTCCATTTACCTCTGGTCCTTTCCCAGTTGTAAACTACTGTTTTGTGGTAAATCATTTCTGAAATTACTTCTATCCGCCTCCTATAATCTCTGGCATTCATGATTTCTTTATTGTTGGTAATTGGGATATTATTGACATCAATTAAACCATGGTTCATCATCTCCAACTCTTCCTTTGTTTTTATTAAATTCCTTGGATACATTCTCCTCATTTTCTTTGATATCATTTCCCTGTGTTTAATATTTTCTTTGTTTATGTTAGTTTTATTTTCAGATAATACTACTACTTGTTCCCTTGTTTTATCGTTTGGTATTTCTTCTTTTTCTGGTTTGCTATCATTCCTTATTTCTTTGGTCCTCTCATTTCTTAATTCTTCCCTCCACCATTTATTATCATTTATTTGATCATCTAGTTTCTCCATCATCGATTTGTGGTGCTCCTTCCTTTCCTTTCTCAATTCTTCCCTCGTAGAATCCATATATCATATTGGTTTCCTTTAATTCTTCCTTTATGGATTTGATTTCTTCCTTTGTGGAATCCATTTTCTTACTCAATTCTTCTTTCATTTCCATCATCACTCTGAACATCTCTTGTATTGTCGTGTTCTCTGTTTGTGAGGGTTTCTCGGGTTGTTCCTCTGGTGATGCGGGTTGTTTAGGTTCCACTGGGGGTAATAACATTTCCACGTCTTCCACCGGCGTCGCCTCTTTGTTCACCATATCAATTTCCTTTTCGGCCTCCGCCGCCCTTTTCTTCGATGTTGCTCGACGTTGCATTTTTCTTATTCCTCTGACTGGATAACCGCTGCCAAGCTTGAATTAGGAATTGGACAAATTATAGTGGCCTATCAATCACTAATTGAAGCCCCTTAGTTGGACGCCAATTTTGTAACAAATTATATAAAATTCGTGTTTGTTAACAAAAATGAAAAAATTTGGTTGTGTTTGTTTTTGTTTTTTGGAAAATATTGTTTTAATTGTTTTTGTTGTTTAGTATTTTGTAAATAATTTTGGTAATTGTTTTGTGTAAAAATTCAAATCTTTTTTTTCTGTTTCTGTCAACTGTTTCACTTTGAGTTTTTAGAATTAATTTCTGCATTAATTGTATTATCTCCAGCACTAATCGATTGACGGTTCTTCTTCTTATTTATATCTCCTCCTTCCACCTTGGTAATGGCCGCCTTTCGGATAGTCCGTGATCTCAATTTTATTTTAATTTATTTCTATGTATAAATTTTATAAATAAATAGAAACCAATTTGCAGAAATTCCAGATTTATTAACAATTTTTATTATATATCGAGTGTTAATCGATTATTCAACAGTAGTATCGACTCGTTTCTCAGGGTGGTCGATTATTTTTACATCTGTATTTAATATTAATTATCAGGTTCTTTGAACAGTTATATTATATAGTCAGAGAAGGGGTAGGGTCAGGAAAGTATAACACTTACAAGTAAATAGCTTAAGAATTAAAAATTAAAAAGTTATGATTTAATATATAATGTTTATCAAAGTAAAATTTCGAACCATTGACGTCTGGACGACTATATTGGCAATGCTCAAATGGAAATGTGGGAGTCAAGATGGCTGCTTCAGTACTGCATCTGTTAAAATGAAGCCGGCTCGACGAAATTTTCTTCAAATAAATGTTGCCATTTCAATGTTTCCTCGTCTCAGCAGTAGTGATTATTCTTTCTGGTGTTAGTGGAGCGGTCCTGGTTCAGTGTTTTGTGATTCACTTCGATTAAATGTGTTAGATAATGTTTTAATTCACTTTTGTCAATAAGGTCGAAAATTGCACAGTTCGTCTCGTTATTAAGAATTATTGGCTTTATAGGTTTAATTTATTAATTCACTTATTTTCTGTTCCGTATTGATTTAGTTTAATGGTAGTATGGGTTAATTTCACTGAATTTTAAGGTTAATTTAAGTTTTTAGAAATTCACGACTTTCACCGTAGACTAGGCTTAGTTAACAAACGCCATTCTTGTCTTCGCTATAGGTTAATATTAGCTAAAATCTCGTTCAAGTGTGCTTGACAAAGTCTAATAATCAACTGTTCTAACTTCCTTCATCATCTGAAAACGTCTTAGCCAATTTAATATTAGCAATACATTGTTTTAAATCTTTTTCGTTTCCATTACATGTATGAAATTTACATTATATTACTGAATATATTTTTGCTATTATTTAATCTTATTAAATACTAAATACATAATCTCTTTCTTTAGTTCATTCTGCTTGATTTGATACCAAATAAGATATTTTTACTAGGTTTTTTATCTAAAATGCTATATTTACTTCATTTTTAAAATGTAGGCTTAAAAATTACTTCCTGTTCTTCTCAAAATGTTTGCCATTTTATGTTATATTTATGATTGTACTAAATCTCAGATTGAAATAAAATGTTTATCTTCCCTTAATTTCTTGTAATTTTATTAATTGGTTATTTTTTTAAATATTATTCATTAATTTGTGACTCCCCCCTTTGAATTTTCAGTTATTACATTTGCATTTTTTCCAATAATTCTTCCTATCTTTTTAAAATATCTTTCTAATGTATAGTTTCAGTTATATTACTCTGTGACTGATTTACCTTACATAAATTTCATCAGTTTAACTAGTTTACTGGACTTGATTCACCAATTATAATGTAGTTGAGATTTACCATTTGGCCTAGATTTTATCTGTTTTGACATATAAAGTTTTTGAATAATACAGCTTGTTTATACCCCTTCTGACCTTCTATTCTAATACAATATTAATTAACATTTCCTTACTTAACTATTAGAACATTTAGTATTGAATTCATACTATTAATACATAACAAATATTTGACATTAAAAAAGTGGTATTTAAACTCAGACATTTTAGTCTTGATTATTACTAGTAACACATAATAAATATTTTATAATAAAAGAATGGTATCCACTCTCAGACATTTCAGCCTTGATTAATACTATTAAACATAATAAATATTTTAGAATTATAAAACATTACACTCTATTTCCAACATTTAGGTAAAGAGTTCATTGATTTTACTAGAAACATAACACATCTGTTCCTTCATTTTTTTAACTTGTTTTAAAATTACTTTCGTGCAGTCTTATCTGTTTTTATTTTATATTAGGGATGTATCCCTTGTCACTTCACTTATTAACTACCAGCTCTCTATTTATCTTTCTCATTTTAGTGAATGTTGTTAGATAAAGAGTGGCACTTTCTTAGAAACATTAGTATTTGATTTTCATATTACTATTCTACCAAATAGTATTTATGAAGTTAAATTAAAACTTTAAAGTTGTTCAAAGGTACACATTTACTTCGTTTAAGCATTTAATGCACTTTCTTGGAGTTTATATACTATAATAAAATAACTTGCACTGGTCCCCTGTTATTTCTTGATACTATCACTAATGAGTTTTATAGTTTTATATTATCAAGAATTTTATTTATAGAGGATTCTTAAGATTTGTTTTTATTCATTATAAAATAACTTTCATGGGTGCACTTTTACTTATACCTCTAAACACTTTGTTTACATCTACTTTACATTAGTTTCTGTTTTTGGGTGTTATACTTTCGTTGGTGACTTTTAATCTCTTTTGGGGTTTTTATTTTCTTCTTACTGGGTTTCCCTTGGGTATTTCTTGTATTCTTCTTATTCTACTACCTTGTTTCTTCAAAATCATTCCCTTTTATTAGGTATTTCGGTTTGTTCAGGGTATTTACTTCCTTATTCATATCCTAGCTTGTTTCTTGAAAAACAGTCTTTATTTTAGGGGTGTCGGTTTGTTCTGGGTTTTGCCTTACTTACTGATTCTCATTCTTTGTTTCTTCACTACAATATAGTTTTATTATGTAAGTTTGTTTGTGCTGGGTATTTTCCTTACTTACCCATGTACTATCCTACATGGGTATATCCTTACTTTATTTTAGTTTTTTGGTTTATTTTTCATTACTCATATTTGTTGCATAGTTGTTTTTTCTTTATTTTTATTTCTTCAAATTATGATTGTATTTTATTGTGATACTTATTCGTTTTCATTTGGATTTTTCCTTGATAGTTATTTTAATTGATATTTATTTATGATCATATTTCATTCATTACTAAGTGGATAATCTGTCATGCTACAGATTGCTCTCCTCCAGAAGTGATTAGTTCAGACCATACTTTGAGTTTGTCTGAAATAATTGCTTATGATATTTATTATATATTACATTTCTTGACTTCCTTTCCATTTCTATCTTTGCTTCTTCATATTTGAGCTTACATATATTTTTTTTTATTGTTTTTCCTTTATAGTTATTGTCATCTGAGGTTTATTATTATTTATTTTCGTTTTTTCTTAACTTGGTGTTTTATCCTTGGGATATTCATTCCCTAACACGTGAGCTGGGGCAGTTCAGAGAGCCACTTGTGGCTACATATACTCTACGGGCCATACTACACTACTCATTGAGATCAGAGGAAATTCATCTCTGCTCAAAATATAATAATACTGCTGGAATTATCTACAGACAGTCATTAATAAAAATTATATAAGAATAGTCTATTTTACGACTATTAAAAAATATCTTTGGATACCTCACTTCGTATTTGCTCAGAGTTGTTAATATTCCTATCTCAGTTATTTTTCTTCTCAGTTATTCTTCTTAATTGTTAGCTCTACTGATATATTATTTCTTATCATGGTTGGAAGCTCTTTTAATATAATTATCACTAGTTATTAAGTGTAAAGTTTTTTATTTGAATTCTCTGTTATTCTTTTGTTGTTATTACAATCTGCTTCTGGTCATTGGTAGCATATATGTTATTATATTTTTGTTTTTCTTAGTTCTTATGAATTGTTCCACTGGTTTCATGTTCTTGCAAATATTCTTCTAATTGTGTTTATTATAATTGACAATTATTTTATGATCATAGTTATATTATTGATTTATTTATATTTTTTTTATTGTTCAAAAATTATTTCGCTCGTGTTTATATCCAAATTAATCCTTTATTTATAATATTTATGTGGTCATTGTTTCTCCTTGTATTGCGTAAAGGTTTTATTATTTTTATTCCAAAACAAGTTTATTCATTTTAATTGTATCAGTAGTTTTTATCGTTTTTTAGAGTTTGGGTAATTCAAGAACTACTCCATATTAAATGTTGTTAATTATTGTGGCAAGTTGATCTTATGTGGTAGTGGTCATTCTAAATTCAACTTCTTCCATTCCACATTATTTCTCATAATTAGTCGGTTGTAAGTGTTGTTACTTCTTTTTTAAAATTTTTGTAGACTTTTCAAAATTCCATTTCTTCATCTTCAAAATTATTTCATAAATAGTTGGTCATAAGTTGATCTTACTATATTTTTGAATTTGTTTGTTTTAACTTCAAAATTCTTTTTCTTGATTTCCAAAATTAGTATCGTAAATAATTGTTTGTAAGTTGATCTTACTATGATTTAGAATTTTGTAGTTTTGTTATTTAAAATTCTAAATTCTTTTTCTTTATTTCCAAATTAAAGTTCATACATTGTTGGTTGTAAGTTGATCTTAATATATTTTTGAATTTTTTAGCTTTAACTTCAAAAATCTTTTCTTTATTTCCAAAAATTATTTCATAAATAGTTGGTTGTAAGTTGATCTTACTATATTTTTAAATTTTGCTGGTTTAAATTCCAAATTCTTTTCTTTATTTCCAAAACGAGTTTCATAAATAATTGTTTGTAAGTTGATCTTACTATGTTATGAATTTTTTAGTTTCAAATTCAAAATTCTTTTTCTTGATTTCTAAAATGAGTTTCATAAATATTTGTTTGTAAGTTGATCTTACTTATTTTGAATTTTGTTAGTTTTAACTTCAAAATTCTTTTTCTTTATTTCCAAAATTCCTCCTTATTGTTATATTTTCTTTTATACCCAGTATTGATGATTTTCTTTATGTCGCTCAGTTGCTCATATTTTCATTTGCAAGGTTCAGTTTCTTAAATAATCTTCTTTCATAAATCCCAGTTTTGTTTCTTTGTTCGTTATTCCTATCACTTCTCCTCAATGGTTCTTATTTTTCTTCTCCTTTGAAATGGTTTTTCGCCGTAGTCAGTTATCATAACATCTGTCCCTTTTCTTGATGGTGTGTGGTATTTGATTTAGCCGTGGTCCATCATCTCAGTTGGCCTTATTGCCCGGATGATCATTGTCTTTATACTTATTCCGGTACTAGTGACATCTCTTGCTTGTACCTTGTACTTCATTTTTCCTGCTGTTATTCCTTCATTTGCTGCAAGACTTACACGAATCACCCTATCATATCGTTTCTTACCCCAATAGGTTACTGGTCCATCAATGACTAATGATATCATTGATATTTTACCATATATTTCTACCTTTGTCGTATTCCATTTACCTCTGGTCCTATCCCAGTTGTAAACTACTGTTTTGTGGTAAATCATTTCTGAAATTACTTCTATCCTCCTCCTATAATCTCTGGCATTCATGATTTCTTTATTGTTGGTAATTGGGATATTATTGACATCAATTAAACCATGGTTCATCATCTCCAACTCTTCCTTTGTTTTTATTAAATTCCTTGGATACATTCTCCTCATTTTCTTTGATATCATTTCCCTGTGTTTAATATTTTCTTTGTTTATGTTAGTTTTATTTTCAGATAATACTACTACTTGTTCCCTTGTTTTATCGTTTGGTATTTCTTCTTTTTCTGGTTTGCTATCATTCCTTATTTCTTTGGTCCTCTCATTTCTTAATTCTTCCCTCCACCGTTTATTATCATTTATTTGATCATCTAGTTTCTCCATCATCGATTTGTGGTGCTCCTTCCTTTCCTTTCTCAATTCTTCTTCCGTAGAATCCATATATCATATTGGTTTCCTTTAATTCTTCCTTTATGGGTTTGATTTCTTCCTTTGTGGAATCCATATTCTTACTCAATTCTTCTTTCATTTCCATCATCACTCTGAACATCTCTTGTATTGTCGTGTTCTCTGTTTGTGAGGGTTTCTCGGGTTGTTCCTCTGGTGATACGGGTTGTTTAGGTTCCACTGGGGGTAATAACATTTCCACGTCTTCCACCGGCGTCGCCTCTTTGTTATCCATATCAATTTCCTTTTCGGCCTCCGCCGCCCTTTTCTTCGATGTTGCTCGACGTTGCATTTTTCTTATTCCTCTGACTGGATAACCGCTGCCAAGCTTGAATTAGGAATTGGCCAAATTATAGTGGCCTATCAATCACTAATTGAAGCCCCTTAGTTGGACGCCAATTTTGTAACAAATTATATAAAATTCGTGTTTGTTAACAAAAATGAAAAAATTTGGTTGTGTTTGTTTTTGTTTTTTGAAAAATATTGTTTTAATTGTTTTTGTTGTTTAGTATTTTGTAAATAATTTTGGTAATTGTTTTGTGTAAAAATTCAAATCTTTTATTTCTGTTTCTGTCAACTGTATCACTTTGAGTTTTTAGAATTAATTTCTGCATTAATTGTATTATCTCCAGCACTAATCGATTGACGGTTCTTCTTCTTATTTATATCTCCTCCTTCCACATTGGTAATGGCCGCCTTTCGGATAGTCCGTGATCTCAATTTTATTTTAATTTATTTCTATTTATAAATTTTATAAATAAACAGAAACCAATTTGCAGAAATTCCAGATTTATTAACAATTTTTATTATATATCGAGTGTTAATCGATTATTCAACAGTAGTATCGACTCGTTTCTCAGGGTGGTCGATTATTTTTACATCTGTATTTAATATTAATTATCAGGTTCTTTGAACAGTTATATTATATAGCCAGAGAAGGGGTAAGGTCAGGAAAGTATAACACTTACAAGTAAATAGCTTAAGAATTAAAAATTACAAAGTTATGATTTAATATATAATGTTTATCAAAGTAAAATTTTGAACCATTGACGTCTGGACGACTATATTGGCAATGCTCAAATGGAAATGTGGGAGTCAAGATGGCTGCTTCAGTACTGCATCTGTTAAAATGAAGTCGGCTCGACGAAAGTTTCTTCCAATAAATGTTGCCATTTCAATGTTTCCTCGTCTCAGCAGTAGTGATTATTCTTTCTGGTGTTAGTGGAGCGGTCCTGGTTCAGTGTTTTGTGATTCACTTCGATTAAATGTGTTAGATAAAGTTTTAATTCACTTTTGTCAATAAGGTCGAAAATTGCACAGTTCGTCTCGTTATTAAGAATTATTGGCTTTATAGGTTTAATTTATTAATTCACTTATTTTCTGTTCCGTATTGATTTAGTTTAATGGTAGTATGGGTTAATTTCACTGAATTTTAAGGTTAATTTAAGTTTTTAGAAATTCACGACTTTCACCGTAGACTAGGCTTAGTTAACAAACGCCATTCTTGTCTTCGCTATAGGTTAATATTAGCTAAAATCTCGTTCAAGTGTGCTTGACAAAGTCTAATAATCAACTGTTCTAACTTCCTTCATCATCTGAAAACGTCTTAGCCAATTTAATATTAGCAATACATTGTTTTAAATCTTTTTCGTTTCCATTACATGTATGAAATTTACATTATATTACTGAATATATTTTTGCTATTATTTAATCTTATTAAATACTAAATACATAATCTCTTTCTTTAGTTCATTCTGCTTGATTTGATACCAAATAAGATATTTTTACTAGGTTTTTTATCTAAAATGCTATATTTACTTCATTTTTAAAATGTAGGCTTAAAAATTACTTCCTGTTCTTCTCAAAATGTTTGCCATTTTATGTTATATTTATGATTGTACTAAATCTCAGATTGAAATAAAATGTTTATCTTCCCTTAATTTCTTGTAATTTTATTAATTGGTTATTTTTTTAAATATTATTCATTAATTTGTGACTCCCCCCTTTGAATTTTCAGTTATTACATTTGCATTTTTTCCAATAATTCTTCCTATCTTTTTAAAATATCTTTCTAAAGTATAGTTTCAGTTATATTACTCTGTGACTGATTTACCTTACATAAATTTCATCAGTTTAACTAGTTTACTGGACTTGATTCACCAATTATAATGTAGTTGAGATTTACCATTTGGCCTAGATTTTATCTGTTTTGACATATAAAGTTTTTGAATAATACAGCTTGTTTATACCCCTTCTGACCTTCTATTCTAATACAATATTAATTAACATTTCCTTACTTAACTATTAGAACATTTAGTATTGAATTCATACTATTAATACATAACAAATATTTGACATTAAAAAAGTGGTATTTAAACTCAGACATTTTAGTCTTGATTATTACTAGTAACACATAATAAATATTTTATAATAAAAGAATGGTATCCACTCTCAGACATTTCAGCCTTGATTAATACTATTAAACATAATAAATATTTTAGAATTATAAAACATTACACTCTATTTCCAACATTTAGGTAAAGAGTTCATTGATTTTACTAGAAACATAACACATCTGTTCCTTCATTTTTTTAACTTGTTTTAAAATTACTTTCGTGCAGTCTTATCTGTTTTTATTTTATATTAGGGATGTATCCCTTGTCACTTCACTTATTAACTACCAGCTCTCTATTTATCTTTCTCATTTTAGTGAATGTTGTTAGATAAAGAGTGGCACTTTCTTAGAAACATTAGTATTTGATTTTCATAATACTATTCTACCAAATAGTATTTATGAAGTTAAATTAAAACTTTAAAGTTGTTCAAAGGTACACATTTACTTCGTTTAAGCATTTAATGCACTTTCTTGGAGTTTATATACTATAATAAAATAACTTGCACTGGTCCCCTGTTATTTCTTGATACTATCACTAATGAGTTTTATAGTTTTATATTATCAAGAATTTTATTTATAGAGGATTCTTAAGATTTGTTTTTATTCATTATAAAATAACTTTCATGGGTGCACTTTTACTTATACCTCTAAACACTTTGTTTACATCTACTTTACATTAGTTTCTGTTTTTGGGTGTTATACTTTCGTTGGTGACTTTTAATCTCTTTTGGGGTTTTTATTTTCTTCTTACTGGGTTTCCCTTGGGTATTTCTTGTATTCTTCTTATTCTACTACCTTGTTTCTTCAAAATCATTCCCTTTTATTAGGTATTTCGGTTTGTTCAGGGTATTTACTTCCTTATTCATATCCTAGCTTGTTTCTTGAAAAACAGTCTTTATTTTAGGGGTGTCGGTTTGTTCTGGGTTTTGCCTTACTTACTGATTCTCATTCTTTGTTTCTTCACTACAATATAGTTTTATTATGTAAGTTTGTTTGTGCTGGGTATTTTCCTTACTTACCCATGTACTATCCTACATGGGTATATCCTTACTTTATTTTAGTTTTTTGGTTTATTTTTCATTACTCATATTTGTTGCATAGTTGTTTTTTCTTTATTTTTATTTCTTCAAATTATGATTGTATTTTATTGTGATACTTATTCGTTTTCATTTGGATTTTTCCTTGATAGTTATTTTAATTGATATTTATTTATGATCATATTTCATTCATTACTAAGTGGATAATCTGTCATGCTACAGATTGCTCTCCTCCAGAAGTGATTAGTTCAGACCATACTTTGAGTTTGTCTGAAATAATTGCTTATGATATTTATTATATATTACATTTCTTGACTTCCTTTCCATTTCTATCTTTGCTTCTTCATATTTGAGCTTACATATATTTTTTTTTATTATTTTTCCTTTATAGTTATTGTCATCTGAGGTTTATTATTATTTATTTTCGTTTTTTCTTAACTTGGTGTTTTATCCTTGGGATATTCATTCCCTAACACGTGAGCTGGGGCAGTTCAGAGAGCCACTTGTGGCTACATATACTCTACGGGCCATACTACACTACTCATTGAGATCAGAGGAAATTCATCTCTGCTCAAAATATAATAATACTGCTGGAATTATCTACAGACAGTCATTAATAAAAATTATAAAAGAATAGTCTATTTTACGACTATTAAAAAATATCTTTGGATACCTCACTTCGTATTTGCTCAGAGTTGTTAATATTCCTATCTCAGTTATTTTTCTTCTCAGTTATTCTTCTTAATTGTTAGCTCTACTGATATATTATTTCTTATCATGGTTGGAAGCTCTTTTAATATAATTATCACTAGTTATTAAGTGTAAAGTTTTTTATTTGAATTCTCTGTTATTCTTTTGTTGTTATTACAATCTGCTTCTGGTCATTGGTAGCATATATGTTATTATATTTTTGTTTTTCTTAGTTCTTATGAATTGTTCCACTGGTTTCATGTTCTTGCAAATATTCTTCTAATTGTGTTTATTATAATTGACAATTATTTTATGATCATAGTTATATTATTGATTTATTTATATTTTTTTTATTGTTCAAAAATTATTTCGCTCGTGTTTATATCCAAATTAATCCTTTATTTATAATATTTATGTGGTCATTGTTTCTCCTTGTATTGCGTAAAGGTTTTATTATTTTTATTCCAAAACAAGTTTATTCATTTTAATTGTATCAGTAGTTTTTATCGTTTTTTAGAGTTTGGGTAATTCAAGAACTACTCCATATTAAATGTTGTTAATTATTGTGGCAAGTTGATCTTATGTGGTAGTGGTCATTCTAAATTCAACTTCTTCCATTCCACATTATTTCTCATAATTAGTCGGTTGTAAGTGTTGTTACTTCTTTTTTAAAATTTTTGTAGACTTTTCAAAATTCCATTTCTTCATCTTCAAAATTATTTCATAAATAGTTGGTCATAAGTTGATCTTACTATATTTTTGAATTTGTTTGTTTTAACTTCAAAATTCTTTTTCTTGATTTCCAAAATTAGTATCGTAAATAATTGTTTGTAAGTTGATCTTACTATGATTTAGAATTTTGTAGTTTTGTTATTTAAAATTCTAAATTCTTTTTCTTTATTTCCAAATTAAAGTTCATACATTGTTGGTTGTAAGTTGATCTTAATATATTTTTGAATTTTTTAGCTTTAACTTCAAAAATCTTTTCTTTATTTCCAAAAATTATTTCATAAATAGTTGGTTGTAAGTTGATCTTACTATATTTTTAAATTTTGCTGGTTTAAATTCCAAATTCTTTTCTTTATTTCCAAAACGAGTTTCATAAATAATTGTTTGTAAGTTGATCTTACTATGTTATGAATTTTTTAGTTTTAAATTCAAAATTCTTTTTCTTGATTTCTAAAATGAGTTTCATAAATAATTGTTTGTAAGTTGATCTTACTATATTTTGAATTTTGTTAGTTTTAACTTCAAAATTCTTTTTCTTTATTTCCAAAATTCCTCCTTATTGTTATATTTTCTTTTATATCCAGTATTGATGATTTTCTTTATGTCGCTCAGTTGCTCATATTTTCATTTGCAAGGTTCAGTTTCTTAAATAATCTTCTTTCATAAATCCCAGTTTTGTTTCTTTGTTCGTTATTCCTATCACTTCTCCTCAATGGTTCTTATTTTTCTTCTCCTTTGAAATGGTTTTTCGCCGTAGTCAGTTATCATAACATCTGTCCCTTTTCTTGATGGTGTGTGGTATTTGATTTAGCCGTGGTCCATCATCTCAGTTGGCCTTATTGCCCGGATGATCATTGTCTTTATACTTATTCCGGTACTAGTGACATCTCTTGCTTGTACCTTGTACTTCATTTTTCCTGCTGTTATTCCTTCATTTGCTGCAAGACTTACACGGCTCACCCTATCATATCGTTTCTTACCCCAATAGGTTACTGGTCCATCAATGACTAATGATATCATTGATATTTTACCATATATTTCTACCTTTGTCGTATTCCATTTACCTCTGGTCCTATCCCAGTTGTAAACTACTGTTTTGTGGTAAATCATTTCTGAAATTACTTCTATCCTCCTCCTATAATCTCTGGCATTCATGATTTCTTTATTGTTGGTAATTGGGATATTATTGACATCAATTAAACCATGGTTCATCATCTCCAACTCTTCCTTTGTTTTTATTAAATTCCTTGGATACATTCTCCTCATTTTCTTTGATATCATTTCCCTGTGTTTAATATTTTCTTTGTTTATGTTAGTTTTATTTTCAGATAATACTACTACTTGTTCCCTTGTTTTATCGTTTGGTATTTCTTCTTTTTCTGGTTTGCTATCATTCCTTATTTCTTTGGTCCTCTCATTTCTTAATTCTTCCCTCCACCGTTTATTATCATTTATTTGATCATCTAGTTTCTCCATCATCGATTTGTGGTGCTCCTTCCTTTCCTTTCTCAATTCTTCTTCCGTAGAATCCATATATCGTATTGGTTTCCTTTAATTCTTCCTTTATGGGTTTGATTTCTTCCTTTGTGGAATCCATTTTCTTACTCAATTCTTCTTTCATTTCCATCATCACTCTGAACATCTCTTGTATTGTCGTGTTCTCTGTTTGTGAGGGTTTCTCGGGTTGTTCCTCTGGTGATACGGGTTGTTTAGGTTCCACTGGGGGTAATAACATTTCCACGTCTTCCACCGGCGTCGCCTCTTTGTTATCCATATCAATTTCCTTTTCGGCCTCCGCCGCCCTTTTCTTCGATGTTGCTCGACGTTGCATTTTTCTTATTCCTCTGACTGGATAACCGCTGCCAAGCTTGAATTAGGAATTGGCCAAATTATAGTGGCCTATCAATCACTAATTGAAGCCCCTTAGTTGGACGCCAATTTTGTAACAAATTATATAAAATTCGTGTTTGTTAACAAAAATGAAAAAATTTGGTTGTGTTTGTTTTTGTTTTTTGAAAAATATTGTTTTAATTGTTTTTGTTGTTTAGTATTTTGTAAATAATTTTGGTAATTGTTTTGTGTAAAAATTCAAATCTTTTATTTCTGTTTCTGTCAACTGTATCACTTTGAGTTTTTAGAATTAATTTCTGCATTAATTGTATTATCTCCAGCACTAATCGATTGACGGTTCTTCTTCTTATTTATATCTCCTCCTTCCACCTTGGTAATGGCCGCCTTTCGGATAGTCCGTGATCTCAATTTTATTTTAATTTATTTCTATTTATAAATTTTATAAATAAACAGAAACCAATTTGCAGAAATTCCAGATTTATTAACAATTTTTATTATATATCGAGTGTTAATCGATTATTCAACAGTAGTATCGACTCGTTTCTCAGGGTGGTCGATTATTTTTACATCTGTATTTAATATTAATTATCAGGTTCTTTGAACAGTTATATTATATAGTCAGAGAAGGGGTAAGGTCAGGAAAGTATAACACTTACAAGTAAATAGCTTAAGAATTAAAAATTACAAAGTTATGATTTAATATATAATGTTTATCAAAGTAAAATTTCGAACCATTGACGTCTGGACGACTATATTGGCAATGCTCAAATGGAAATGTGGGAGTCAAGATGGCTGCTTCAGTACTGCATCTGTTAAAATGAAGTCGGCTCGACGAAAGTTTCTTCCAATAAATGTTGCCATTTCAATGTTTCCTCGTCTCAGCAGTAGTGATTATTCTTTCTGGTGTTAGTGGAGCGGTCCTGGTTCAGTGTTTTGTGATTCACTTCGATTAAATGTGTTAGATAAAGTTTTAATTCACTTTTGTCAATAAGGTCGAAAATTGCACAGTTCGTCTCGTTATTAAGAATTATTGGCTTTATAGGTTTAATTTATTAATTCACTTATTTTCTGTTCCGTATTGATTTAGTTTAATGGTTGTATGGGTTAATTTCACTGAATTTTAAGGTTAATTTAAGTTTTTAGAAATTCACGACTTTCACCGTAGACTAGGCTTAGTTAACAAACGCCATTCTTGTCTTCGCTATAGGTTAATATTAGCTAAAATCTCGTTCAAGTGTGCTTGATAAAGTCTAATAATCAACTGTTCTAACTTCCTTCATCATCTGAAAACGTCTTAGCCAATTTAATATTAGCAATACATTGTTTTAAATCTTTTTCGTTTCCATTACATGTATGAAATTTACATTATATTACTGAATATATTTTTGCTATTATTTAATCTTATTAAATACTAAATACATAATCTGTTTCTTTAGTTCATTCTGCTTGATTTGATACCAAATAAGATATTTTTACTAGGTTTTTTATCTAAAATGCTATGTTTACTTCATTTTTAAAATGTAGGCTTAAAAATTACTTCCTGTTCTTCTCAAAATGTTTGCCATTTTATGTTATATTTATGATAGTTCTAAATCTCAGATTGAAATAAAATATTTGTCTTCCCTTAATTTCTTGTAATTTTATTAATTGGTTATTTTTTTAAATATTATTCATTAATTTGTGACTCCCCCCTTTGAATTTTCAGTTATTACATTTGCATTTTTTCCAATAATTCTTCCTATCTTTTTAAAATATCTTTCTAAAGTATAGTTTCAGTTATATTACTCTGTGACTGATTTACCTTACATAAATTTCATCAGTTTAACTAGTTTACTGGACTTGATTCACCAATTATAATGTAGTTGAGATTTACCATTTGGCCTAGATTTTATCTGTTTTGACATATAAAGTTTTTGAATAATACAGCTTGTTTATACCCCTTCTGACCTTCTATTCTAATACAATATTAATTAACATTTCCTTACTTAACTATTAGAACATTTAGTATTGAATTCATACTATTAATACATAACAAATATTTGACATTAAAAAAGTGGTATTTAAACTCAGACATTTTAGTCTTGATTATTACTAGTAACACATAATAAATATTTTATAATAAAAGAATGGTATCCACTCTCAGACATTTCAGCCTTGATTAATACTATTAAACATAATAAATATTTTAGAATTATAAAACATTACACTCTATTTCCAACATTTAGGTAAAGAGTTCATTGATTTTACTAGAAACATAACACATCTGTTCCTTCATTTTTTTAACTTGTTTTAAAATTACTTTCGTGCAGTCTTATCTGTTTTTATTTTATATTAGGGATGTATCCCTTGTCACTTCACTTATTAACTACCAGCTCTCTATTTATCTTTCTCATTTTAGTGAATGTTGTTAGATAAAGAGTGGCACTTTCTTAGAAACATTAGTATTTGATTTTCATAATACTATTCTACCAAATAGTATTTATGAAGTTAAATTAAAACTTTAAAGTTGTTCAAAGGTACACATTTACTTCGTTTAAGCATTTAATGCACTTTCTTGGAGTTTATATACTATAATAAAATAACTTGCACTGGTCCCCTGTTATTTCTTGATACTATCACTAATGAGTTTTATAGTTTTATATTATCAAGAATTTTATTTATAGAGGATTCTTAAGATTTGTTTTTATTCATTATAAAATAACTTTCATGGGTGCACTTTTACTTATACCTCTAAACACTTTGTTTACATCTACTTTACATTAGTTTCTGTTTTTGGGTGTTATACTTTCGTTGGTGACTTTTAATCTCTTTTGGGGTTTTTATTTTCTTCTTACTGGGTTTCCCTTGGGTATTTCTTGTATTCTTCTTATTCTACTACCTTGTTTCTTCAAAATCATTCCCTTTTATTAGGTATTTCGGTTTGTTCAGGGTATTTACTTCCTTATTCATATCCTAGCTTGTTTCTTGAAAAACAGTCTTTATTTTAGGGGTGTCGGTTTGTTCTGGGTTTTGCCTTACTTACTGATTCTCATTCTTTGTTTCTTCACTACAATATAGTTTTATTATGTAAGTTTGTTTGTGCTGGGTATTTTCCTTACTTACCCATGTACTATCCTACATGGGTATATCCTTACTTTATTTTAGTTTTTTGGTTTATTTTTCATTACTCATATTTGTTGCATAGTTGTTTTTTCTTTATTTTTATTTCTTCAAATTATGATTGTATTTTATTGTGATACTTATTCGTTTTCATTTGGATTTTTCCTTGATAGTTATTTTA
This sequence comes from Magicicada septendecula, assembly GCA_034769895.1. Lineage (NCBI taxonomy): Eukaryota > Metazoa > Arthropoda > Insecta > Hemiptera > Cicadidae > Magicicada > Magicicada septendecula. Next base: position 497,288,477 of record CM068368.1, read on the forward strand.
ATTGATATTTATTTATGATCATATTTCATTCATTATTAAGTGGATAATCTGTCATGCTACAGATTGCTCTCCTCCAGAAGTGATTAGTTCAGACCATACTTTGAGTTTGTCTGAAATAATTGCTTATGATATTTATTATATATTACATTTCTTGACTTCCTTCCCATTTCTATCTTTGCTTCTTCATATTTGAGCTTACATATATTTTTTTTATTGTTTTTCCTTTATAGTTATTGTCATCTGAGGTTTATTATTATTTATTTTCGTTTTTTCTTAACTTGGTGTTTTATCCTTGGGATATTCATTCCCTAACACGTGAGCTGGGGCAGTTCAGAGAGGCACTTGTGGCTACATATACTCTGCTGGCCATACTACACTACTCATTGAGATCAGAGGAAATTCATCTCTGCTCAAAATATAATAATACTGCTGGAATTATCTACAGACAGTCATTAATAAAAATTATAAAAGAATAGTCTATTTTACGACTATTAAAAAATATCTTTGGATACCTCACTTCGTATTTGCTCAGAGTTGTTAATATTCCTATCTCAGTTATTTTTCTTCTCAGTTATTCTTCTTAATTGTTAGCTCTACTGATATATTATTTCTTATCATGGTTGGAAGCTCTTTTAATATAATTATCACTAGTTATTAAGTGTAAAGTTTTTTATTTGAATTCTCTGTTATTCTTTTGTTGTTATTACAATCTGCTTCTGGTCATTGGTAGCATATATGTTATTATATTTTTGTTTTTCTTAGTTCTTATGAATTGTTCCACTGGTTTCATGTTCTTGCAAATATTCTTCTAATTGTGTATATTATAATTGACAATTATTTTATGATCATAGTTATATTATTGATTTATTTATATTTTTTTTATTGTTCAAAAATTATTTCGCTCGTGTTTATATCCAAATTAATCCTTTATTTATAATATTTATGTGGTCATTGTTTCTCCTTGTATTGCGTAAAGGTTTTATTATTTTTATTCCAAAACAAGTTTATTCATTTTAATTGTATCAGTAGTTTTTATCGTTTTTTAGAGTTTGGGTAATTCAAGAACTACTCCATATTAAATGTTGTTAATTATTGTGGCAAGTTGATCTTATGTGGTAGTGGTCATTCTAAATTCAACTTCTTCCATTCCACATTATTTCTCATAAATAGTCGGTTGTAAGTGTTGTTACTTCTTTTTTAAAATTTTTGTAGACTTTTCAAAATTCCATTTCTTCATCTTCAAAATTATTTCATAAATAGTTGGTCATAAGTTGATCTTACTATATTTTTGAATTTGTTTGTTTTAACTTCAAAATTCTTTTTCTTGATTTCCAAAATTAGTATCGTAAATAATTGTTTGTAAGTTGACCTTACTATGCTTTAGAATTTTGTAGTTTTGTTATTTAAAATTCTAAATTCTTTTTCTTTATTTCCAAATTAAAGTTCATACATTGTTGGTTGTAAGTTGATCTTAATATATTTTTGAATTTTTTAGCTTTAACTTCAAAAATCTTTTCTTTATTTCCAAAAATTATTTCATAAATAGTTGGTTGTAAGTTGATCTTACTATATTTTTAAATTTTGCTGGTTTAAATTCCAAATTCTTTTCTTTATTTCCAAAACGAGTTTCATAAATAATTGTTTGTAAGTTGATCTTACTATGTTATGAATTTTTTAGTTTTAAATTCAAAATTCTTTTTCTTGATTTCTAAAATGAGTTTCATAAATAATTGTTTGTAAGTTGATCTTACTATATTTTGAATTTTGTTAGTTTTAACTTCAAAATTCTTTTTCTTTATTTCCAAAATTCCTCCTTATTGTTATATTTTCTTTTATACCCAGTATTGATGATTTTCTTTATGTCGCTCAGTTGCTCATATTTTCATTTGCAAGGTTCAGTTTCTTAAATAATCTTCTTTCATAAATCCCAGTTTTGTTTCTTTGTTCGTTATTCCTATCACTTCTCCTCAATGGTTCTTATTTTTCTTCTCCTTTGAAATGGTTTTTCGCCGTAGTCAGTTATCATAACATCTGTCCCTTTTCTTGATGGTGTGTGGTATTTGATTTAGCCGTGGTCCATCATCTCAGTTGGCCTTATTGCCCGAACGATCATTGTCTTTATACTTATTCCGGTACTAGTGACATCTCTTGCTTGTACCTTGTACTTCATTTTTCCTGCTGTTATTCCTTCATTTGCTGCAAGACTTACTCGACTCACCCTATCATATCGTTTCTTACCCCAATAGGTTACTGGTCCATCAATGACTAATGATATCATTGATATTTTACCATATATTTCTACCTTTGTCGTATTCCATTTACCTCTGGTCCTATCCCAGTTGTAAACTACTGTTTTGTGGTAAATCATTTCTGAAATTACTTCTATCCTCCTCCTATAATCTCTGGCATTCATGATTTCTTTATTGTTGGTAATTGGGATATTATTGACATCAATTAAACCATGGTTCATCATCTCCAACTCTTCCTTTGTTTTTATTAAATTCCTTGGATACATTCTCCTCATTTTCTTTGATATCATTTCCCTGTGTTTAATATTTTCTTTGTTTATGTTAGTTTTATTTTCAGATAATACTACTACTTGTTCCCTTGTTTTATCGTTTGGTATTTCTTCTTTTTCTGGTTTGCTATCATTCCTTATTTCTTTGGTCCTCTCATTTCTTAATTCTTCCCTCCACCGTTTATTATCATTTATTTGATCATCTAGTTTCTCCATCATCGATTTGTGGTGCTCCTTCCTTTCCTTTCTCAATTCTTCTTCCGTAGAATCCATATATCATATTGGTTTCCTTTAATTCTTCCTTTATGGGTTTGATTTCTTCCTTTGTGGAATCCATTTTCTTACTCAATTCTTCTTTCATTTCCATCATCACTCTGAACATCTCTTGTATTGTCGTGTTCTCTGTTTGTGAGGGTTTCTCGGGTTGTTCCTCTGGTGATGCGGGTTGTTTAGGTTCCACTGGGGGTAATAACATTTCCACGTCTTCCACCGGCGTCGCCTCTTTGTTATCCATATCAATTTCCTTTTCGGTCTCCGCCGCCCTTTTCTTCGATGTTGCTCGACGTTGCATTTTTCTTATTCCTCTGACTGGATAACCGCTGCCAAGCTTGAATTAGGAATTGGCCAAATTATAGTGGCCTATCAATCACTAATTGAAGCCCCTTAGTTGGACGCCAATTTTGTAACAAATTATATAAAATTCGTGTTTGTTAACAAAAATGAAAAAATTTGGTTGTTTGTTTTTGTTTTTTGAAAAATATTGTTTTAATTGTTTTTGTTGTTTAGTATTTTGTAAATAATTTTGGTAATTGTTTTGTGTAAAAATTCAAATCTTTTATTTCTGTTTCTGTCAACTGTATCACTTTGAGTTTTTAGAATTAATTTCTGCATTAATTGTATTATCTCCAGCACTAATCGATTGACGGTTCTTCTTCTTATTTATATCTCCTCCTTCCACCTTGGTAATGGCCGCCTTTCAGATAGTCCGTGATCTCAATTTTATTTTAATTTATTTCTATTTATAAATTTTATAAATAAACAGAAACCAATTTGCAGAAATTCCAGATTTATTAACAATTTTTATTATATATCGAGTGTTAATCGATTATTCAACAGTAGTATCGACTCGTTTCTCAGGGTGGTCGATTATTTTTACATCTGTATTTAATATTAATTATCAGGTTCTTTGAACAGTTATATTATATAGTCAGAGAAGGGGTAAGGTCAGGAAAGTATAACACTTACAAGTAAATAGCTTAAGAATTAAAAATTACAAAGTTATGATTTAATATATAATGTTTATCAAAGTAAAATTTCGAACCATTGACGTCTGGACGACTATATTGGCAATGCTCAAATGGAAATGTGGGAGTCAAGATGGCTGCTTCAGTACTGCATCTGTTAAAATGAAGTCGGCTCGACGAAATTTTCTTCCAATAAATGTTGCCATTTCAATGTTTCCTCGTCTCAGCAGTAGTGATTATTCTTTCTGGTGTTAGTGGAGCGGTCCTGGTTCAGTGTTTTGTGATTCACTTCGATTAAATGTGTTAGATAATGTTTTAATTCACTTTTGTCAATAAGGTCGAAAATTGCACAGTTCGTCTCGTTATTAAGAATTATTGGCTTTATAGGTTTAATTTATTAATTCACTTATTTTCTGTTCCGTATTGATTTAGTTTAATGGTTGTATGGGTTAATTTCACTGAATTTTAAGGTTAATTTAAGTTTTTAGAAATTCACGACTTTCACCGTAGACTAGGCTTAGTTAACAAACGCCATTCTTGTCTTCGCTATAGGTTAATATTAGCTAAAATCTCGTTCAAGTGTGCTTGACAAAGTCTAATAATCAACTGTTCTAACTTCCTTCATCATCTGAAAACGTCTTAGCCAATTTAATATTAGCAATACATTGTTTTAAATCTTTTTCGTTTCCATTACATGTATGAAATTTACATTATATTACTGAATATATTTTTGCTATTATTTAATCTTATTAAATACTAAATACATAATCTCTTTCTTTAGTTCATTCTGCTTGATTTGATACCAAATAAGATATTTTTACTAGGTTTTTTTATCTAAAATGCTATATTTACTTCATTTTTAAAATGTAGGCTTAAAAATTACTTCCTGTTCTTCTCAAAATGTTTGCCATTTTATGTTATATTTATGATTGTACTAAATCTCAGATTGAAATAAAATGTTTATCTTCCCTTAATTTCTTGTAATTTTGTTAATTGTTTATTTTTTTAAATATTATTCATTAATTTGTGACTCCCCCCTTTGAATTTTCAGTTATTACATTTGCATTTTTTCCAATAATTCTTCCTATCTTTTTAAAATATCTTTCTAAAGTATAGTTTCAGTTATATTACTCTGTGACTGATTTACCTTACATAAATTTCATCAGTTTAACTAGTTTACTGGACTTGATTCACCAATTATAATGTAGTTGAGATTTACCATTTGGCCTAGATTTTATCTGTTTTGACATATAAAGTTTTTGAATAATACAGCTTGTTTATACCCCTTCTGACCTTCTATTCTAATACAATATTAATTAACATTTCCTTACTTAACTATTAGAACATTTAGTATTCAATTCATACTATTAATACATAACAAATATTTGACATTAAAAAAGTGGTATTTAAACTCAGACATTTTAGTCTTGATTATTACTAGTAACACATAATAAATATTTTATAATAAAAGAATGGTATCCACTCTCAGACATTTCAGCCTTGATTAATACTATTAAACATAATAAATATTTTAGAATTATAAAACATTACACTCTATTTCCAACATTTAGGTAAAGAGTTCATTGATTTTACTAGAAACATAACACATCTGTTCCTTCATTTTTTTAACTTGTTTTAAAATTACTTTCGTGCAGTCTTATCTGTTTTTATTTTATATTAGGGATGTATCCCTTGTCACTTCACTTATTAACTACCAGCTCTCTATTTATCTTTCTCATTTTAGTGAATGTTGTTAGATAAAGAGTGGCACTTTCTTAGAAACATTAGTATTTGATTTTCTTAATACTATTCTACCAAATAGTATTTATGAAGTTAAATTAAAACTTTAAAGTTGTTCAAAGGTACACATTTACTTCGTTTAAGCATTTAATGCACTTTCTTGGAGTTTATATACTATAATAAAATAACTTGCACTGGTCCCCTGTTATTTCTTGATACTATCACTAATGAGTTTTATAGTTTTATATTATCAAGAATTTTATTTATAGAGGATTCTTAAGATTTGTTTTTATTCATTATAAAATAACTTTCATGGGTGCACTTTTACTTATACCTCTAAACACTTTGTTTACATCTACTTTACATTAGTTTCTGTTTTTGGGTGTTATACTTTCGTTGGTGACTTTTAATCTCTTTTGGGGTTTTTATTTTCTTCTTACTGGGTTTCCCTTGGGTATTTCTTGTATTCTTCTTATTCTACTACCTTGTTTCTTCAAAATCATTCCCTTTTATTAGGTATTTCGGTTTGTTCAGGGTATTTACTTCCTTATTCATATCCTAGCTTGTTTTTTGAAAAACAGTCTTTATTTTAGGGGTGTCGGTTTGTTCTGGGTTTTGCCTTACTTACTGATTCTCATTCTTTGTTTCTTCACTACAATATAGTTTTATTATGTAAGTTTGTTTGTGCTGGGTATTTTCCTTACTTACCCATGTACTATCCTACATGGGTATATCCTTACTTTATTTTAGTTTTTTGGTTTATTTTTCATTACTCATATTTGTTGCATAGTTGTTTTTTCTTTATTTTTATTTCTTCAAATTATGATTGTATTTTATTGTGATACTTATTCGTTTTCATTTGGATTTTTCCTTGATAGTTATTTTAATTGATATTTATTTATGATCATATTTCATTCATTATTAAGTGGATAATCTGTCATGCTACAGATTGCTCTCCTCCAGAAGTGATTAGTTCAGACCATACTTTGAGTTTGTCTGAAATAATTGCTTATGATATTTATTATATATTACATTTCTTGACTTCCTTCCCATTTCTATCTTTGCTTCTTCATATTTGAGCTTACATATATTTTTTTTATTGTTTTTCCTTTATAGTTATTGTCATCTGAGGTTTATTATTATTTATTTTCGTTTTTTCTTAACTTGGTGTTTTATCCTTGGGATATTCATTCCCTAACACATGAGCTGGGGCAGTTCAGAGAGGCACTTGTGGCTACATATACTCTGCTGGCCATACTACACTACTCATTGAGATCAGAGGAAATTCATCTCTGCTCAAAATATAATAATACTGCTGGAATTATCTACAGACAGTCATTAATAAAAATTATAAAAGGATAGTCTATTTTACGACTATTAAAAAATATCTTTGGATACCTCACTTCGTATTTGCTCAGAGTTGTTAATATTCCTATCTCAGTTATTTTTCTTCTCAGTTATTCTTCTTAATTGTTAGCTCTACTGATATATTATTTCTTATCATGGTTGGAAGCTCTTTTAATATAATTATCACTAGTTATTAAGTGTAAAGTTTTTTATTTGAATTCTCTGTTATTCTTTTGTTGTTATTACAATCTGCTTCTGGTCATTGGTAGCAAATATGTTATTATATTTTTGTTTTTCTTAGTTCTTATGAATTGTTCCACTGGTTTCATGTTCTTGCAAATATTCTTCTAATTGTGTTTATTATAATTGACAATTATTTTATGATCATAGTTATATTATTGATTTATTTATATTTTTTTTATTGTTCAAAAATTATTTCGCTCGTGTTTATATCCAAATTAATCCTTTATTTATAATATTTATGTGGTCATTGTTTCTCCTTGTATTGCGTAAAGGTTTTATTATTTTTATTCCAAAACAAGTTTATTCATTTTAATTGTATCAGTAGTTTTTATCGTTTTTTAGAGTTTGGGTAATTCAAGAACTACTCCATATTAAATGTTGTTAATTATTGTGGCAAGTTGATCTTATGTGGTAGTGGTCATTCTAAATTCAACTTCTTCCATTCCACATTATTTCTCATAAATAGTCGGTTGTAAGTGTTGTTACTTCTTTTTTAAAATTTTTGTAGACTTTTCAAAATTCCATTTCTTCATCTTCAAAATTATTTCATAAATAGTTGGTCATAAGTTGATCTTACTATATTTTTGAATTTGTTTGTTTTAACTTCAAAATTCTTTTTCTTGATTTCCAAAATTAGTATCGTAAATAATTGTTTGTAAGTTGATCTTACTATGCTTTAGAATTTTGTAGTTTTGTTATTTAAAATTCTAAATTCTTTTTCTTTATTTCCAAATTAAAGTTCATACATTGTTGGTTGTAAGTTGATCTTAATATATTTTTGAATTTTTTAGCTTTAACTTCAAAAATCTTTTCTTTATTTCCAAAAATTATTTCATAAATAGTTGGTTGTAAGTTGATCTTACTATATTTTTAAATTTTGCTGGTTTAAATTCCAAATTCTTTTCTTTATTTCCAAAACGAGTTTCATAAATAATTGTTTGTAAGTTGATCTTACTATGTTATGAATTTTTTAGTTTTAAATTCAAAATTCTTTTTCTTGATTTCTAAAATGAGTTTCATAAATAATTGTTTGTAAGTTGATCTTACTATATTTTGAATTTTGTTAGTTTTAACTTCAAAATTCTTTTTCTTTATTTCCAAAATTCCTCCTTATTGTTATATTTTCTTTTATACCCAGTATTGATGATTTTCTTTATGTCGCTCAGTTGCTCATATTTTCATTTGCAAGGTTCAGTTTCTTAAATAATCTTCTTTCATAAATCCCAGTTTTGTTTCTTTGTTCGTTATTCCTATCACTTCTCCTCAATGGTTCTTATTTTTCTTCTCCTTTGAAATGGTTTTTCGCCGTAGTCAGTTATCATAACATCTGTCCCTTTTCTTGATGGTGTGTGGTATTTGATTTAGCCGTGGTCCATCATCTCAGTTGGCCTTATTGCCCGAACGATCATTGTCTTTATACTTATTCCGGTACTAGTGACATCTCTTGCTTGTACCTTGTACTTCATTTTTCCTGCTGTTATTCCTTCATTTGCTGCAAGACTTACTCGACTCACCCTATCATATCGTTTCTTACCCCAGTAGGTTACTGGTCCATCAATGACTAATGATATCATTGATATTTTACCATATATTTCTACCTTTGTCATATTCCATTTACCTCTGGTCCTATCCCAGTTGTAAACTACTGTTTTGTGGTAAATCATTTCTGAAATTACTTCTATCCTCCTCCTATAATCTCTGGCATTCATGATTTCTTTATTGTTGGTAATTGGGATATTATTGACATCAATTAAACCATGGTTCATCATCTCCAACTCTTCCTTTGTTTTTATTAAATTCCTTGGATACATTCTCCTCATTTTCTTTGATATCATTTCCCTGTGTTTAATATTTTCTTTGTTTATGTTAGTTTTATTTTCAGATAATACTACTACTTGTTCCCTTGTTTTATCGTTTGGTATTTCTTCTTTTTCTGGTTTGCTATCATTCCTTATTTCTTTGGTCCTCTCATTTCTTAATTCTTCCCTCCACCGTTTATTATCATTTATTTGATCATCTAGTTTCTCCATCATCGATTTGTGGTGCTCCTTCCTTTCCTTTCTCAATTCTTCTTCCGTAGAATCCATATATCATATTGGTTTCCTTTATGGGTTTGATTTCTTCCTTTGTGGAATCCATTTTCTTACTCAATTCTTCTTTCATTTCCATCATCACTCTGAACATCTCTTGTATTGTCGTGTTCTCTGTTTGTGAGGGTTTCTCGGGTTGTTCCTCTGGTGATGCGGGTTGTTTAGGTTCCACTGGGGGTAATAACATTTCCACGTCTTCCACCGGCGTCGCCTCTTTGTTATCCATATCAATTTCCTTTTCGGCCTCCGCCGCCCTTTTCTTCGATGTTGCTCGACGTTGCATTTTTCTTATTCCTCTGACTGGATAACCGCTGCCAAGCTTGAATTAGGAATTGGCCAAATTATAGTGGCCTATCAATCACTAATTGAAGCCCCTTAGTTGGACGCCAATTTTGTAACAAATTATATAAAATTCGTGTTTGTTAACAAAAATGAAATAATTTGGTTGTGTTTGTTTTTGTTTTTTGAAAAATATTGTTTTAATTGTTTTTGTTTTTTAGTATTTTGTAAATAATTTTGGTAATTGTTTTGTGTAAAAATTCAAATCTTTTATTTCTGTTTCTGTCAACTGTATCACTTTGAGTTTTTAGAATTAATTTCTGCATTAATTGTATTATCTCCAGCACTAATCGATTGACGGTTCTTCTTCTTATTTATATCTCCTCCTTCCACCTTGGTAATGGCCGCCTTTCAGATAGTCCGTGATCTCAATTTTATTTTAATTTATTTCTATTTATAAATTTTATAAATAAACAGAAACCAATTTGCAGAAATTCCAGATTTATTAACAATTTGTATTATATATCGAGTGTTAATCGATTATTCAACAGTAGTATCGACTCGTTTCTCAGGGTGGTCGATTATTTTTACATCTGTATTTAATATTAATTATCAGGTTCTTTGAACAGTTATATTATATAGTCAGAGAAGGGGTAAGGTCAGGAAAGTATAACACTTACAAGTAAATAGCTTAAGAATTAAAAATTACAAAGTTATGATTTAATATATAATGTTTATCAAAGTAAAATTTCGAACCATTGACGTCTGGACGACTATATTGGCAATGCTCAAATGGAAATGTGGGAGTCAAGATGGCTGCTTCAGTACTGCATCTGTTAATATGAAGTCGGCTCGACGAAATTTTCTTCCAATAAATGTTGCCATTTCAATGTTTCCTCGTCTCAGCAGTAGTGATTATTCTTTCTGGTGTTAGTGGAGCGGTCCTGGTTCAGTGTTTTGTGATTCACTTCGATTAAATGTGTTAGATAATGTTTTAATTCACTTTTGTCAATAAGGTCGAAAATTGCACAGTTCGTCTCGTTATTAAGAATTATTGGCTTTATAGGTTTAATTTATTAATTCACTTATTTTCTGTTCCGTATTGATTTAGTTTAATGGTTGTATGGGTTAATTTCACTGAATTTTAAGGTTAATTTAAGTTTTTAGAAATTCACGACTTTCACCGTAGACTAGGCTTAGTTAACAAACGCCATTCTTGTCTTCGCTATAGGTTAATATTAGCTAAAATCTCGTTCAAGTGTGCTTGACAAAGTCTAATAATCAACTGTTCTAACTTCCTTCATCATCTGAAAACGTCTTAGCCAATTTAATATTAGCAATACATTGTTTTAAATCTTTTTCGTTTCCATTACATGTATGAAATTTACATTATATTACTGAATATATTTTTGCTATTATTTAATCTTATTAAATACTAAATACATAATCTCTTTCTTTAGTTCATTCTGCTTGATTTGATACCAAATAAGATATTTTTACTAGGTTTTTTATCTAAAATGCTATATTTACTTCATTTTTAAAATGTAGGCTTAAAAATTACTTCCTGTTCTTCTCAAAATGTTTGCCATTTTATGTTATATTTATGATTGTACTAAATCTCAGATTGAAATAAAATGTTTATCTTCCCTTAATTTCTTGTAATTTTATTAATTGGTTATTTTTTTAAATATTATTCATTAATTTGTGACTCCCCCCTTTGAATTTTCAGTTATTACATTTGCATTTTTTCCAATAATTCTTCCTATCTTTTTAAAATATCTTTCTAAAGTATAGTTTCAGTTATATTACTCTGTGACTGATTTACCTTACATAAATTTCATCAGTTTAACTAGTTTACTGGACTTGATTCACCAATTATAATGTAGTTGAGATTTACCATTTGGCCTAGATTTTATCTGTTTTGACATATAAAGTTTTTGAATAATACAGCTTGTTTATACCCCTTCTGACCTTCTATTCTAATACAATATTAATTAACATTTCCTTACTTAACTATTAGAACATTTAGTATTGAATTCATACTATTAATACATAACAAATATTTGACATTAAAAAAGTGGTATTTAAACTCAGACATTTTAGTCTTGATTATTACTAGTAACACATAATAAATATTTTATAATAAAAGAATGGTATCCACTCTCAGACATTTCAGCCTTGATTAATACTATTAAACATAATAAATATTTTAGAATTATAAAACATTACACTCTATTTCCAACATTTAGGTAAAGAGTTCATTGATTTTACTAGAAACATAACACATCTGTTCCTTCATTTTTTTAACTTGTTTTAAAATTACTTTCGTGCAGTCTTATCTGTTTTTATTTTATATTAGGGATGTATCCCTTGTCACTTCACTTATTAACTACCAGGTCTCTATTTATCTTTCTCATTTTAGTGAATGTTGTTAGATAAAGAGTGGCACTTTCTTAGAAACATTAGTATTTGATTTTCATAATACTATTCTACCAAATAGTATTTATGAAGTTAAATTAAAACTTTAAAGTTGTTCAAAGGTACACATTTACTTCGTTTAAGCATTTAATGCACTTTCTTGGAGTTTATATACTATAATAAAATAACTTGCACTGGTCCCCTGTTATTTCTTGATACTATCACTAATGAGTTTTATAGTTTTATATTATCAAGAATTTTATTTATAGAGGATTCTTAAGATTTGTTTTTATTCATTATAAAATAACTTTCATGGGTGCACTTTTACTTATACCTCTAAACACTTTGTTTACATCTACTTTACATTAGTTTCTGTTTTTGGGTGTTATACTTTCGTTGGTGACTTTTAATCTCTTTTGGGGTTTTTATTTTCTTCTTACTGGGTTTCCCTTGGGTATTTCTTGTATTCTTCTTATTCTACTACCTTGTTTCTTCAAAATCATTCCCTTTTATTAGGTATTTCGGTTTGTTCAGGGTATTTACTTCCTTATTCATATCCTAGCTTGTTTTTTGAAAAACAGTCTTTATTTTAGGGGTGTCGGTTTGTTCTGGGTTTTGCCTTACTTACTGATTCTCATTCTTTGTTTCTTCACTACAATATAGTTTTATTATGTAAGTTTGTTTGTGCTGGGTATTTTCCTTACTTACCCATGTACTATCCTACATGGGTATATCCTTACTTTATTTTAGTTTTTTGGTTTATTTTTCATTACTCATATTTGTTGCATAGTTGTTTTTTCTTTATTTTTATTTCTTCAAATTATGATTGTATTTTATTGTGATACTTATTCGTTTTCATTTGGATTTTTCCTTGATAGTTATTTTAATTGATATTTATTTATGATCATATTTCATTCATTATTAAGTGGATAATCTGTCATGCTACAGATTGCTCTCCTCCAGAAGTGATTAGTTCAGACCATACTTTGAGTTTGTCTGAAATAATTGCTTATGATATTTATTATATATTACATTTCTTGACTTCCTTCCCATTTCTATCTTTGCTTCTTCATATTTGAGCTTACATATATTTTTTTTATTGTTTTTCCTTTATAGTTATTGTCATCTGAGGTTTATTATTATTTATTTTCGTTTTTTCTTAACTTGGTGTTTTATCCTTGGGATATTCATTCCCTAACACGTGAGCTGGGGCAGTTCAGAGAGGCACTTGTGGCTACATATACTCTGCTGGCCATACTACACTACTCATTGAGATCAGAGGAAATTCATCTCTGCTCAAAATATAATAATACTGCTGGAATTATCTACAGACAGTCATTAATAAAAATTATAAAAGAATAGTCTATTTTACGACTATTAAAAAATATCTTTGGATACCTCACTTCGTATTTGCTCAGAGTTGTTAATATTCCTATCTCAGTTATTTTTCTTCTCAGTTATTCTTCTTAATTGTTAGCTCTACTGATATATTATTTCTTATCATGGTTGGAAGCTCTTTTAATATAATTATCACTAGTTATTAAGTGTAAAGTTTTTTATTTGAATTCTCTGTTATTCTTTTGTTGTTATTACAATCTGCTTCTGGTCATTGGTAGCATATATGTTATTATATTTTTGTTTTTCTTAGTTCTTATGAATTGTTCCACTGGTTTCATGTTCTTGCAAATATTCTTCTAATTGTGTTTATTATAATTGACAATTATTTTATGATCATAGTTATATTATTGATTTATTTATATTTTTTTTATTGTTCAAAAATTATTTCGCTCGTGTTTATATCCAAATTAATCCTTTATTTATAATATTTATGTGGTCATTGTTTCTCCTTGTATTGCGTAAAGGTTTTATTATTTTTATTCCAAAACAAGTTTATTCATTTTAATTGTATCAGTAGTTTTTATCGTTTTTTAGAGTTTGGGTAATTCAAGAACTACTCCATATTAAATGTTGTTAATTATTGTGGCAAGTTGATCTTATGTGGTAGTGGTCATTCTAAATTCAACTTCTTCCATTCCACATTATTTCTCATAAATAGTTGGTTGTAAGTGTTGTTACTTCTTTTTTAAAATTTTTGTAGACTTTTCAAAATTCCATTTCTTCATCTTCAAAATTATTTCATAAATAGTTGGTCATAAGTTGATCTTACTATATTTTTGAATTTGTTTGTTTAAACTTCAAAATTCTTTTTCTTGATTTCCAAAATTAGTATCGTAAATAATTGTTTGTAAGTTGATCTTACTATGCTTTAGAATTTTGTAGTTTTGTTATTTAAAATTCTAAATTCTTTTTCTTTATTTCCAAATTAAAGTTCATACATTGTTGGTTGTAAGTTGATCTTAATATATTTTTGAATTTTTTAGCTTTAACTTCAAAAATCTTTTCTTTATTTCCAAAAATTATTTCATAAATAGTTGGTTGTAAGTTGATCTTACTATATTTTTAAATTTTGCTGGTTTAAATTCCAAATTCTTTTCTTTATTTCCAAAACGAGTTTCATAAATAATTGTTTGTAAGTTGATCTTACTATGTTATGAATTTTTTAGTTTTAAATTCAAAATTCTTTTTCTTGATTTCTAAAATGAGTTTCATAAATAATTGTTTGTAAGTTGATCTTACTATATTTTGAATTTTGTTAGTTTTAACTTCAAAATTCTTTTTCTTTATTTCCAAAATTCCTCCTTATTGTTATATTTTCTTTTATACCCAGTATTGATGATTTTCTTTATGTCGCTCAGTTGCTCATATTTTCATTTGCAAGGTTCAGTTTCTTAAATAATCTTCTTTCATAAATCCCAGTTTTGTTTCTTTGTTCGTTATTCCTATCACTTCTCCTCAATGGTTCTTATTTTTCTTCTCCTTTGAAATGTTTTTCGCCGTAGTCAGTTATCATAACATCTGTCCCTTTTCTTGATGGAGTGTGGTATTGGATTTAGCCGTGGTCCATCATCTCAGTTGGCCTTATTGCCCGAACGATCATTGTCTTTATACTTATTCCGGTACTAGTGACATCTCTTGCTTGTACCTTGTACTTCATTTTTCCTGCTGTTATTCCTTCATTTGCTGCAAGACTTACTCGACTCACCCTATCATATCGTTTCTTACCCCAATAGGTTACTGGTCCATCAATGACTAATGATATCATTGATATTTTACCATATATTTCTACCTTTGTCGTATTCCATTTACCTCTGGTCCTATCCCAGTTGTAAACTACTGTTTTGTGGTAAATCATTTCTGAAATTACTTCTATCCTCCTCCTATAATCTCTGGCATTCATGATTTCTTTATTGTTGGTAATTGGGATATTATTGACATCAATTAAACCATGGTTCATCATCTCCAACTCTTCCTTTGTTTTTATTAAATTCCTTGGATACATTCTCCTCATTTTCTTTGATATCATTTCCCTGTGTTTAATATTTTCTTTGTTTATGTTAGTTTTATTTTCAGATAATACTACTACTTGTTCCCTTGTTTTATCGTTTGGTATTTCTTCTTTTTCTGGTTTGCTATCATTCCTTATTTCTTTGGTCCTCTCATTTCTTAATTCTTCCCTCCACCGTTTATTATCATTTATTTGATCATCTAGTTTCTCCATCATCGATTTGTGGTGCTCCTTCCTTTCCTTTCTCAATTCTTCTTCCGTAGAATCCATATATCATATTGGTTTCCTTTAATTCTTCCTTTATGGGTTTGATTTCTTCCTTTGTGGAATCCATTTTCTTACTCAATTCTTCTTTCATTTCCATCATCACTCTGAACATCTCTTGTATTGTCGTGTTCTCTGTTTGTGAGGGTTTCTCGGGTTGTGCCTCTGGTGATGCGGGTTGTTTAGGTTCCACTGGGGGTAATAACATTTCCACGTCTTCCACCGGCGTCGCCTCTTTGTTATCCATATCAATTTCCTTTTCGGCCTCCGCCGCCCTTTTCTTCGATGTTGCTCGACGTTGCATTTTTCTTATTCCTCTGACTGGATAACCGCTGCCAAGCTTGAATTAGGAATTGGCCAAATTATAGTGGCCTATCAATCACTAATTGAAGCCCCTTAGTTGGACGCCAATTTTGTAACAAATTATATAAAATTCGTGTTTGTTAACAAAAATGAAAAAATTTGGTTGTGTTTGTTTTTGTTTTTTGAAAAATATTGTTTTAATTGTTTTTGTTTTTTAGTATTTTGTAAATAATTTTGGTAATTGTTTTGTGTAAAAATTCAAATCTTTTATTTCTGTTTCTGTCAACTGTATCACTTTGAGTTTTTAGAATTAATTTCTGCATTAATTGTATTATCTCCAGCACTAATCGATTGACGGTTCTTCTTCTTATTTATATCTCCTCCTTCCACCTTGGTAATGGCCGCCTTTCAGATAGTCCGTGATCTCAATTTTATTTTAATTTATTTCTATTTATAAATTTTATAAATAAACAGAAACCAATTTGCAGAAATTCCAGATTTATTAACAATTTTTATTATATATCGAGTGTTAATCGATTATTCAACAGTAGTATCGACTCGTTTCTCAGGGTGGTCGATTATTTTTACATCTGTATTTAATATTAATTATCAGGTTCTTTGAACAGTTATATTATATAGTCAGAGAAGGGGTAAGGTCAGGAAAGTATAACACTTACAAGTAAATAGCTTAAGAATTAAAAATTACAAAGTTATGATTTAATATATAATGTTTATCAAAGTAAAATTTCGAACCATTGACGTCTGGACGACTATATTGGCAATGCTCAAATGGAAATGTGGGAGTCAAGATGGCTGCTTCAGTACTGCATCTGTTAAAATGAAGTCGGCTCGACGAAATTTTCTTCCAATAAATGTTGCCATTTCAATGTTTCCTCGTCTCAGCAGTAGTGATTATTCTTTCTGGTGTTAGTGGAGCGGTCCTGGTTCAGTGTTTTGTGATTCACTTCGATTAAATGTGTTAGATAATGTTTTAATTCACTTTTGTCAATAAGGTCGAAAATTGCACAGTTCGTCTCGTTATTAAGAATTATTGGCTTTATAGGTTTAATTTATTAATTCACTTATTTTCTGTTCCGTATTGATTTAGTTTAATGGTTGTATGGGTTAATTTCACTGAATTTTAAGGTTAATTTAAGTTTTTAGAAATTCACGACTTTCACCGTAGACTAGGCTTAGTTAACAAACGCCATTCTTGTCTTCGCTATAGGTTAATATTAGCTAAAATCTCGTTCAAGTGTGCTTGACAAAGTCTAATAATCAACTGTTCTAACTTCCTTCATCATCTGAAAACGTCTTAGCCAATTTAATATTAGCAATACATTGTTTTAAATCTTTTTCGTTTCCATTACATGTATGAAATTTACATTATATTACTGAATATATTTTTGCTATTATTTAATCTTATTAAATACTAAATACATAATCTCTTTCTTTAGTTCATTCTGCTTGATTTGATACCAAATAAGATATTTTTACTAGGTTTTTTATCTAAAATGCTATATTTACTTCATTTTTAAAATGTAGGCTTAAAAATTACTTCCTGTTCTTCTCAAAATGTTTGCCATTTTATGTTATATTTATGATTGTACTAAATCTCAGATTGAAATAAAATGTTTATCTTCCCTTAATTTCTTGTAATTTTATTAATTGGTTATTTTTTTAAATATTATTCATTAATTTGTGACTCCCCCCTTTGAATTTTCAGTTATTACATTTGCATTTTTTCCAATAATTCTTCCTATCTTTTTAAAATATCTTTCTAAAGTATAGTTTCAGTTATATTACTCTGTGACTGATTTACCTTACATAAATTTCATCAGTTTAACTAGTTTACTGGACTTGATTCACCAATTATAATGTAGTTGAGATTTACCATTTGGCCTAGATTTTATCTGTTTTGACATATAAAGTTTTTGAATAATACAGCTTGTTTATACCCCTTCTGACCTTCTATTCTAATACAATATTAATTAACATTTCCTTACTTAACTATTAGAACATTTAGTATTGAATTCATACTATTAATACATAACAAATATTTGACATTAAAAAAGTGGTATTTAAACTCAGACATTTTAGTCTTGATTATTACTAGTAACACATAATAAATATTTTATAATAAAAGAATGGTATCCACTCTCAGACATTTCAGCCTTGATTAATACTATTAAACATAATAAATATTTTAGAATTATAAAACATTACACTCTATTTCCAACATTTAGGTAAAGAGTTCATTGATTTTACTAGAAACATAACACATCTGTTCCTTCATTTTTTTAACTTGTTTTAAAATTACTTTCGTGCAGTCTTATCTGTTTTTATTTTATATTAGGGATGTATCCCTTGTCACTTCACTTATTAACTACCAGCTCTCTATTTATCTTTCTCATTTTAGTGAATGTTGTTAGATAAAGAGTGGCACTTTCTTAGAAACATTAGTATTTGATTTTCATAATACTATTCTACCAAATAGTATTTATGAAGTTAAATTAAAACTTTAAAGTTGTTCAAAGGTACACATTTACTTCGTTTAAGCATTTAATGCACTTTCTTGGAGTTTATATACTATAATAAAATAACTTGCACTGGTCCCCTGTTATTTCTTGATACTATCACTAATGAGTTTTATAGTTTTATATTATCAAGAATTTTATTTATAGAGGATTCTTAAGATTTGTTTTTATTCATTATAAAATAACTTTCATGGGTGCACTTTTACTTATACCTCTAAACACTTTGTTTACATCTACTTTACATTAGTTTCTGTTTTTGGGTGTTATACTTTCGTTGGTGACTTTTAATCTCTTTTGGGGTTTTTATTTTCTTCTTACTGGGTTTCCCTTGGGTATTTCTTGTATTCTTCTTATTCTACTACCTTGTTTCTTCAAAATCATTCCCTTTTATTAGGTATTTCGGTTTGTTCAGGGTATTTACTTCCTTATTCATATCCTAGCTTGTTTCTTGAAAAACAGTCTTTATTTTAGGGGTGTCGGTTTGTTCTGGGTTTTGCCTTACTTACTGATTCTCATTCTTTGTTTCTTCACTACAATATAGTTTTATTATGTAAGTTTGTTTGTGCTGGGTATTTTCCTTACTTACCCATGTACTATCCTACATGGGTATATCCTTACTTTATTTTAGTTTTTTGGTTTATTTTTCATTACTCATATTTGTTGCATAGTTGTTTTTTCTTTATTTTTATTTCTTCAAATTAT
This sequence comes from Magicicada septendecula, assembly GCA_034769895.1. Taxonomy (NCBI): domain Eukaryota; kingdom Metazoa; phylum Arthropoda; class Insecta; order Hemiptera; family Cicadidae; genus Magicicada; species Magicicada septendecula. Next base: position 497,307,568 of record CM068368.1, read on the forward strand.
GATTGTATTTTATTGTGATACTTATTCGTTTTCATTTGGATTTTTCCTTGATAGTTATTTTAATTGATATTTATTTATGATCATATTTCATTCATTATTAAGTGGATAATCTGTCATGCTACAGATTGCTCTCCTCCAGAAGTGATTAGTTCAGACCATACTTTGAGTTTGTCTGAAATAATTGCTTATGATATTTATTATATATTACATTTCTTGACTTCCTTCCCATTTCTATCTTTGCTTCTTCATATTTGAGCTTACATATATTTTTTTTATTGTTTTTCCTTTATAGTTATTGTCATCTGAGGTTTATTATTATTTATTTTCGTTTTTTCTTAACTTGGTGTTTTATCCTTGGGATATTCATTCCCTAACACGTGAGCTGGGGCAGTTCAGAGAGGCACTTGTGGCTACATATACTCTGCTGGCCATACTACACTACTCATTGAGATCAGAGGAAATTCATCTCTGCTCAAAATATAATAATACTGCTGGAATTATCTACAGACAGTCATTAATAAAAATTATAAAAGAATAGTCTATTTTACGACTATTAAAAAATATCTTTGGATACCTCACTTCGTATTTGCTCAGAGTTGTTAATATTCCTATCTCAGTTATTTTTCTTCTCAGTTATTCTTCTTAATTGTTAGCTCTACTGATATATTATTTCTTATCATGGTTGGAAGCTCTTTTAATATAATTATCACTAGTTATTAAGTGTAAAGTTTTTTATTTGAATTCTCTGTTATTCTTTTGTTGTTATTACAATCTGCTTCTGGTCATTGGTAGCATATATGTTATTATATTTTTGTTTTTCTTAGTTCTTATGAATTGTTCCACTGGTTTCATGTTCTTGCAAATATTCTTCTAATTGTGTTTATTATAATTGACAATTATTTTATGATCATAGTTATATTATTGATTTATTTATATTTTTTTTATTGTTCAAAAATTATTTCGCTCGTGTTTATATCCAAATTAATCCTTTATTTATAATATTTATGTGGTCATTGTTTCTCCTTGTATTGCGTAAAGGTTTTATTATTTTTATTCCAAAACAAGTTTATTCATTTTAATTGTATCAGTAGTTTTTATCGTTTTTTAGAGTTTGGGTAATTCAAGAACTACTCCATATTAAATGTTGTTAATTATTGTGGCAAGTTGATCTTATGTGGTAGTGGTCATTCTAAATTCAACTTCTTCCATTCCACATTATTTCTCATAAATAGTCGGTTGTAAGTGTTGTTACTTCTTTTTTAAAATTTTTGTAGACTTTTCAAAATTCCATTTCTTCATCTTCAAAATTATTTCATAAATAGTTGGTCATAAGTTGATCTTACTATATATTTGAATTTGTTTGTTTTAACTTCAAAATTCTTTTTCTTGATTTCCAAAATTAGTATCGTAAATAATTGTTTGTAAGTTGATCTTACTATGCTTTAGAATTTTGTAGTTTTGTTATTTAAAATTCTAAATTCTTTTTCTTTATTTCCAAATTAAAGTTCATACATTGTTGGTTGTAAGTTGATCTTAATATATTTTTGAATTTTTTAGCTTTAACTTCAAAAATCTTTTCTTTATTTCCAAAACGAGTTTCATAAATAATTGATTGTAAGTTGATCTTACTATATTTTTAAATTTTGCTGGTTTAAATTACAAATTCTTTTCTTTATTTCCAAAATGAGTTTCATAAATAATTGTTTGTAAGTTGATCTTACTATGTTTTTGAATTTTTTAGTTTCAAATTCAAAATTCTTTTTCTTGATTTCTAAAATGAGTTTCATAAATAATTGTTTGTAAGTTGATCTTACTATATTTTGAATTTTGTTAGTTTTAACTTTAAAATTCTTTTTCTTTATTTCCAAAATTCCTCCTTATTGTTATATTTTCTTTTATACCCAGTATTGATGATTTTCTTTATGTCGCCCAGTTGCTCATATTTTCATTTGCAAGGTTCAGTTTCTTAAATAATCTTCTTTCATAAATCCCAGTTTTGTTTCTTTGTTCGTTATTCCTATCACTTCTCCTCAATGGTTCTTATTTTTCTTCTCCTTTGAAATGGTTTTTCGCCGTAGTCAGTAATCATAACATCTGTCCCTTTTCTTGATGGTGTGTGGTATTTGATTTAGCCGTGGTCCATCATCTCAGTTGGCCTTATTGTCCGGATGATCATTGTCTTTATACTTATTCCGGTACTAGTGACATCTCTTGCTTGTACCTTGTACTTCATTTTTCCTGCTGTCATTCCTTCATTTGCTGCAAGACTTACTCGACTCACCCTATCATATCGTTTCTTACCCCAATAGGTTACTGGTCCATCAATGACTAATGATATCATTGATATTTTACCATATATTTCTACCTTTGTCGTATTCCATTTACCTCTGGTCCTTTCCCAGTTGTAAACTACTGTTTTGTGGTAAATCATTTCTGAAATTACTTCTATCCGCCTCCTATATTCTCTGGCATTCATGATTTCTTTATTGTTGGTAATTGGGATATTATTGACATCAATTAAACCATGGTTCATCATCTCCAACTCTTCCTTTGTTTTTATTAAATTCCTTGGATACATTCTCCTCATTTTCTTTGATATCATTTCCCTGTGTTTAATATTTTCTTTGTTTATGTTAGTTTTATTTTCAGATAATACTACTACTTGTTCCCTTGTTTTATCGTTTGGTATTTCTTCTTTTTCTGGTTTGCTATCATTCCTTATTTCTTTGGTCCTCTCATTTCTTAATTCTTCCCTCCACCGTTTATTATCATTTATTTGATCATCTAGTTTCTCCATCATCGATTTGTGGTGCTCCTTCCTTTCCTTTCTCAATTGTTCCTTCGTAGAATCCATATATCATATTGGTTTCCTTTAATTCTTCCTTTATGGATTTGATTTCTTCCTTTGTGGAATCCATTTTCTTACTCAATTCTTCTTTCATTTCCATCATCACTCTGAACATCTCTTGTATTGTCGTGTTCTCTGTTTGTGAGGGTTTCTCGGGTTGTTCCTCTGGTGATGCGGGTTGTTTAGGTTCCACTGGGGGTAATAACATTTCCACGTCTTCCACCGGCGTCGCCTCTTTGTTCACCATATCAATTTCCTTTTCGGCCTCCGCCGCCCTTTTCTTCGATGTTGCTCGACGTTGCATTTTCCTTATTCCTCTGACTGGATAACCGCTGCCAAGCTTGAATTAGGAATTGGACAAATTATAGTGGCCTATCAATCACTAATTGAAGCCCCTTAGTTGGACGCCAATTTTGTAACAAATTATATAAAATTCGTGTTTGTTAACAAAAATGAAAAAATTTGGTTGTGTTTGTTTTTGTTTTTTGAAAAATATTGTTTTAATTGTTTTTGTTGTTTAGTATTTTGTAAATAATTTTGGTAATTGTTTTGTGTAAAAATTCAAATCTTTTATTTCTGTTTCTGTCAACTGTTTCACTTTGAGTTTTTAGAATTAATTTCTGCATTAATTGTATTATCTCCAGCACTAATCGATTGACGGTTCTTCTTCTTATTTATATCTCCTCCTTCCACCTTGGTAATGGCCGCCTTTCGGATAGTCCGTGATCTCAATTTTATTTTAATTTATTTCTATTTATAAATTTTATAAATAAATAGAAACCAATTTGCAGAAATTCCAGATTTATTAACAATTTTTATTATATATCGAGTGTTAATCGATTATTCAACAGTAGTATCGACTCGTTTCTCAGGGTGGTCGATTATTTTTACATCTGTATTTAATATTAATTATCAGGTTCTTTGAACAGTTATATTATATAGTCAGAGAAGGGGTAAGGTCAGGAAAGTATAACACTTACAAGTAAATAGCTTAAGAATTAAAAATTACAAAGTTATGATTTAATATATAATGTTTATCAAAGTAAAATTTCGAACCATTGACGTCTGGACGACTATATTGGCAATGCTCAAATGGAAATGTGGGAGTCAAGATGGCTGCTTCAGTACTGCATCTGTTAAAATGAAGTCGGCTCGACGAAAGTTTCTTCCAATAAATGTTGCCATTTCAATGTTTCCTCGTCTCAGCAGTAGTGATTATTCTTTCTGGTGTTAGTGGAGCGGTCCTGGTTCAGTGTTTTGTGATTCACTTCGATTAAATGTGTTAGATAAAGTTTTAATTCACTTTTGTCAATAAGGTCGAAAATTGCACAGTTTGTCTCGTTATTAAGAATTATTGGCTTTATAGGTTTAATTTATTAATTCACTTATTTTCTGTTCCGTATTGATTTAGTTTAATGGTAGTATGGGTTAATTTCACTGAATTTTAAGGTTAATTTAAGTTTTTAGAAATTCACGACTTTCACCGTAGACTAGGCTTAGTTAACAAACGCCATTCTTGTCTTCGCTATAGGTTAATATTAGCTAAAATCTCGTTCAAGTGTGCTTGACAAAGTCTAATAATCAACTGTTCTAACTTCCTTCATCATCTGAAAACGTCTTAGCCAATTTAATATTAGCAATACATTGTTTTAAATCTTTTTCGTTTCCATTACATGTATGAAATTTACATTATATTACTGAATATATTTTTGCTATTATTTAATCTTATTAAATACTAAATACATAATCTCTTTCTTTAGTTCATTCTGCTTGATTTGATACCAAATAAGATATTTTTACAAGGTTTTTTATATAAAATACTATATTTACTTCATTTTTAAAATGTAGGCTTAAAAATTACTTCCTGTTCTTCTCAAAATGTTTGCCATTTTATGTTATATTTATGATTGTACTAAATCTCAGATTGAAATAAAATGTTTATCTTCCCTTAATTTCTTGTAATTTTATTAATTGGTTATTTTTTTAAATATTATTCATTAATTTGTGACTCCCCCCTTTGAATTTTCAGTTATTACATTTGCATTTTTTCCAATAATTCTTCCTATCTTTTTAAAATATCTTTCTAAAGTATAGTTTCAGTTATATTACTCTGTGACTGATTTACCTTACATAAATTTCATCAGTTTAACTAGTTTACTGGACTTGATTCACCAATTATAATGTAGTTGAGATTTACCATTTGGCCTAGATTTTATCTGTTTTGACATATAAAGTTTTTGAATAATACAGCTTGTTTATACCCCTTCTGACCTTCTATTCTAATACAATATTAATTAACATTTCCTTACTTAACTATTAGAACATTTAGTATTGAATTCATACTATTAATACATAACAAATATTTGACATTAAAAAAGTGGTATTTAAACTCAGACATTTTAGTCTTGATTATTACTAGTAACACATAATAAATATTTTATAATAAAAGAATGGTATCCACTCTCAGACATTTCAGCCTTGATTAATACTATTAAACATAATAAATATTTTAGAATTATAAAACATTACACTCTATTTCCAACATTTAGGTAAAGAGTTCATTGATTTTACTAGAAACATAACACATCTGTTCCTTCATTTTTTTAACTTGTTTTAAAATTACTTTCGTGCAGTCTTATCTGTTTTTATTTTATATTAGGGATGTATCCCTTGTCACTTCACTTATTAACTACCAGCTCTCTATTTATCTTTCTCATTTTAGTGAATGTTGTTAGATAAAGAGTGGCACTTTCTTAGAAACATTAGTATTTGATTTTCATAATACTATTCTACCAAATAGTATTTATGAAGTTAAATTAAAACTTTAAAGTTGTTCAAAGGTACACATTTACTTCGTTTAAGCATTTAATGCACTTTCTTGGAGTTTATATACTATAATAAAATAACTTGCACTGGTCCCCTGTTATTTCTTGATACTATCACTAATGAGTTTTATAGTTTTATATTATCAAGAATTTTATTTATAGAGGATTCTTAAGATTTGTTTTTATTCATTATAAAATAACTTTCATGGGTGCATTTTTACTTATACCTCTAAACACTTTGTTTACATCTACTTTACATTAGTTTCTGTTTTTGGGTGTTATACTTTCGTTGGTGACTTTTAATCTCTTTTGGGGTTTTTATTTTCTTCTTACTGGGTTTCCCTTGGGTATTTCTTGTATTCTTCTTATTCTACTACCTTGTTTCTTCAAAATCATTCCCTTTTATTAGGTATTTCGGTTTGTTCAGGGTATTTACTTCCTTATTCATATCCTAGCTTGTTTCTTGAAAAACAGTCTTTATTTTAGGGGTGTCGGTTTGTTCTGGGTTTTGCCTTACTTACTGATTCTCATTCTTTGTTTCTTCACTACAATATAGTTTTATTATGTAAGTTTGTTTGTTCTGGGTATTTTCCTTACTTACCCATGGACTATCCTGCATGGGTATATCCTTACTTTATTTTAGTTTTTTGGTTTATTTTTCATTACTCATATTTGTTGCATAGTTGTTTTTTCTTTATTTTTATTTCTCCAAATTATGATTGTATTTTATTGTGATACTTATTCGTTTTCATTTGGATTTTTCCTTGATAGTTATTTTAATTGATATTTATTTATGATCATATTTCATTCATTATTAAGTGGATAATCTGTCATGCTACAGATTGCTCTCCTCCAGTAGTGATTAGTTCAGACCATACTTTGAGTTTGTCTGAAATAATTGCTTATGATATTTATTATATATTACATTTCTTGACTTCCTTCCCATTTCTATCTTTGCTTCTTCATATTTGAGCTTACATATATTTTTTTTTATTGATTTTCCTTTATAGTTATTGTCATCTGAGGTTTATTATTATTTATTTTCGTTTTTTCTTAACTTGGTGTTTTATCCCTGGGATATTCATTCCCTAACACGTGAGCTGGGGCAGTTCAGAGAGGCACTTGTGGCTACATATACTCTGCTGGCCATACTACACTACTCATTGAGATCAGAGGAAATTCATCTCTGCTCAAAATATAATAATACTGCTGGAATTATCTACAGACAGTCATTAATAAAAATTATATAAGAATAGTCTATTTTACGACTATTAAAAAATATCTTTGGATACCTCACTTCGTATTTGCTCAGAGTTGTTAATATTCCTATCTCAGTTATTTTTCTTCTCAGTTATTCTTCTTAATTGTTAGCTCTGCTGATATATTATTTCTTATCATGGTTGGAAGCTCTTTTAATATAATTATCACTAGTTATTAAGTGTAAAGTTTTTTATTTGAATTCTCTGTTATTCTTTTGTTGTTATTACAATCTGCTTCTGGTCATTGGTAGCATATATGTTATTATATTTTTGTTTTTCTTAGTTCTTATGAATTGTTCCACTGGTTTCATGTTCTTGCAAATATTCTTCTAATTGTGTTTATTATAATTGACAATTATTTTATGATCATAGTTATATTATTGATTTATTTATATTTTTTTTTATTGTTCAAAAATTATTTCGCTCTTGTTTATATCCAAATTAATCCTTTATTTATAATATTTATGTGGTCATTGTTTCTCCTTGTATTGCGTAAAGGTTTTATTATTTTTATTCCAAAACAATTTATTCATTTTAATTGTATCAGTAGTTTTTATCGCTTTTTAGAGTTTGGGTAATTCAAGAACTACTCCATATTAAATGTTGTTAATTTTTGTGGCAAGTTGATCTGATGTGGTAGTGGTCATTCTAAATTCAACTTCTTCCATTCCACATTATTTCTCATAAATAATCGGTTGTAAGTATTCTTACTTCTTTTTTAAAATTTTTGTAGACTTTTCAAAATTCCATTTCTTCATCTTCAAAATTATTTCATAAATAGTTGGTCGTAAGTTGATCTTACTATATTTTTGAATTTGTTTGTTTTAACTTCAAAATTCTTTTTCTTGATTTCCAAAATTAGTATCGTAAATAATTGTTTGTAAGTTGATCTTACTATGCTTTAGAATTTTGTAGTTTTGTTATTTAAAATTCTAAATTCTTTTTCTTTATTTCCAAATTAAAGTTCATACATTGTTGGTTGTAAGTTGATCTTAATATATTTTTGAATTTTTTAGCTTTAACTTCAAAAATCTTTTCTTTATTTCCAAAACAAGTTTCATAAATAATTGTTTGTAAGTTGATCTTACTATATTTTTAAATTTTGCTGGTTTAAATTACAAATTCTTTTCTTTATTTCCAAAATGAGTTTCATAAATAATTGTTTGTAAGTTGATCTTACTATGTTTTTGAATTTTTTATTTTCAAATTCAAAATTCTTTTTCTTGATTTCTAAAATGAGTTTCATAAATAATTGTTTGTAAGTTGATCTTACTATATTTTGAATTTTGTTAGTTTTAACTTCAAAATTCTTTTTCTTTATTTCCAAAATTCCTCCTTATTGTTATATTTTCTTTTATACCCAGTATTGATGATTTTCTTTATGTCGCTCAGTTGCTCATATTTTCATTTGCAAGGTTCAGTTTCTTAAATAATCTTCTTTCATAAATCCCAGTTTTGTTTCTTTGTTCGTTATTCCTATCACTTCTCCTCAATGGTTCTTATTTTTCTTCTCCTTTGAAATGGTTTTTCGCCGTAGTCAGTTATCATAACATCTGTCCCTTTTCTTGATGGTGTGTGGTATTTGATTTAGCCGTGGTCCATCATCTCAGTTGGCCTTATTGCCCGAACGATCATTGTCTTTATACTTATTCCGGTACTAGTGACATCTCTTGCTTGTACCTTGTACTTCATTTTTCCTGCTGTTATTCCTTCATTTGCTGCAAGACTTACTCGACTCACCCTATCATATCGTTTCTTACCCCAATAGGTTACTGGTCCATCAATGACTAATGATATCATTGATATTTTACCATATATTTCTACCTTTGTCGTATTCCATTTACCTCTGGTCCTTTCCCAGTTGTAAACTACTGTTTTGTGGTAAATCATTTCTGAAATTACTTCTATCCGCCTCCTATAATCTCTGGCATTCATGATTTCTTTATTGTTGGTAATTGGGATATTATTGACATCAATTAAACCATGGTTCATCATCTCCAACTCTTCCTTTGTTTTTATTAAATTCCTTGGATACATTCTCCTCATTTTCTTTGATATCATTTCCCTGTGTTTAATATTTTCTTTGTTTATGTTAGTTTTATTTTCAGATAATACTACTACTTGTTCCCTTGTTTTATCATTTGGTATTTCTTCTTTTTCTGGTTTGCTATCATTCCTTATTTCTTTGGTCCTCTCATTTCTTAATTCTTCCCTCCACCGTTTATTATCATTTATTTGATCATCTAGTTTCTCCATCATCGATTTGTGGTGCTCCTTCCTTTCCTTTCTCAATTCTTCCTTCGTAGAATCCATATATCATATTGGTTTCCTTTAATTCTTCCTTTATGGATTTGATTTCTTCCTTTGTGGAATCCATTTTCTTACTCAATTCTTCTTTCATTTCCATCATCACTCTGAACATCTCTTGTATTGTCGTGTTCTCTGTTTGTGAGGGTTTCTCGGGTTGTTCCTCTGGTGATGCGGGTTGTTTAGGTTCCACTGGGGGTAATAACATTTCCACGTCTTCCACCGGCGTCGCCTCTTTGTTCACCATATCAATTTCCTTTTCGGCCTCCGCCGCCCTTTTCTTCGATGTTGCTCGACGTTGCATTTTTCTTATTCCTCTGACTGGATAACCGCTGCCAAGCTTGAATTAGGAATTGGACAAATTATAGTGGCCTATCAATCACTAATTGAAGCCCCTTAGTTGGACGCCAATTTTGTAACAAATTATATAAAATTCGTGTTTGTTAACAAAAATGAAAAAATTTGGTTGTGTTTGTTTTTTGAAAAATATTGTTTTAATTGTTTTTGTTGTTTAGTATTTTGTAAATAATTTTGGTAATTGTTTTGTGTAAAAATTCAAATCTTTTATTTCTGTTTCTGTCAACTGTTTCACTTTGAGTTTTTAGAATTAATTTCTGCATTAATTGTATTATCTCCAGCACTAATCGATTGACGGTTCTTCTTCTTATTTATATCTCCTCCTTCCACCTTGGTAATGGCCGCCTTTCAGATAGTCCGTGATCTCAATTTTATTTTAATTTATTTCTATTTATAAATTTTATAAATAAACAGAAACCAATTTGCAGAAATTCCAGATTTATTAACAATTTTTATTATATATCGAGTGTTAATCGATTATTCAACAGTAGTATCGACTCGTTTCTCAGGGTGGTCGATTATTTTTACATCTGTATTTAATATTAATTATCAGGTTCTTTGAACAGTTATATTATATAGTCAGAGAAGGGGTAAGGTCAGGAAAGTATAACACTTACAAGTAAATAGCTTAAGAATTAAAAATTAAAAAGTTATGATTTAATATATAATGTTTATCAAAGTAAAATTTCGAACCATTGACGTCTGGACGACTATATTGGCAATGCTCAAATGGAAATGTGGGAGTCAAGATGGCTGCTTCAGTACTGCATCTGTTAAAATGAAGCCGGCTCGACGAAATTTTCTTCAAATAAATGTTGCCATTTCAATGTTTCCTCGTCTCAGCAGTAGTGATTATTCTTTCTGGTGTTAGTGGAGCGGTCCTGGTTCAGTGTTTTGTGATTCACTTCGATTAAATGTGTTAGATAATGTTTTAATTCACTTTTGTCAATAAGGTCGAAAATTGCACAGTTCGTCTCGTTATTAAGAATTATTGGCTTTATAGGTTTAATTTATTAATTCACTTATTTTCTGTTCCGTATTGATTTAGTTTAATGGTAGTATGGGTTAATTTCACTGAATTTTAAGGTTAATTTAAGTTTTTAGAAATTCACGACTTTCACCGTAGACTAGGCTTAGTTAACAAACGCCATTCTTGTCTTCGCTATAGGTTAATATTAGCTAAAATCTCGTTCAAGTGTGCTTGACAAAGTCTAATAATCAACTGTTCTAACTTCCTTCATCATCTGAAAACGTCTTAGCCAATTTAATATTAGCAATACATTGTTTTAAATCTTTTTCGTTTCCATTACATGTATGAAATTTACATTATATTACTGAATATATTTTTGCTATTATTTAATCTTATTAAATACTAAATACATAATCTCTTTCTTTAGTTCATTCTGCTTGATTTGATACCAAATAAGATATTTTTACTAGGTTTTTTATCTAAAATGCTATATTTACTTCATTTTTAAAATGTAGGCTTAAAAATTACTTCCTGTTCTTCTCAAAATGTTTGCCATTTTATGTTATATTTATGATTGTACTAAATCTCAGATTGAAATAAAATGTTTATCTTCCCTTAATTTCTTGTAATTTTATTAATTGGTTATTTTTTTAAATATTATTCATTAATTTGTGACTCCCCCCTTTGAATTTTCAGTTATTACATTTGCATTTTTTCCAATAATTCTTCCTATCTTTTTAAAATATCTTTCTAAAGTATAGTTTCAGTTATATTACTCTGTGACTGATTTACCTTACATAAATTTCATCAGTTTAACTAGTTTACTGGACTTGATTCACCAATTATAATGTAGTTGAGATTTACCATTTGGCCTAGATTTTATCTGTTTTGACATATAAAGTTTTTGAATAATACAGCTTGTTTATACCCCTTCTGACCTTCTATTCTAATACAATATTAATTAACATTTCCTTACTTAACTATTAGAACATTTAGTATTGAATTCATACTATTAATACATAACAAATATTTGACATTAAAACAAGTGGTATTTAAACTCAGACATTTTAGTCTTGATTATTACTAGTAACACATAATAAATATTTTATAATAAAAGAATGGTATCCACTCTCAGACATTTCAGCCTTGATTAATACTATTAAACATAATAAATATTTTAGAACTATAAAACATTACACTCTATTGACAACATTTAGGTAAAGAGTTCATTGATTTTACTAGAAACATAACACATCTGTTCCTTCATTTTTTTAACTTGTTTTAAAATTACTTTCGTGCAGTCTTATCTGTTTTTATTTTATATTAGGGATGTATCCCTTGTCACTTCACTTATTAACTACCAGCTCTCTATTTATCTTTCTCATTTTAGTGAATGTTGTTAGATAAAGAGTGGCACTTTCTTAGAAACATTAGTATTTGATTTTCATAATACTATTCTACCAAATAGTATTTATGAAGTTAAATTAAAACTTTAAAGTTGTTCAAAGGTACACATTTACTTCGTTTAAGCATTTAATGCACTTTCTTGGAGTTTATATACTATAATAAAATAACTTGCACTGGTCCCCTGTTATTTCTTGATACTATCACTAATGAGTTTTATAGTTTTATATTATCAAGAATTTTATTTATAGAGGATTCTTAAGATTTGTTTTTATTCATTATAAAATAACTTTCATGGGTGCATTTTTACTTATACCTCTAAACACTTTGTTTACATCTACTTTACATTAGTTTCTGTTTATGGTTGTTATACTTTCGTTGGTGACTTTTAATCTCTTTTGGGGTTTTTATTTTCTTCTTACTGGGTTTCCCTTGGGTATTTCTTGTATTCTTCTTATTCTACTACCTTGTTTCTTCAAAATCATTCCCTTTTATTAGGTATTTCGGTTTGTTCAGGGTATTTACTTCCTTATTCATATCCTAGCTTGTTTCTTGAAAAACAGTCTTTATTTTAGGGGTGTCGGTTTGTTCTGGGTTTTGCCTTACTTACTGATTCTCATTCTTTGTTTCTTCACTACAATATAGTTTTATTATGTAAGTTGGTTTGTTCTGGGTATTTTCCTTACTTACCCATGTACTATCCTGCATGGGTATATCCTTACTTTATTTTAGTTTTTTGGTTTATTTTTCATTACTCATATTTGTTGCATAGTTGTTTTTTCTTTATTTTTATTTCTTCAAATTATGATTGTATTTTATTGTGATACTTATTCGTTTTCATTTGGATTTTTCCTTGATAGTTATTTTAATTGATATTTATTTATGATCATATTTCATTCATTATTAAGTGGATAATCTGTCATGCTACAGATTGCTCTCCTCCAGGAGTGATTAGTTCAGACCATACTTTGAGTTTGTCTGAAATAATTGCTTATGATATTTATTATATATTACATTTCTTGACTTCCTTCCCATTTCTATCTTTGCTTCTTCATATTTGAGCTTACATATATTTTTTTTTATTGATTTTCCTTTATAGTTATTGTCATCTGAGGTTTATTATTATTTATTTTCGTTTTTTCTTAACTTGGTGTTTTATCCCTGGGATATTCATTCCCTAACACGTGAGCTGGGGCAGTTCAGAGAGGCACTTGTGGCTACATATACTCTGCTGGCCATACTACACTACTCATTGAGATCAGAGGAAATTCATCTCTGCTCAAAATATAATAATACTGCTGGAATTATCTACAGACAGTCATTAATAAAAATTATATAAGAATAGTCTATTTTACGACTATTAAAAAATATCTTTGGATACCTCACTTCGTATTTGCTCAGAGTTGTTAATATTCCTATCTCAGTTATTTTTCTTCTCAGTTATTCTTCTTAATTGTTAGCTCTGCTGATATATTATTTCTTATCATGGTTGGAAGCTCTTTTAATATAATTATCACTAGTTATTAAGTGTAAAGTTTTTTTATTTGAATTCTCTGTTATTCTTTTGTTGTTATTGCAATCTGCTTCTGGTCATTTGTAGCATATATGTTATTATATTTTTGTTTTTCTTAGTTCTTATGAATTGTTCCACTGGTTTCATGTTCTTGCAAATATTCTTCTAATTGTGTTTATTATAATTGACAATTATTTTATGATCATAGTTATATTATTGATTTATTTATATTTTTTTTTATTGTTCAAAAATTATTTCGCTCGTGTTTATATCCAAATTTATCCTTTATTTATAATATTTATGTGGTCATTGTTTCTCCTTGTATTGCGTAAAGGTTTTATTATTTTTATTCCAAAACAAGTTTATTCATTTTAATTGTATCAGTAGTTTTTATCGTTTTTTAGAGTTTGGGTAATTCAAGAACTACTCCATATTAAATGTTGTTAATTATTGTGGCAAGTTGATCTTATGTGGTAGTGGTCATTCTAAATTCAACTTCTTCCATTCCACATTATTTCTCATAAATAATCGGTTGTAAGTATTCTTCTTTTTTAAAATTTTTGTAGACTTTTCAAAATTCCATTTCTTCATCTTCAAAATTATTTCATAAATAGTTGGTCGTAAGTTGATCTTACTATATTTTTGAATTTGTTTGTTTTAACTTCAAAATTCTTTTTCTTGATTTCCAAAATTAGTATCGTAAATAATTGTTTGTAAGTTGATCTTACTATGCTTTAGAATTTTGTAGTTTTGTTATTTAAAATTCTAAATTCTTTTTCTTTATTTCCAAATTAAAGTTCATACATTGTTGGTTGTAAGTTGATCTTAATATATTTTTGAATTTTTTAGCTTTAACTTCAAAAATCTTTTCTTTATTTCCAAAACGAATTTCATAAATAATTGTTTGTAAGTTGATCTTACTATATTTTTAAATTTTGCTGGTTTAAATTCCAAATTCTTTTCTTTATTTCCAAAATGAGTTTCATAAATAATTGTTTGTAAGTTGATCTTACTATGTTTTTGAATTTTTTAGTTTCAAATTCAAAATTCTTTTTCTTGATTTCTAAAATGAGTTTCATAAATAATTGTTTGTAAGTTGATCTTACTATATTTTGAATTTTGTTAGTTTTAACTTCAAAATTCTTTTTCTTTATTTCCAAAATTCCTCCTTATTGTTATATTTTCTTTTATACCCAGTATTGATGATTTTCTTTATGTCGCTCAGTTGCTCATATTTTCATTTGCAAGGTTCAGTTTCTTAAATAATCTTCTTTCATAAATCCCAGTTTTGTTTCTTTGTTCGTTATTCCTATCACTTCTCCTCAATGGTTCTTATTTTTCTTCTCCTTTGAAATGGTTTTTCGCCGTAGTCAGTTATCATAACATCTGTCCCTTTTCTTGATGGTGTGTGGTATTTGATTTAGCCGTGGTCCATCATCTCAGTTGGCCTTATTGCCCGAACGATCATTGTCTTTATACTTATTCCGGTACTAGTGACATCTCTTGCTTGTACCTTGTACTTCATTTTTCCTGCTGTTATTCCTTCATTTGCTGCAAGACTTACTCGACTCACCCTATCATATCGTTTCTTACCCCAATAGGTTACTGGTCCATCAATGACTAATGATATCATTGATATTTTACCATATATTTCTACCTTTGTCGTATTCCATTTACCTCTGGTCCTTTCCCAGTTGTAAACTACTGTTTTGTGGTAAATCATTTCTGAAATTACTTCTATCCGCCTCCTATAATCTCTGGCATTCATGATTTCTTTATTGTTGGTAATTGGGATATTATTGACATCAATTAAACCATGGTTCATCATCTCCAACTCTTCCTTTGTTTTTATTAAATTCCTTGGATACATTCTCCTCATTTTCTTTGATATCATTTCCCTGTGTTTAATATTTTCTTTGTTTATGTTAGTTTTATTTTCAGATAATACTACTACTTGTTCCCTTGTTTTATCATTTGGTATTTCTTCTTTTTCTGGTTTGCTATCATTCCTTATTTCTTTGGTCCTCTCATTTCTTAATTCTTCCCTCCACCGTTTATTATCATTTATTTGATCATCTAGTTTCTCCATCATCGATTTGTGGTGCTCCTTCCTTTCCTTTCTCAATTCTTCCTTCGTAGAATCCATATATCATATTGGTTTCCTTTAATTCTTCCTTTATGGATTTGATTTCTTCCTTTGTGGAATCCATTTTCTTACTCAATTCTTCTTTCATTTCCATCATCACTCTGAACATCTCTTGTATTGTCGTGTTCTCTGTTTGTGAGGGTTTCTCGGGTTGTTCCTCTGGTGATGCGGGTTGTTTAGGTTCCACTGGGGGTAATAACATTTCCACGTCTTCCACCGGCGTCGCCTCTTTGTTCACCATATCAATTTCCTTTTCGGCCTCCGCCGCCCTTTTCTTCGATGTTGCTCGACGTTGCATTTTTCTTATTCCTCTGACTGGATAACCGCTGCCAAGCTTGAATTAGGAATTGGACAAATTATAGTGGCCTATCAATCACTAATTGAAGCCCCTTAGTTGGACGCCAATTTTGTAACAAATTATATAAAATTCGTGTTTGTTAACAAAAATGAAAAAATTTGGTTGTGTTTGTTTTTTGAAAAATATTGTTTTAATTGTTTTTGTTGTTTAGTATTTTGTAAATAATTTTGGTAATTGTTTTGTGTAAAAATTCAAATCTTTTATTTCTGTTTCTGTCAACTGTTTCACTTTGAGTTTTTAGAATTAATTTCTGCATTAATTGTATTATCTCCAGCACTAATCGATTGACGGTTCTTCTTCTTATTTATATCTCCTCCTTCCACCTTGGTAATGGCCGCCTTTCAGATAGTCCGTGATCTCAATTTTATTTTAATTTATTTCTATTTATAAATTTTATAAATAAACAGAAACCAATT
The DNA here is from genome assembly GCA_034769895.1 of Magicicada septendecula. NCBI lineage: Eukaryota > Metazoa > Arthropoda > Insecta > Hemiptera > Cicadidae > Magicicada > Magicicada septendecula. The sequence goes on from CM068368.1 coordinate 497,323,971, forward strand.
TGCAGAAATTCCAGATTTATTAACAATTTTTATTATATATCGAGTGTTAATCGATTATTCAACAGTAGTATCGACTCGTTTCTCAGGGTGGTCGATTATTTTTACATCTGTATTTAATATTAATTATCAGGTTCTTTGAACAGTTATATTATATAGTCAGAGAAGGGGTAAGGTCAGGAAAGTATAACACTTACAAGTAAATAGCTTAAGAATTAAAAATTAAAAAGTTATGATTTAATATATAATGTTTATCAAAGTAAAATTTCGAACCATTGACGTCTGGACGACTATATTGGCAATGCTCAAATGGAAATGTGGGAGTCAAGATGGCTGCTTCAGTACTGCATCTGTTAAAATGAAGCCGGCTCGACAAAATTTTCTTCAAATAAATGTTGCCATTTCAATGTTTCCTCGTCTCAGCAGTAGTGATTATTCTTTCTGGTGTTAGTGGAGCGGTCCTGGTTCAGTGTTTTGTGATTCACTTCGATTAAATGTGTTAGATAATGTTTTAATTCACTTTTGTCAATAAGGTCGAAAATTGCACAGTTCGTCTCGTTATTAAGAATTATTGGCTTTATAGGTTTAATTTATTAATTCACTTATTTTCTGTTCCGTATTGATTTAGTTTAATGGTAGTATGGGTTAATTTCACTGAATTTTAAGGTTAATTTAAGTTTTTAGAAATTCACGACTTTCACCGTAGACTAGGCTTAGTTAACAAACGCCATTCTTGTCTTCGCTATAGGTTAATATTAGCTAAAATCTCGTTCAAGTGTGCTTGACAAAGTCTAATAATCAACTGTTCTAACTTCCTTCATCATCTGAAAACGTCTTAGCCAATTTAATATTAGCAATACATTGTTTTAAATCTTTTTCGTTTCCATTACATGTATGAAATTTACATTATATTACTGAATATATTTTTGCTATTATTTAATCTTATTAAATACTAAATACATAATCTCTTTCTTTAGTTCATTCTGCTTGATTTGATACCAAATAAGATATTTTTACTAGGTTTTTTATCTAAAATGCTATATTTACTTCATTTTTAAAATGTAGGCTTAAAAATTACTTCCTGTTCTTCTCAAAATGTTTGCCATTTTATGTTATATTTATGATTGTACTAAATCTCAGATTGAAATAAAATGTTTATCTTCCCTTAATTTCTTGTAATTTTATTAATTGGTTATTTTTTTAAATATTATTCATTAATTTGTGACTCCCCCCTTTGAATTTTCAGTTATTACATTTGCATTTTTTCCAATAATTCTTCCTATCTTTTTAAAATATCTTTCTAAAGTATAGTTTCAGTTATATTACTCTGTGACTGATTTACCTTACATAAATTTCATCAGTTTAACTAGTTTACTGGACTTGATTCACCAATTATAATGTAGTTGAGATTTACCATTTGGCCTAGATTTTATCTGTTTTGACATATAAAGTTTTTGAATAATACAGCTTGTTTATACCCCTTCTGACCTTCTATTCTAATACAATATTAATTAACATTTCCTTACTTAACTATTAGAACATTTAGTATTGAATTCATACTATTAATACATAACAAATATTTGACATTAAAAAAGTGGTATTTAAACTCAGACATTTTAGTCTTGATTATTACTAGTAACACATAATAAATATTTTATAATAAAAGAATGGTATCCACTCTCAGACATTTCAGCCTTGATTAATACTATTAAACATAATAAATATTTTAGAACTATAAAACATTACACTCTATTGACAACATTTAGGTAAAGAGTTCATTGATTTTACTAGAAACATAACACATCTGTTCCTTCATTTTTTTAACTTGTTTTAAAATTACTTTCGTGCAGTCTTATCTGTTTTTATTTTATATTAGGGATGTATCCCTTGTCACTTCACTTATTAACTACCAGCTCTCTATTTATCTTTCTCATTTTAGTGAATGTTGTTAGATAAAGAGTGGCACTTTCTTAGAAACATTAGTATTTGATTTTCATAATACTATTCTACCAAATAGTATTTATGAAGTTAAATTAAAACTTTAAAGTTGTTCAAAGGTACACATTTACTTCGTTTAAGCATTTAATGCACTTTCTTGGAGTTTATATACTATAATAAAATAACTTGCACTGGTCCCCTGTTATTTCTTGATACTATCACTAATGAGTTTTATAGTTTTATATTATCAAGAATTTTATTTATAGAGGATTCTTAAGATTTGTTTTTATTCATTATAAAATAACTTTCATGGGTGCATTTTTACTTATACCTCTAAACACTTTGTTTACATCTACTTTACATTAGTTTCTGTTTATGGTTGTTATACTTTCGTTGGTGACTTTTAATCTCTTTTGGGGTTTTTATTTTCTTCTTACTGGGTTTCCCTTGGGTATTTCTTGTATTCTTCTTATTCTACTACCTTGTTTCTTCAAAATCATTCCCTTTTATTAGGTATTTCGGTTTGTTCAGGGTATTTACTTCCTTATTCATATCCTAGCTTGTTTCTTGAAAAACAGTCTTTATTTTAGGGGTGTCGGTTTGTTCTGGGTTTTGCCTTACTTACTGATTCTCATTCTTTGTTTCTTCACTACAATATAGTTTTATTATGTAAGTTGGTTTGTTCTGGGTATTTTCCTTACTTACCCATGTACTATCCTGCATGGGTATATCCTTACTTTATTTTAGTTTTTTGGTTTATTTTTCATTACTCATATTTGTTGCATAGTTGTTTTTTCTTTATTTTTATTTCTTCAAATTATGATTGTATTTTATTGTGATACTTATTCGTTTTCATTTGGATTTTTCCTTGATAGTTATTTTAATTGATATTTATTTATGATCATATTTCATTCATTATTAAGTGGATAATCTGTCATGCTACAGATTGCTCTCCTCCAGGAGTGATTAGTTCAGACCATACTTTGAGTTTGTCTGAAATAATTGCTTATGATATTTATTATATATTACATTTCTTGACTTCCTTCCCATTTCTATCTTTGCTTCTTCATATTTGAGCTTACATATATTTTTTTTTATTGATTTTCCTTTATAGTTATTGTCATCTGAGGTTTATTATTATTTATTTTCGTTTTTTCTTAACTTGGTGTTTTATCCCTGGGATATTCATTCCCTAACACGTGAGCTGGGGCAGTTCAGAGAGGCACTTGTGGCTACATATACTCTGCTGGCCATACTACACTACTCATTGAGATCAGAGGAAATTCATCTCTGCTCAAAATATAATAATACTGCTGGAATTATCTACAGACAGTCATTAATAAAAATTATATAAGAATAGTCTATTTTACGACTATTAAAAAATATCTTTGGATACCTCACTTCGTATTTGCTCAGAGTTGTTAATATTCCTATCTCAGTTATTTTTCTTCTCAGTTATTCTTCTTAATTGTTAGCTCTGCTGATATATTATTTCTTATCATGGTTGGAAGCTCTTTTAATATAATTATCACTAGTTATTAAGTGTAAAGTTTTTTTATTTGAATTCTCTGTTATTCTTTTGTTGTTATTGCAATCTGCTTCTGGTCATTTGTAGCATATATGTTATTATATTTTTGTTTTTCTTAGTTCTTATGAATTGTTCCACTGGTTTCATGTTCTTGCAAATATTCTTCTAATTGTGTTTATTATAATTGACAATTATTTTATGATCATAGTTATATTATTGATTTATTTATATTTTTTTTTATTGTTCAAAAATTATTTCGCTCGTGTTTATATCCAAATTTATCCTTTATTTATAATATTTATGTGGTCATTGTTTCTCCTTGTATTGCGTAAAGGTTTTATTATTTTTATTCCAAAACAAGTTTATTCATTTTAATTGTATCAGTAGTTTTTATCGTTTTTTAGAGTTTGGGTAATTCAAGAACTACTCCATATTAAATGTTGTTAATTATTGTGGCAAGTTGATCTTATGTGGTAGTGGTCATTCTAAATTCAACTTCTTCCATTCCACATTATTTCTCATAAATAATCGGTTGTAAGTATTCTTCTTTTTTAAAATTTTTGTAGACTTTTCAAAATTCCATTTCTTCATCTTCAAAATTATTTCATAAATAGTTGGTCGTAAGTTGATCTTACTATATTTTTGAATTTGTTTGTTTTAACTTCAAAATTCTTTTTCTTGATTTCCAAAATTAGTATCGTAAATAATTGTTTGTAAGTTGATCTTACTATGCTTTAGAATTTTGTAGTTTTGTTATTTAAAATTCTAAATTCTTTTTCTTTATTTCCAAATTAAAGTTCATACATTGTTGGTTGTAAGTTGATCTTAATATATTTTTGAATTTTTTAGCTTTAACTTCAAAAATCTTTTCTTTATTTCCAAAACGAATTTCATAAATAATTGTTTGTAAGTTGATCTTACTATATTTTTAAATTTTGCTGGTTTAAATTCCAAATTCTTTTCTTTATTTCCAAAATGAGTTTCATAAATAATTGTTTGTAAGTTGATCTTACTATGTTTTTGAATTTTTTAGTTTCAAATTCAAAATTCTTTTTCTTGATTTCTAAAATGAGTTTCATAAATAATTGTTTGTAAGTTGATCTTACTATATTTTGAATTTTGTTAGTTTTAACTTCAAAATTCTTTTTCTTTATTTCCAAAATTCCTCCTTATTGTTATATTTTCTTTTATACCCAGTATTGATGATTTTCTTTATGTCGCTCAGTTGCTCATATTTTCATTTGCAAGGTTCAGTTTCTTAAATAATCTTCTTTCATAAATCCCAGTTTTGTTTCTTTGTTCGTTATTCCTATCACTTCTCCTCAATGGTTCTTATTTTTCTTCTCCTTTGAAATGGTTTTTCGCCGTAGTCAGTTATCATAACATCTGTCCCTTTTCTTGATGGTGTGTGGTATTTGATTTAGCCGTGGTCCATCATCTCAGTTGGCCTTATTGCCCGAACGATCATTGTCTTTATACTTATTCCGGTACTAGTGACATCTCTTGCTTGTACCTTGTACTTCATTTTTCCTGCTGTTATTCCTTCATTTGCTGCAAGACTTACTCGACTCACCCTATCATATCGTTTCTTACCCCAATAGGTTACTGGTCCATCAATGACTAATGATATCATTGATATTTTACCATATATTTCTACCTTTGTCGTATTCCATTTACCTCTGGTCCTTTCCCAGTTGTAAACTACTGTTTTGTGGTAAATCATTTCTGAAATTACTTCTATCCGCCTCCTATAATTTCTGGCATTCATGATTTCTTTATTGTTGGTAATTGGGATATTATTGACATCAATTAAACCATGGTTCATCATCTCCAACTCTTCCTTTGTTTTTATTAAATTCCTTGGATACATTCTCCTCATTTTCTTTGATATCATTTCCCTGTGTTTAATATTTTCTTTGTTTATGTTAGTTTTATTTTCAGATAATACTACTACTTGTTCCCTTGTTTTATCGTTTGGTATTTCTTCTTTTTCTGGTTTGCTATCATTCCTTATTTCTTTGGTCCTCTCATTTCTTAATTCTTCCCTCCACCGTTTATTATCATTTATTTGATCATCTAGTTTCTCCATCATCGATTTGTGGTGCTCCTTCCTTTCCTTTCTCAATTCTTCCTTCGTAGAATCCATATATCATATTGGTTTCCTTTAATTCTTCCTTTATGGATTTGATTTCTTCCTTTGTGGAATCCATTTTCTTACTCAATTCTTCTTTCATTTCCATCATCACTCTGAACATCTCTTGTATTGTCGTGTTCTCTGTTTGTGAGGGTTTCTCGGGTTGTTCCTCTGGTGATGCGGGTTGTTTAGGTTCCACTGGGGGTAATAACATTTCCACGTCTTCCACCGGCGTCGCCTCTTTGTTCACCATATCAATTTCCTTTTCTGCCTCCGCCGCCCTTTTCTTCGATGTTGCTCGACGTTGCATTTTTCTTATTCCTCTGACTGGATAACCGCTGCCAAGCTTGAATTAGGAATTGGACAAATTATAGTGGCCTATCAATCACTAATTGAAGCCCCTTAGTTGGACGCCAATTTTGTAACAAATTATATAAAATTCGTGTTTGTTAACAAAAATGAAAAAATTTGGTTGTGTTTGTTTTTTGAAAAATATTGTTTTAATTGTTTTTGTTGTTTAGTATTTTGTAAATAATTTTGGTAATTGTTTTGTGTAAAAATTCAAATCTTTTATTTCTGTTTCTGTCAACTGTTTCACTTTGAGTTTTTAGAATTAATTTCTGCATTAATTGTATTATCTCCAGCACTAATCGATTGACGGTTCTTCTTCTTATTTATATCTCCTCCTTCCACCTTGGTAATGGCCGCCTTTCGGATAGTCCGTGATCTCAATTTTATTTTAATTTATTTCTATGTATAAATTTTATAAATAAATAGAAACCAATTTGCAGAAATTCCAGATTTATTAACAATTTTTATTATATATCGAGTGTTAATCGATTATTCAACAGTAGTATCGACTCGTTTCTCAGGGTGGTCGATTATTTTTACATCTGTATTTAATATTAATTATCAGGTTCTTTGAACAGTTATATTATATAGTCAGAGAAGGGGTAAGGTCAGGAAAGTATAACACTTACAAGTAAATAGCTTAAGAATTAAAAATTAAAAAGTTATGATTTAATATATAATGTTTATCAAAGTAAAATTTCGAACCATTGACGTCTGGACGACTATATTGGCAATGCTCAAATGGAAATGTGGGAGTCAAGATGGCTGCTTCAGTACTGCATCTGTTAAAATGAAGCCGGCTCGACGAAATTTTCTTCAAATAAATGTTGCCATTTCAATGTTTCCTCGTCTCAGCAGTAGTGATTATTCTTTCTGGTGTTAGTGGAGCGGTCCTGGTTCAGTGTTTTGTGATTCACTTCGATTAAATGTGTTAGATAATGTTTTAATTCACTTTTGTCAATAAGGTCGAAAATTGCACAGTTCGTCTCGTTATTAAGAATTATTGGCTTTATAGGTTTAATTTATTAATTCACTTATTTTCTGTTCCGTATTGATTTAGTTTAATGGTAGTATGGGTTAATTTCACTGAATTTTAAGGTTAATTTAAGTTTTTAGAAATTCACGACTTTCACCGTAGACTAGGCTTAGTTAACAAACGCCATTCTTGTCTTCGCTATAGGTTAATATTAGCTAAAATCTCGTTCAAGTGTGCTTGACAAAGTCTAATAATCAACTGTTCTAACTTCCTTCATCATCTGAAAACGTCTTAGCCAATTTAATATTAGCAATACATTGTTTTAAATCTTTTTCGTTTCCATTACATGTATGAAATTTACATTATATTACTGAATATATTTTTGCTATTATTTAATCTTATTAAATACTAAATACATAATCTCTTTCTTTAGTTCATTCTGCTTGATTTGATACCAAATAAGATATTTTTACTAGGTTTTTTATCTAAAATGCTATATTTACTTCATTTTTAAAATGTAGGCTTAAAAATTACTTCCTGTTCTTCTCAAAATGTTTGCCATTTTATGTTATATTTATGATTGTACTAAATCTCAGATTGAAATAAAATGTTTATCTTCCCTTAATTTCTTGTAATTTTATTAATTGGTTATTTTTTTAAATATTATTCATTAATTTGTGACTCCCCCCTTTGAATTTTCAGTTATTACATTTGCATTTTTTCCAATAATTCTTCCTATCTTTTTAAAATATCTTTCTAAAGTATAGTTTCAGTTATATTACTCTGTGACTGATTTACCTTACATAAATTTCATCAGTTTAACTAGTTTACTGGACTTGATTCACCAATTATAATGTAGTTGAGATTTACCATTTGGCCTAGATTTTATCTGTTTTGACATATAAAGTTTTTGAATAATACAGCTTGTTTATACCCCTTCTGACCTTCTATTCTAATACAATATTAATTAACATTTCCTTACTTAACTATTAGAACATTTAGTATTGAATTCATACTATTAATACATAACAAATATTTGACATTAAAAAAGTGGTATTTAAACTCAGACATTTTAGTCTTGATTATTACTAGTAACACATAATAAATATTTTATAATAAAAGAATGGTATCCACTCTCAGACATTTCAGCCTTGATTAATACTATTAAACATAATAAATATTTTAGAACTATAAAACATTACACTCTATTTCCAACATTTAGGTAAAGAGTTCATTGATTTTACTAGAAACATAACACATCTGTTCCTTCATTTTTTTAACTTGTTTTAAAATTACTTTCGTGCAGTCTTATCTGTTTTTATTTTATATTAGGGATGTATCCCTTGTCACTTCACTTATTAACTACCAGCTCTCTATTTATCTTTCTCATTTTAGTGAATGTTGTTAGATAAAGAGTGGCACTTTCTTAGAAACATTAGTATTTGATTTTCATAATACTATTCTACCAAATAGTATTTATGAAGTTAAATTAAAACTTTAAAGTTGTTCAAAGGTACACATTTACTTCGTTTAAGCATTTAATGCACTTTCTTGGAGTTTATATACTATAATAAAATAACTTGCACTGGTCCCCTGTTATTTCTTGATACTATCACTAATGAGTTTTATAGTTTTATATTATCAAGAATTTTATTTATAGAGGATTCTTAAGATTTGTTTTTATTCATTATAAAATAACTTTCATGGGTGCACTTTTACTTATACCTCTAAACACTTTGTTTACATCTACTTTACATTAGTTTCTGTTTTTGGGTGTTATACTTTCGTTGGTGACTTTTAATCTCTTTTGGGGTTTTTATTTTCTTCTTACTGGGTTTCCCTTGGGTATTTCTTGTATTCTTCTTATTCTACTACCTTGTTTCTTCAAAATCATTCCCTTTTATTAGGTATTTCGGTTTGTTCAGGGTATTTACTTCCTTATTCATATCCTAGCTTGTTTCTTGAAAAACAGTCTTTATTTTAGGGGTGTCGGTTTGTTCTGGGTTTTGCCTTACTTACTGATTCTCATTCTTTGTTTCTTCACTACAATATAGTTTTATTATGTAAGTTTGTTTGTGCTGGGTATTTTCCTTACTTACCCATGTACTATCCTACATGGGTATATCCTTACTTTATTTTAGTTTTTTGGTTTATTTTTCATTACTCATATTTGTTGCATATTGTTTTTTCTTTATTTTTATTTCTTCAAATTATGATTGTATTTTATTGTGATACTTATTCGTTTTCATTTGGATTTTTCCTTGATAGTTATTTTAATTGATATTTATTTATGATCATATTTCATTCATTATTAAGTGGATAATCTGTCATGCTACAGATTGCTCTCCTCCAGAAGTGATTAGTTCAGACCATACTTTGAGTTTGTCTGAAATAATTGCTTATGATATTTATTATATATTACATTTCTTAACTTCCTTCCCATTTCTATCTTTGCTTCTTCATATTTGAGCTTACATATATTTTTTTTATTGTTTTTCCTTTATAGTTATTGTCATCTGAGGTTTATTATTATTTATTTTCGTTTTTTCTTAACTTGGTGTTTTATCCTTGGGATATTCATTCCCTAACACGTGAGCTGGGGCAGTTCAGAGAGGCACTTGTGGCTACATATACTCTGCTGGCCATACTACACTACTCATTGAGATCAGAGGAAATTCATCTCTGCTCAAAATATAATAATACTGCTGGAATTATCTACAGACAGTCATTAATAAAAATTATATAAGAATAGTCTATTTTACGACTATTAAAAAATATCTTTGGATACCTCACTTCGTATTTGCTCAGAGTTGTTAATATTCCTATCTCAGTTATTTTTCTTCTCAGTTATTCTTCTTAATTGTTAGCTCTACTGATATATTATTTCTTATCATGGTTGGAAGCTCTTTTAATATAATTATCACTAGTTATTAAGTGTAAAGTTTTTTATTTGAATTCTCTGTTATTCTTTTGTTGTTATTACAATCTGCGGGTCTTGGGGAATATTCAGCGGCAAAATGTAACTTCCGGCGCCGCGCGTGTACTATATTTCGGTGTCCGATGTGTACATCCAACTGTTTTCTTCACAAGTAACTAATGCCAGCTTATGGAGGTTATGTACGACAATGTAACTTAAATAAAATTTACTTTGTCAGTGTACATTAAAAGGGTGTATTTATTGGAAGTACAGAAATTAGTTTACATTTATCGCACATAATTACGGTACAGAGACGATTTTGGGCGGTTGTTGCTACGTTTAACAATATAACTTAACCTTTTACATTTTGAAAAATTAATTAGACTTAACAAACATTTCCTTAGTTAGTGTACATTCAAAGGCTGTATATAACATTAAAGGCTGTATTTATTCGAAGTAAGTAATGCCAGCTTATGGAGGTTATGTACGACAATGTAACTTAAATAAAATTTACTTTGTTCGTTTTCATTAAAAGGTGTATTTATTGGAAGTACAGAAATTAGTTTATCGCACATAATTACGGTACAGAGACGATTTTGGCAGGTTGTGGCTACGTTTAATTACTTAACTTAACCTTTTAGATTTTTAAAATTAATTAGACTTAACAGACATTTCCTTAGTTAGTGTACATTCAAAGGCTGTATATAACATTAAAGGCTGTCTTTATTCAAAGTACCGGAATTAAAACCTACTTCCAATTTAGAACCTAGTACGATCTAATGTATAACCAAACAAGTACATTAAAATCCTTTTTTCAACATAATGCAATAATAAGCAATGTGTAGTTTCTGTTAACATGCAAATGATTAAGTATTAATAATGGGTTACAGTGGAATTTAATGTTACTACGGTCTGAATTAATGCAAATAAAATTGGGAGAATCTCGTAAACATATTAAAGAATGCTTGTATATTACACACATAATTATTACAGTACGGACCTTTGTTAATGAATAGAAACAAATTTGACTCTATACTTTAGTATGTACCAATAAAATTTACCTTTTTTCAAATACCTATATCTGTTGTTGTTTTTCATACCCTTAAAAAAAGGTCATTAACAACATACATTATGAGAAAACGTGATTACAAATAACCAGCCATTAGTTACTTAGAAGAAAATAGATATAACATTTACAAACATCAAATCTTCAATTCTCTCCCTATTTGTTTTATAAAAACTGGAGTTTCTACTGCAGGTTTTAAGTCCACTAACTACTTAATTAAATATACATAATTGTTCCTGTATCTTGTTGGGTAACATTATATTAATACATCTGCTTCCTACTCATATGTGCAAACAATGTTTTTAATGTACGGTCCTAAAATCTTTATCAACACTTTATATCTTTAAAATTTAGACAAAGTCTAATGAGCAACTTGGCCTAACCTGAATTTACATGACCTGGCTCAGAACAACTTTATTTTGGCAAATACAAAGATGAAGACTGGTTGCAATTTCTTCAGGGCTCACACCTGCTGCCAGGCCTAGTTCTATAACATGATAAGGAAGAAATAAATCAGCCCAAACCTGCAACCGCTGTGGGAAGGCTTTTACACCATTACCAATAAGATTAATGATGTCATCTAAGAATAACTCATTAGCTTTATTTTTAACTTTCATTAGTTTTATCTTTTTTAACAATTTTTAATGCAGTTTACTGGAGTAAAATCTTCTTATTGATAATGTTCTTATCAGTTTCATTACATTATTCTTATCTCTTTTTATTACCGTATCTCAGACAATATTTATAGTATACAATTTAGTTAATGACTTAGTATTTTGTTCTTCATGTATCATGGTCATGAAATGGTTTAAGTTGGGGCCTATTTTATGTAAGGGGAAAACATAACGTTACAATATTGTAATTACTTTTATTTCTATAATTATTTATAAGTATTACTTTGTACAAACAAAACTGGCTTAGAAATGGGTCTACTTAGGAAATTATGGAATTCTGCTGAAATTTCGAATAGTTCTGGAGGGGAATTGATCCCCTGATAACCCCCCTCCGCAAGTTACTCCACTGATCCCACTCTACACAGTTCCAAGAAATCCTGTATTTAGTAGAGCTTCCCTTATGTTTGCCTGGTAAGTGAAGGAGAAGGGATCTATTTAACGTGCAAGTTGAAGAATATATTTAATTATTGCACTTAACTTGATATAAGTACTGATTACATTTCAGGATTATTATTTTCAGAAATAATGTATGTAAACCAGTTTTCCCCATATAAAGTTAATTAAAATTCTTTAATGCATAGCATTCCAGGCATTTACAGTAGTAGATTCGTTTTACTAAATTTGAATTTACACAAATAATTCTCTTTGATTAACCAGAGTTACACACACAAACTAAATGCTGAGTGTCCTCCTAGTGTATAAATTCAGCTAAAACAGTATTCCAAAAACTTACCTTGTTACTAGAATATGTGACATGATGAACTTTTCATCATGTGTTCAACTTTGTGTTGGGAGTTAAGCATTTTAATAATTTATATTTATGCAGGCGTATAGCAAAATCTGATCATCATGGAAAAGGAATAAGGCATTTTGTAATAGCAATTAACTGATTAGTTCCTGCTGTATTACCGAATCATATTACAAGACCAATTTTTGTTTAATTGAAAAGATATATTTTAATTGTTTCTTTTGGTGCAATCTGTAAATTCCATGACACACGTCCATAAAGGTTTGAAAATATGCTTACTCCAGTTTGATAGGAATAAATTTTCAAAAAACTAATACAAATTTGTTATGTCTGATCACACCAGCTATCCTGTCTATTGGCAATGAGACTTTTATCCAAATTTATCATATAGTATTGTGCTAAGATGTTACACTACATTTGTATACTGTAATACAGTGTATTATTTGCAGACTGACAGGGTTATAAAAAATTCTGAAAGAATTGTTGCTTTTACAACACCATCCTTTATCAAGTGACTACTCAAATCTGCCAGTTTTTCACAGATCCCCTAGTGATGCTCCAAACTTTTCAAGGATTCTCCTGGCCTTAAAAAACTGACTGGCCTCATTGATTGACATGACTAATGTTAAATTTACTTTGGGATACTTCCAAACATAATACAGTTTACAATAAACAAACAAAATATTATGCCTGTCTAATTTTTTCCAGAACTGTATACACATAATTTGATCTGGATAGAACATTTATTAAACAATAATACTATTTGATGCAAATAATTAAAATATCGGTATGGAGAACCATACATGACTACCATGTTCTAAGATTTATATTTGAAATCATTTTAGAAACGAAATATTTCTATAGAAACTACTTCTACCTTCAGCCTCAACCACAGAATTGTGATCACTAACATATACCACCTCATGTTCATAAAACAGTATTCCAAACACTTACCTTGTTACTATGGTGTCTTCAACAGGTACATTGGTGTATAAATTCGTTATGTCAAATGATGCTAATGTTGAGTTGTGTGGTATATGGATGTGTTCTAGTTTTTTGACAAGTTCTATGTTGTTTTTAACAGAAGTGTTGTTTGTTGGTTAGATTTATGTTGTTTGTTGGTTAGATTTATATGTTTTCTGATTAGTTTATCTAGGTGTCTGGCGATTTTGTGGGAGGGTGCTTGTGTGTTATTTATCAAAGGTCAAATGGGTATATTGGGTTTGTGTATTTTTGGTAATGCGTTTAGTTTTGGGGGGTTAGGTTTAATTTCTTTTTAGGTATTTTATGTTTTCTGTTTGGATTATGTATTTTGCATTATTTATGAATTTGTTTTTGGTATTTTATTGTGGGATCTTTGGTTATTTGAGTTATATTGTTTTCGGAGAAGAATTTCTCAGTTTTATTGTTTATTTCTTAATATTAGAATTACCTTGGTTCCTTCTTTGCAATTATGTTTATTTCTTGTTTGTTCATTATGACTGTTGTAATTTCTATAGGTACTTTTGGTGTGTTTGTTGTAATTTTGTGTTTTACATAATCTTTTGTGATTAAATCATTTGGTGTAAAATGTTCCAGATTATAAAATACACCTAACAGTTTTAACATACAATATATATAGTAACACCTCTATACATAGTAACAGGTATATCAATATACCTGTAATCACAGGTATGGGAAAGTAATGGCAAATCTTGCATAATCTTGTTATCAGTTATTGTTATTATTCGGCTAGTGCTATTAAATTCATATTGGCCCAAAGTGATCACAAAAGGAATTTATTATATTTGTTTACAGTCATCGGTGTTGATTCCAAGTGGATTTGAAATTTATATAAATTAATTTTCACTCACATGAATGAAGTTGCAACCGTAAAGAAATACAGAATATATTTTCTATGACAGCAGACAAGACAGGACACTTGTATTTTGCCTTTTATGTGTGTACATACATTCAGACATCATTTATTTGGATTGACTTCTGCAAGCTTGAAATCAAATACTAATAATGTTTTATGAATATTAATTACTACACTTTCACATGTGAAACTTACTTTGTTTATTTTCCTCGTACGACATTTCAGTGTGGTGTTCGCCTTCATCAGCGGGGTATGATACAGAATGTCCGGAACTTGTAACGGTTTGTTTAGTTGGTAGGTTGTGTGGGGGAGTGTGGAGGTGGAAGGGGGTTATGTAAAATTATAATCCTCAAAGTATAATATTGAATTAATTGGGATGTTTTGTTAAATTGTTACGACGGTCTCACCAATCGTCACATAGTACAGTGGAAACCAAAATAAAACACACTTATGAATTTGCAAATTACATTTATTATATTTTTAATTGGTGTTGTTACATGCTTGTTCACTTCTTTTGTTACATTTTAAATCAGTGTTGTGTTGTGATTAGCTACGATGGTAGTGTTATTAGTACAGACGAGGATGCTGCAGTTTCTTTTCTTAAAGAAAAAGATTTGGTCACAATCCTCGTCAATGTGGTAATGGACATGATATGATTTTAGCGCTTGGGCAGCAACAGCGTTGGTGTTGTAATAAGAAGACTGCCGTGAGTATAAGCCAGTTTGCAAGGACACATTTTTAGAGGGGTCCAGATTACCCCTGAGAACAATAATAAAATTTATTTATGACTGGTGTGAAGGCCGTAGTAATGTGAAAAAACAGTAAAAATCAACTGAAAATCGACAACAAAACACACACACATTGGACGGCTTACTTAAGACATATCTGTGCTGAAGACATCATGAGCAACCCAAAGAAAATTGGAGGACCAAATTTAACAGTTGAAATCGACGAGAGTCTCTTTGCCAAGAGAAAAAATAATGTTGGCCGGGTGTATCCACAACAGTGGGTTTTCGGAGGATTCTGTCGAGAAACAAAGGAATGTTTCTTGTGTCCTGTCGAAGATCGATCAGCAGGTACTCTCCTACCTCTCATAGTGGCAAATATTGAACCAGGGTCCATTATAATGTCAGATGAGTGGCGTTCATACCGTCAAATTGTTAATTTGCCACAACAGTACACTCATTTGACTGTAAACCATAGTTATAACTTCGTGGATCCTCAAACGGGAGCACATACACAAGGCATAGAAAGCATGTGGCGGTCCTGTAAACGCCGAAACGTGATTGAATGTGGTGTGAGAAGGGAACGCTTAGATTCCTATTTAAGTGAGTTCATGTGGCGAACAAGAAATGCAAACCAGGATTTGTTCGAGTTCATGTGGAGGTCCGCAGAGGTCCAGAATATCTTTCCAGGTGATGCATCGACAATAATTGTGTAGTTACTGGAACAATCTGGGGATTCACAGACACTTAACTCGCTGTATTAATGTAGAAGTGTGTAGAGTCACCTCCTTACCACTCACGACTACCTGTAACAATATTGTAAATAATTATAAGCTGAACACTGGGAAAAAGTGCTAAGTGAAGGAAGAAAAAGTGTAATATAATGAATGATCAGTAATAACAGAAAAGACTGTTAAAATTAATGATTCACCCCAAATGTATGTAACAAATGAAACGTAGACTATAAGTAAGATTAAGGGAGACATGATTTATATTATTCTGAATGTTCAGCAACATTGTATTAATTAGGATTTAAACCCAAGTCCCATATTTGTTTCAAGGGAAAAGACTACAATTAGAAGGTTCAATTTGTTTAATTAATTGTATTAAGAGTTAGTTATGTTTAAATATGTTTTGTATGTAATAATGTTAGTAATGTTGCTATTAAGAATATTATGCTATTATGGCTATTATGAAATGTCAAAGAAGAAAAAGGTTGTAAGAAAATAGACACACTGTTATGTATAAAATACCATAGATACCTAAATTAGGCTCAGACACACTAAATAGAATTAATCAGTCAACAAAATTTGGCAAACTAAGGAAAAAATTACTACTATGGAATGTAAACCAGTTTGTAATAAGTAATAATCCCATCAATCAATGTAATCCCAGCCATAAAGACACAACTCTAAAGTAGCATGTCTATAATTCCTGTTTTAAGGTAATATTAGTGTTGGAAGGTAATAGAAGCATTAATTTCAGATAATCAAACCACAGTCACAAGCATTAATCAAATCACATAATCAAACTACTCCTTTCCCTTAACCGATCTTCACAAAGAACAATACGTCTTGAGTACTCTACACAGGGCTGTACGCAGAAAATTATTTTATTCAGTTTGAATTTGCGGCTCTTATCGTTTGCCACAGAAAATACCCTTGTTAAAATGTTGCAGGTAAACTACCCCTTTCCGTTAACCGATCTTCACCAAAACCAATAGGTCTTGAGTACTATACAAATCAGGGCTGTATGTAAAAAAATATTTGATTCTAAATATAATTATTACACTACTATTGTGTTCCGAGTCGTAGTGTAATAATTATATTTAGTTAATTAATGGACACGTCATGGACAACGAAATCCAAGTATTCGATTCTGTTTGAATTTTTGGCTGTTATCGTTTGCCATAGAAAAAAATCTACACACAAACACACACACACACACTTTTCGAAAAATGACTTTTCATGTTTTGAGGGTAGTACAATCAGAATCTGCAAAAATCTCGAACACGATTTTTTTTTTGCCATCACCATACTTCCATTTCCTTAAGGACATGGAAGTAAAAGGTAAGGGGCTTAACAATATCTACCACTTTTTAGATAAAGAAGGAGTATGCACTACGGTTAATAGCTTATGCTACAAGATACATAAGTGTTTATTTTAAAAATTAGTACAGTAACATACAAGACAGGTTACATGAACAACCGCTGGAAGAAACGGAGAATAAACAGTTACAGTGAGGTCGAAAGACGTAGAATTGAGCACTACAGAGTCAATTGGGTTTGTAAAGAAACGTCAAACCCAATGTACTATCATTACACACAACAATGTACTATCATTACCTAACCAACCACAACACTCATGTAGAGTAGATGTATTATTTAGGAAGTATCTGTGCCTCAACTAAGTACTAAGTCCAGTATACTGTAACAGGATCTACTGTTCCACACTGTAAATAAAGAAGATGGGCAATAATATATATTGTAACGTTTATCCCTTTTTCTTACCTTTAAATCTGTAGTATCTTGTCCTTGTAGTATTCTATATTGTAATAGATGTATTGGTATTGTTTTTGTAGTCTCACCTAACGTTATAGTTAAATTGTGTACCTTTAATTCAATTGTAAAGAAGACTGTTTGCATTAAATGTAATGTAATAATGTAACAATATGTATGTGTAGGCTGATTAGAATGGAATGGCTGTTTACTTACCACTTTACCTAGTATTTTGGTCACTTAACCAAAAATTTGTCCATTTTAAGTACAGACTCTAACCTATCAGATTGCAATGTAACTGGAATTTGTTGAAAACAAGATTAAACTATCACTCATATATTCAACCCCCCCCCCCACAGAGAGTGGGAGGGGGAAGAGAGAGAGTTATATATCATTGTTGAATAATTAAGATATTCCTTTTAACAAAAATATACTTTTTAATTAAATTATTACAACTATTTATTTTTACTTTAATTATATTTATGTTTCTGAATAATTGAATACAATACAATAATTAAAATAAAAGTATATTGTTGTTAAAAAGTATTTTATTTTTTATTGAATAATAATAATAACATAAGAATATAAAATAAAGTAATTTGTAAATATATCGTTATACTTCTGACATGTAAAGTAGTATACATCAATAGTCTACTCTCATACAGTATACGAATTTGTTGGAAAATATCATGCACACTACTTGGCAAAGGTTCAACACTGATTTAAAAATGTTTTGTTTAATGCAAACACTGAAACACACTATACACAAGAAATAGAACTCATCATGAACATAACGTGATTATATTACTTCTTATGGTATAAGAATATGATATGGGTTTTTTATTTAATACCCACTTGTAAAGGAAAAAATACAGTTATTATTTTATAAATAACTTTGTTACAGCTGCTGTGAAGTTGTTTAGATTAAATAATGTAACCTAACCAACTTTTAAGTATTTAATATTAAGTATAAGTATATTTAATCCTCAGAGAAAATGAACAATTAACACCAGTTTTTGAAAGAACCATGAAAGGAGAGAAGATGAGCTTGTGTACGAAATGCAAAGTGGAGTATCTTATGTAGAGATGAAAGCTCAACAGTTCAAACCAAATACATATGAATGGAGATGATTGGTAATATCTGGGACCTGTCACACAACAGAACACCATACAATGATGATAGTGTGTATCACTTATTTCATCACATCTCTTACCATGTAATGTGCCTGCTTTTAATAATATTTTCAAAGGATTTTAATACTTTGTTTTGACTGGTTTCACTGTGTAAATTACAAACCTGAATATAGTCCTGGAATACATACGGTAATCAATTTTTCCATTCACAGCCACGTTTCGCATTAAATCACGAATGCCTGCAAAGAAAAATAAATTACATCACCGGACACACCAAGTACTGACATATGAACATTAATCAATTATTTTGTTTAATCAGTCAACATTCTAAGAGACAAATATTAAAGGGTTTACAGATTATTGACGCATCCACCAAAACACACACACACAGGTTGTGGTATGTGTTACAATTGTGTCTTATTTTCAGCTAACCGTTCTTTTACAGGTGAAATCAGTACAATTGTACCTCGTGAGTATAAGGTTAGTTTAAGCTGTACCTATGATATTAAACATAATAATACACTGAACATGATTATTACACTTTATATGATATCAGCTTTTTGGCTTAATATCCACTTGTAAAAGAAAAAATACAAAATGATTATTATTTTATAATTAACTTT
Source organism: Magicicada septendecula (assembly GCA_034769895.1). Classification (NCBI taxonomy): domain Eukaryota; kingdom Metazoa; phylum Arthropoda; class Insecta; order Hemiptera; family Cicadidae; genus Magicicada; species Magicicada septendecula. The sequence continues at coordinate 497,343,138 of CM068368.1, forward strand.
GTTACAGCTGTTGTGAAGTTATTTAGAATAATAATGTAACCTAACCTACTTTTAAGAACTGAATACTTTTAATGTGTCATGTACTGTGTTCAATAAGGAAACGAAATACTTTTACAGAGTACTTAAAATCCTTGAAAATGGTATTGGATTAAGCTTGAGCAATGAATAATTAAACTAAGCACATGATTTCAAAGTCAATATCATAATTAACTACGTATTCTAAATAGAACATACCAAATTGATAATACTTACCAAAGTCATGTAAAACAAGAATCATAAAGGGGCTTCATATTTTTTTATATCTTCAAGCATTTTCTCGAACAAATCCTGGTTTGCATTTCTTGTTCGCCACATGAACTCACTTAAATAGGAATCTAAGCGATCCCTTCTCGTACCACATTCAATCACGTTTCGGCGTTTACCGGACCGCCACATGCTTTCTATGCTTTGTGTATGCGCTCCAGTTTGAGGATCCACAAAGTTATAACTATGGTTTACAGTCAAATGAGTGTACTGTTGTGGCAAATTAACAATTTGACGGTATGAACGCCACTCATCTGACATTATAATGGACCCTGGTTCAATATTTGCCACTATGAGAGGTAGGAGAGTACCTGCTGATCGAACTTCGACAGGACACAAGAAACATTCCTTTGTTTCTCGACAGAATCCTCCGAAAACCCACTGTTGTGGATACACCCGGCCAACATTATTTTTTCTCTTGGCAAAGAGACTCTCGTCGATTTCAACTGTTAAATTTGGTCCTCCAATTTTCTTTGGGTTGCTCATGATGTCTTCAGCACAGATATGTCTTAAGTAAGCCGTCCAATGTGTGTGTGTTTTGTTGTCGATTTTCAGTTGATTTTTACTGTTTTTCACATTACTACGGCCTTCACACCAGTCATAAATAAATTTTATTATTGTTCTCAGGGGTAATCTGGACCCCTCTAAAAATGTGTCCTTGCAAACTGGCTTATACTCACGGCAAGTCTTCTTATTACAACACCAACGCTGTTGCTGCCCAAGCGCTAAAATCATATCATGTCCATTACCACATTGACGAGGATTGTGAACCAAATCTTTTTCTTTAAGAAAAGAAACTGCAGCATCCTCGTCTGTACTAATAACACTACCATCGTAGCTAATCACAACACAACACTGATTTAAAATGTAACAAAAGAAGTGAACAAGCATGTAACAACACCAATTAAAAATATAATAAATGTAATTTGCAAATTCATAAGTGTGTTTTATTTTGGTTTCCACTGTACTATGTGACGATTGGTGAGACCGTCGTAACAATTTAACAAAACATCCCAATTAATTCAATATTATACTTTGAGGATTATAATTTTACATAACCCCCTTCCACCTCCACACTCCCCCACACAACCTACCAACTAAACAAACCGTTACAAGTTCCGGACATTCTGTATCATACCCCGCTGATGAAGGCGAACACCACACTGAAATGTCGTACGAGGAAAATAAACAAAGTAAGTTTCACATGTGAAAGTGTAGTAATTAATATTCATAAAACATTATTAGTATTTGATTTCAAGCTTGCAGAAGTCAATCCAAATAAATGATGTCTGAATGTATGTACACACATAAAAGGCAAAATACAAGTGTCCTGTCTTGTCTGCTGTCATAGAAAATATATTCTGTATTTCTTTACGGTTGCAACTTCATTCATGTGAGTGAAAATTAATTTATATAAATTTCAAATCCACTTGGAATCAACACCGATGACTGTAAACAAATATAATAAATTCCTTTTGTGATCACTTTGGGCCAATATGAATTTAATAGCACTAGCCGAATAATAACAATAACTGATAACAAGATTATGCAAGATTTGCCATTACTTTCCCATACCTGTGATTACAGGTATATTGATATACCTGTTACTATGTATAGAGGTGTTACTATATATATTGTATATTAAAACTGTTAGGTGTATTTTATAATCTGGAACATTTTACACCAAATGATTTAATCACAAAAGATTATGTAAAACACAAAATTACAACAAACACACCAAAAGTACCTATAGAAATTACAACAGTCATAATGAACAAACAAGAAATAAACATAATTGCAAAGAAGGAACCAAGGTAATTCTAATATTTAAGAAATAAACAATAAAACTGAGAAATTCTTCTCCGAAAACAATATAACTCAAATAACCAAAGATCCCACAATAAAATACCAAAAACAAATTCATAAATAATGCAAAATACATAATCCAAACAGAAAACATAAAATACCTAAAAAGAAATTAAACCTAACCCCCCAAAACTAAACGCATTACCAAAAATACACAAACCCAATATACCCATTTGACCTTTGATAAATAACACACAAGCACCCTCCCACAAAATCGCCAGACACCTAGATAAACTAATCAGAAAACATATAAATCTAACCAACAAACAACATAAATCTAACCAACAAACAACACTTCTGTTAAAAACAACATAGAACTTGTCAAAAAACTAGAACACATCCATATACCACACAACTCAACATTAGCATCATTTGACATAACGAATTTATACACCAATGTACCTGTTGAAGACACCATAGTAACAAGGTAAGTGTTTGGAATACTGTTTTATGAACATGAGGTGGTATATGTTAGTGATCACAATTCTGTGGTTGAGGCTGAAGGTAGAAGTAGTTTCCATAGAAATATTTCGTTTCTAAAATGATTTCAAATATAAATCTTAGAACATGGTAGTCATGTATGGTTCTCCATACCGATATTTTAATTATTTGCATCAAATAGTATTATTGTTTAATAAATGTTCTATCCAGATCAAATTATGTGTATACAGTTCTGGAAAAAATTAGACAGGCATAATATTTTGTTTGTTTATTGTAAACTGTATTATGTTTGGAAGTATCCCAAAGTAAATTTAACATTAGTCATGTCAATCAATGAGGCCAGTCAGTTTTTTAAGGCCAGGAGAATCCTTGAAAAGTTTGGAGCATCACTAGGGGATCTGTGAAAAACTGGCAGATTTGAGTAGTCACTTGATAAAGGATGGTGTTGTAAAAGCAACAATTCTTTCAGAATTTTTTATAACCCTGTCAGTCTGCAAATAATACACTGTATTACAGTATACAAATGTAGTGTAACATCTTAGCACAATACTATATGATAAATTTGGATAAAAGTCTCATTGCCAATAGACAGGATAGCTGGTGTGATCAGACATAACAAATTTGTATTAGTTTTTTGAAAATTTATTCCTATCAAACTGGAGTAAGCATATTTTCAAACCTTTATGGACGTGTGTCATGGAATTTACAGATTGCACCAAAAGAAACAATTAAAATATATCTTTTCAATTAAACAAAAATTGGTCTTGTAATATGATTCGGTAATACAGCAGGAACTAATCAGTTAATTGCTATTACAAAATGCCTTATTCCTTTTCCATGATGATCAGATTTTGCTATACGCCTGCATAAATATAAATTATTAAAATGCTTAACTCCCAACACAAAGTTGAACACATGATGAAAAGTTCATCATGTAACATATTCTAGTAACAAGGTAAGTTTTTGGAATACTGTTTTAGCTGAATTTATACACTAGGAGGACACTCAGCATTTAGTTTGTGTGTGTAACTCTGGTTAATCAAAGAGAATTATTTGTGTAAATTCAAATTTAGTAAAACGAATCTACTACTGTAAATGCCTGGAATGCTATGCATTAAAGAATTTTAATTAACTTTATATGGGGAAAACTGGTTTACATACATTATTTCTGAAAATAATAATCCTGAAATGTAATCAGTACTTATATCAAGTTAAGTGCAATAATTAAATATATTCTTCAACTTGCACGTTAAATAGATCCCTTCTCCTTCACTTACCAGGCAAACATAAGGGAAGCTCTACTAAATACAGGATTTCTTGGAACTGTGTAGAGTGGGATCAGTGGAGTAACTTGCGGAGGGGGGTTATCAGGGGATCAATTCCCCTCCAGAACTATTCGAAATTTCAGCAGAATTCCATAATTTCCTAAGTAGACCCATTTCTAAGCCAGTTTTGTTTGTACAAAGTAATACTTATAAATAATTATAGAAATAAAAGTAATTACAATATTGTAACGTTATGTTTTCCCCTTACATAAAATAGGCCCCAACTTAAACCATTTCATGACCATGATACATGAAGAACAAAATACTAAGTCATTAACTAAATTGTATACTATAAATATTGTCTGAGATACGGTAATAAAAAGAGATAAGAATAATGTAATGAAACTGATAAGAACATTATCAATAAGAAGATTTTACTCCAGTAAACTGCATTAAAAATTGTTAAAAAAGATAAAACTAATGAAAGTTAAAAATAAAGCTAATGAGTTATTCTTAGATGACATCATTAATCTTATTGGTAATGGTGTAAAAGCCTTCCCACAGCGGTTGCAGGTTTGGGCTGATTTATTTCTTCCTTATCATGTTATAGAACTAGGCCTGGCAGCAGGTGTGAGCCCTGAAGAAATTGCAACCAGTCTTCATCTTTGTATTTGCCAAAATAAAGTTGTTCTGAGCCAGGTCATGTAAATTCAGGTTAGGCCAAGTTGCTCATTAGACTTTGTCTAAATTTTAAAGATATAAAGTGTTGATAAAGATTTTAGGACCGTACATTAAAAACATTGTTTGCACATATGAGTAGGAAGCAGATGTATTAATATAATGTTACCCAACAAGATACAGGAACAATTATGTATATTTAATTAAGTAGTTAGTGGACTTAAAACCTGCAGTAGAAACTCCAGTTTTTATAAAACAAATAGGGAGAGAATTGAAGATTTGATGTTTGTAAATGTTATATCTATTTTCTTCTAAGTAACTAATGGCTGGTTATTTGTAATCACGTTTTCTCATAATGTATGTTGTTAATGACCTTTTTTTAAGGGTATGAAAAACAACAGATATTGGTATTTGAAAAAAGGTGAATTTTATTGGTACATACTAAAGTATAGAGTCAAATTTGTTTCTATTCATTAACAAAGGTCCGTACTGTAATAATTTTGTGTGTAATATACAAGCATTCTTTAATATGTTTACGAGATTCTCCCAATTTTATTTGCATTAATTCAGACTGTAGTAACATTAAATTCCACTGTAACCCATTATTAATACTTAATCATTTGCATGTTAACAGAAACTACACATTGCTTATTATTGCATTATGTTGAAAAAAGGATTTTAATGTACTTGTTTGGTTATACATTAGATTGTACTAGGTTCTAAATTGGAAGTAGGTTTTAATTCCGGTACTTTGAATAAAGACAGCCTTTAATGTTATATACAGCCTTTGAATGTACACTAACTAAGGAAATGTCTGTTAAGTCTAATTAATTTTAAAAATCTAAAAGGTTAAGTTAAATAATTAAACGTAGCCACAAGCTGCCAAAATCGTCTCTGTACCGTAATTATGTGCGATAAACTAATTTCTGTACTTCCAATAAATACACCCTTTTAATGTACACGAACAAAGTAAATTTTATTTAAGTTACATTGTCGTACATAACCTCCATAAGCTGGCATTACTTACTTCGAATAAATACAGCCGTTAATGTTATATACAGCCTTTTATCCATACAATAAATACAGCCTTTGAATGTACACTAACTAAGGAAACGTCTGTTAAGTCTAATTAATTTTAAAAATCTAAAAGGTTAAGTTAAATAATCAAACGTAGCCACAACCTGCCAAAATCGTCTCTGTACCGTAATTATGTGCGATAAATGTAAAATAATTTCTGTACTTCCAATAAATACACCCTTTTAATGTACACGAACAAAGTAAATTTTATTTAAGTTACATTGTCGTACATAACCTCCATAAGCTGGCATTACTTACTTCGAATAAATACAGCCGTTAATGTTATATACAGCCTTTTATCCATACAATAAATACAGCCTTTGAATGTACACTAACTAAGGAAACGTTTGTTAAGTCTAATTAATTTTTCAAAATGTAAAAGGTTAAGTTATATTGTTAAACGTAGCAACAACCTCCCAAAATCGTCTCTGTACCGTAATTATGTGCGATAAATGTAAACTAATTTCTGTACTTCCAATAAATACACCCTTTTAATGTACAGTGACAAAGTAAATTTTATTTAAGTTACATTGTCGTACATAACCTCCATAAGCTGGCATTAGTTACTTGTGAAGAAAACAGTTGGATGTACACATCGGACACCGAAATATAGTACACGCGCGGCGCCGGAAGTTACATTTTGCCGCTGAATATTCCCCAAGACCCCAATCTGCTTCTGGTCATTGGTAGCATATATGTTATTATATTTTTGTTTTTCTTAGTTCTTATGAATTGTTCCACTGGTTTCATGTTCTTGCAAATATTCTTCTAATTGTGTTTATTATAATTGACAATTATTTTATGATCATAGTTATATTATTGATTTATTTATATTTTTTTTATTGTTCAAAAATTATTTCGCTCGTGTTTATATCCAAATTAATCCTTTATTTATAATATTTATGTGGTCATTGTTTCTCCTTGTATTGCGTAAAGGTTTTATTATTTTTATTCCAAAACAAGTTTATTCATTTTAATTGTATCAGTAGTTTTTATCGTTTTTTAGAGTTTGGGTAATTCAAGAACTACTCCATATTAAATGTTGTTAATTATTGTGGCAAGTTGATCTTATGTGGTAGTGGTCATTCTAAATTCAACTGCTTCCATTCCACATTATTTCTCATAAATAGTCGGTTGTAAGTGTTGTTACTTCTTTTTTAAAATTTTTGTAGACTTTTCAAAATTCAATTTCTTCATCTTCAAAATTATTTCATAAATAGTTGGTCATAAGTTGATTTTACTATATTTTTGAATTTGTTTGTTTTAACTTCAAAATTCTTTTTCTTGATTTCCAAAATTAGTATCGTAAATAATTGTTTGTAAGTTGATCTTACTATGCTTTAGAATTTTGTAGTTTTGTTATTTAAAATTCTAAATTCTTTTTCTTTATTTCCAAATTAAAGTTCATACATTGTTGGTTGTAAGTTGATCTTAATATATTTTTGAATTTTTTAGCTTTAACTTCAAAAATCTTTTCTTTATTTCCAAAAATTATTTCATAAATAGTTGGTTGTAAGTTGATCTTGCTATATTTTTAAATTTTGCTGGTTTAAATTCCAAATTCTTTTCTTTATTTCCAAAACGAGTTTCATAAATAATTATTTGTAAGTTGATCTTACTATATTTTTAAATTTTGCTGGTTTAAATTACAAATTCTTTTCTTTATTTCCAAAATGAGTTTCATAAATAATTGTTTGTAAGTTGATCTTACTATGTTTTTGAATTTTTTAGTTTCAAATTCAATATTCTTTTTCTTGATTTCTAAAATGAGTTTCATAAATAATTGTTTGTAAGTTGATCTTACTATATTTTGAATTTTGTTAGTTTTAACTTCAAAATTCTTTTTCTTTATTTCCAAAATTCCTCCTTATTGTTATATTTTCTTTTATACCCAGTATTGATGATTTTCTTTATGTCGCTCAGTTGCTCATATTTTCATTTGCAAGGTTCAGTTTCTTAAATAATCTTCTTTCATAAATCCCAGTTTTGTTTCTTTGTTCGTTATTCCTATCACTTCTCCTCAATGGTTCTTATTTTTCTTCTCCTTTGAAATGGTTTTTCGCCGTAGTCAGTTATCATAACATCTGTCCCTGTTCTTGATGGTGTGTGGTATTTGATTTAGCCGTTGTCCATCATCTCAGTTGGCCTTATTGCCCGAACGATCATTGTCTTTATACTTATTCCGGTACTAGTGACATCTCTTGCTTGTACCTTGTACTTCATTGTTCCTGCTGTTATTCCTTCATTTGCTGCAAGGCTTACTCGACTCACCCTATCATATCGTTTCTTACCCCAATAGGTTACTGGTCCATCAATGACTAATGATATCATTGATATTTTACCATATATTTCTACCTTTGTCGTATTCCATTTACCTCTGGTCCTTTCCCAGTTGTAAACTACTGTTTTGTGGTAAATCATTTCTGAAATTACTTCTATCCTCCTCCTATAATCTCTGGCATTCATGATGTCTTTATTGTTGGTAATTGGGATATTATTGACATCAATTAAACCATGGTTCATCATCTCCAACTCTTCCTTTGTTTTTATTAAATTCCTTGGATACATTCTCCTCATTTTCTTTGATATCATTTCCCTGTGTTTAATATTTTCTTTGTTTATGTTAGTTTTATTTTCAGATAATACTACTACTTGTTCCCTTGTTTTATCGTTTGGTATTTCTTCTTTTTCTGGTTTGCTATCATTCCTTATTTCTTTGGTCCTCTCATTTCTTAATTCTTCCCTCCACCGTTTATTATCATTTATTTGATCATCTAGTTTCTCCCTCATCGATTTATGGTGTTCCTTCCTTTCCTTTCTCAATTCTTCCTTCATAGAATCCATATATCTTATTGGTTTCCTTTAATTCTTCCTTTATGGAATTGATTTCTTCCTTTGTGGAATCCATTTTCTTACTCAATTCTTCTTTCATTTCCATCATCACTCTGAACATCTCTTGTATTGTCGTGTTCTCTGTTTGTGAGGGTTTCTCGGGTTGTTCCTCTGGTGATGCGGGTTGTTTAGGTTCCACTGGGGGTAATAACATTTCCATGTCTTCCACCGGCATCGCCTCTTTGTTCTCCATATCAATTTCCTTTTCGGCCTCCGCCGCCCTTTTCTTCGATGTTGCTCGACGTTGCATTTTTCTTATTCCTCTGACTGGATAACCGCTGCCAAGCTTGAATTAGGAATTGGACAAATTATAGTGGCCTATCAATCACTAATTGAAGCCCCTTAGTTGGACGCCAATTTTGTAACAAATTATATAAAATTCGTGTTTGTTAACAAAAATGAAAAAATTTGGTTGTGTTTGTTTTTGTTTTTTGAAAAATATTGTTTTAATTGTTTTTGTTGTTTAGTATTTTGTAAATAATTTTGCTAATTGTTTTGTGTAAAAATTCAAATCTTTTATTTCTGTTTCTGTCAACTGTATCACTTTGAGTTTTTAGAATTAATTTCTGCATTAATTGTATTATCTCCAGCACTAATCGATTGACGGTTCTTCTTCTTATTTATATCTCCTCCTTCCACCTTGGTAATGGCCGCCTTTCGGATAGTCCGTGATCTCAATTTTATTTTAATTTATTTCTATTTATAAATTTTATAAATAAACAGAAACCAATTTGCAGAAATTCCAGATTTATTAACAATTTTTATTATATATCAAGTGTTAATCGATTATTCAACAGTAGTATCGACTCGTTTCTCAGGGTGGTCGATTATTTTTACATCTGTATTTAATATTAATTATCAGGTTCTTTGAACAGTTATATTATATAGTCAGAGAAGGGGTAAGGTCAGGAAAGTATAACACTTACAAGTAAATAGCTTAAGAATTAAAAATTACAAAGTTATGATTTAATATATAATGTTTATCAAAGTAAAATTTCGAACCATTGACGTCTGGACGACTATATTGGCAATGCTCAAATGGAAATGTGGGAGTCAAGATGGCTGCTTCAGTACTGCATCTGTTAAAATGAAGTCGGCTCGATGAATTTTTCTTCCAATAAATGTTGCCATTTCAATGTTTCCCCGTCTCAGCAGTAGTGATTATTCTTTCTGGTGTTAGTGGAGCGGTCCTGGTTCAGTGTTTTGTGATTCACTTCGATTAAATGTGTTAGATAATGTTTTTTTTCACTTTTGTCAATAAGGTCGAAAATTGCACAGTTCGTCTCGTTATTAAGAATTATTGGCTTTATAGGTTTAATTTATTAATTCACTTATTTTCTGTTCCCTATTGATTTAGTTTAATGGTAGTATGGGTTAATTTCACTGAATTTAAAGGTTAATTTAAGTTTTTAGAAATTCACGACTTTCACTGTAGACTAGGCTTAGTTAACAAACGCCATTCTTGTCTTCGCTATAGGTTAATATTAGCTAAAATCTCGTTCAAGTGTGCTTGACAAAGTCTAATAATCAACTGTTCTAACTTCCTTCATCATCTGAAAACTTCTTAGCCAATTTAATATTAGCAATACATTGTTTTAAATCTTTTTCGTTTCCATTACATGTATGAAATTTACATTTCAATCACTTCCTGCTACAGTCCGTTTCTTTATGAAATTTACATTATATTACTGAATATATTTTTGCTATTATTTAATCTTATTAAATACTAAATACATAATCTCTTTCTTTAGTTCATTCTGCTTGATTTGATACCAAATAAGATATTTTTACTAGGTTTTTTTATCTAAAATGCTATATTTACTTCATTTTTAAAATGTAGGCTTAAAAATTACTTCCTGTTCTTCTCCAAATTTTTGCCATTTTATATGTCATATTTATGATTGTACTAAATCTCAGATTGAAATAAAATGTTTATCTTCCCTTAATTTCTTGTAATTTTATTAATTGGTTATTTCTTAAAATATTATTCATTAATTTGTGACTCCCCCCTTTGAATTTTCAGTTATTACATTTACATTTTTTCCAATAAATCTCCATATCTTTTTACAATATCTGTCTAAAGTATAGTTTCACTTATATTACTCTGTGACTGATTTACCTTCCATAAATTTCATCAGTTTAACTAGTTTACTGGACTTGATTCATCAATTATAATGTAGTTGAGATTTACCATTTAGCCTAGATTTTATCTGTTTTGACATATAAAGTTTTTGAATAATACAGCTTGTTTATACCCCTTCTGACCTTCTATTCTAATACAATATTAATTAACATTTCCTTACTTAACTATTAGAACATTTAGTATTGAATTCATACTATTAATACATAACAAATATTTGACATTAAAAAAGTGGTATTTAAACTCAGACATTTTAGTCTTGATTATTACTAGTAACACATAATAAATATTTTATAATAAAAGAATGGTATCCACTCTCAGACATTTCAGCCTTGATTAATAGTATTAAACATAATAAATATTTTAGAATTATAAAACATTACACTCTATTTCCAACATTTAGGTATAGAGTTCATTGATTTTACTAGAAACATAACACATCTGTTCCTTCATTTTTTAACTTATTTTAAAATTACTTTCGTGCAGTCTTATCTGTTTTTATTTTATATTAGGGATGTATCCCTTGTCACTTCACTTATTAACTACCAGCTGCACTTTTACTTATACCTCTAAACACTTTGTTTACATCTACTTTACATTAGTTTCTGTTTTTGGGTGTTATACTTTCGTTGGTGACTTTTAATCTCTTTTGGGGTTTTTATTTTCTTCTTACTGGGTTTCCCTTGGGTATTTCTTGTATTCTTCTTATTCTACTACCTTGTTTCTTCAAAATCATTCCCTTTTATTAGGTATTTCGGTTTGTTCAGGGTATTTACTTCCTTATTCATATCCTAGCTTGTTTCTTGAAAAACAGTCTTTATTTTAGGGGTGTCGGTTTGTTCTGGGTTTTGCCTTACTTACTGATTCTCATTCTTTGTTTCTTCACTACAATATAGTTTTATTATGTACGTTGGTTTGTTCTGGGTATTTTCCTTACTTACCCATGTACTATCCTACATGGGTATATCCTTACTTTATTTTAGTTTTTTGGTTTATTTTTCATTATTCATATTTGTTGCATAGTTGTTTTTTCTTTATTTTTATTTATTCAAATTATGATTGTATTTTATTGTGATACTTATTCGTTTTCATTTGGATTTTCCTTGATAGTTATTTTAATTGATATTTATTTATGATCATATTTCATTCATTTTTAAAAGGATAATCTGTCATGCTACAGATTGCTCTCCTCCAGAAGTGATTAGTTCAGACCATACTTTGAGTTTGTCTGAAATAATTGCTTATGATATTTATTATATATTACATTTCTTGACTTCCTTCCCATTTCTATCTTTGCTTCTTCATATTTGAGCTTACATATATTTTTTTTTTAATTGATTTTCCTTTATAGTTATTGTCATCTGAGGTTTATTATTATTTATTTTCGTTTTTTCTTAACTTGGTGTTTTATCCTTGGGATATTAATTCCCTAACATTCCCTAACACGTGAGCTGGGGCAGTTCAGAGAGGCACTTTTGGCTACATATACTCTGCTGGCCATACTACACTACTCATTGAGATCAGAGGGAATTCATCTCTGCTCAAAATATAATAATACTGCTGGAATTATCTACAGACAGTCATTAATAAAAATTATAAAAGAATAGTCTATTTTACGACTATTAAAAAAAAATATCTTTGGATACCTTACTTCGTATTTGCTCAGTTATTTTTCTTCTCAGTTATTATTCTTAATTGTTAGCTCTGCTGATATATTATTTCTTATCATGGTTGGAAGCTCTTTTAATATAATTATCACTAGTTATTAAGTGTAAAGTTTTTTATTTGAATTCTCTGTTATTCTTTTGTTGTTATTACAATCTGCTTCTGGTCATTGGTAGCATATATGTTATTATATTTTTGTTTTTCTTAGTTCTTATGAATTGTTCCACTGGTTTCATGTTCTTGCAATTATTCTTCTAATTGTCTTTATTATAATTGACATTTATTTTATGATCATAGTTATATTATTGTTTTTTTTTTCTTTTTCAAAAATTATTTCGCTCTTGTTTATATCCAAATTAATCCTTTATTTATAATATTTATGTGGTCATTGTTTCTCCTTGTATTGCATAAAGGTTTTATTATTTTTATTGCAAAACAAGTTTATTCATTTTAATTGTATCAGTAGTTTTTATCGTTTTTTAGAGTTTGGGTAATTCAAGAACTACTCCATATTAAATGCTGTTAATTATTGTGGCAAGTTGATCTTATGTGATAGTGGTCATTCTAAATTCAACTTCTTCCATTCCACATTATTTTTCATAAATAATCGGTTGTAAGTGTTCTTACTTCTTTTTTAAAATTTTTGTACATTTTTCAAAATTCCATTTCTTCATCTTCAAAATTATTTCATAAATAGTTGGTCGTAAGTTGATCTTACTATATTTTTGAATTTGTTTGTTTTAACTTCAAAATATTCTTTTTCTTGATTTCCGAAATTAGTATCGTAAATAATTGTTTGTAAGTTGATCTGAATATGCTTTAGAATTTTGTAGTTTTGTTATTAAAAATTCTAAATTCTTTTTGTATATTTACAAATTAAAGTTCATACATTGTTGGTTGTAAGTTGAACTTACTATATTTTTTAATTTTTAACTTCAAAATTCTTTTCTTTATTTTCAAAAATTATTTCATAAATAGTTGGTTGTAAGTTGATCTTACTATATTTTTAAATTTTGCTGTTTTAAATTCCAAATTCTTTTCTTTATTTCCAAAATGAGTTTCATAAATAATTGTTTGTTTATCGCTGCATCGCGGCAGTGAGCGTCATTGATATATAGAGTAAACCAGTCTGCAGTGACCTTGACCGCCAACGATATTGGTGTCGCAGGCATATGAACAGCTGGCTTCAGCGATTCGCGACTTGTTTTTTGTCGTGGCTTAGCCGAGACCATTTTTCTCTCTCATTTGTTTCTCTGCATTTCGAGTGATCGGTTCGTGGACTGGCGGCCTGGTTATGTGCTCAGTATCTTCATCTACCATGCACGAATAATTTAAAGTGTCTCAGGTGAGCAGCTGTATCTATTTACTGTTAATCTAATTTAATAATGGGGTTAGCCTTATTAATTAATAATGAGAATGTGTGTTGATTCGTGTGTCTGTCTGTGTTGCACATGTCAAATCATGTGTTTGCGAGCCCTAAAAATCTTGCACTTTACTATCAAGGATTAAATGTAAAAAATAATTATATAGAAAAGCTAAAATTTAAATTGAGTGTGCCAAGCAAAAGCGTTACATAATTTAAAGTGAATATTTAATTTTGAGAAGCTTAAAGAAAGTAAATGGGCTAATTCTTAAGTTGACTCATTGATGGTTTCAATAAAAGTGTCACAGAGTGGTGCATGTGTGTCGAGGCGAGAGTGAGTGTGAGCAAGAGCATTTCCTGACACCCAGTACATATAAAATATTTTCTAGGGTTCTCGAGCAACCGAGGGATGGGGTGTCAATGTGATGATGACTGCCCACCCGTCATCATCAGCAGAGAACAAGCTGTAAATGCTCCTCCATGCCGCCAGTCACGCACAGGCTCCAGTACATTGATAACACCGATTTAGAAAGAACATCTACTCTTTATTACCGGCACCACTGCTGACCATCTTAACCACAGGCCCGAAATCAAACCTCCAGTCTTAGAAACACAGGTGGTTCTTTCTATTATTATTAACTTTTGACACCTTCAGCATTTCTTCAGTTCTAAGCAGGAAGACATGTGCACACAAACTTGTGAAGTTGTAAAACTTTAAATCTGTAAACTTGTAAATTTTGGTGAGAACATGCACAATGCATGTGTAAGACTGGTTCCTTTTCACTGTGTAATGGTGGATCCCATTCTGACTTTGCCGATTAATTTACATTATTGAAATAGTTTTCTAGTTTTGACGTTCTTATGTAAAGGTGTATATATATATATATTATAACTCTACTTCTATGCGTTATTGTTATGTCGTGTTGTGTGTGAGTACCTACCTGCTGTCTGATCTTGCAGATTCTTCCGACTAGGGCGTGTGGATTTTGGATTTGAAGTTCGCAAGCTAGTAATCTCAAATTATTACAACAACACACAAAATAGGTTACTTTAAAGGGGGAGAGTTTTGTGAGACTGGTAGGCTTTATCGTACAACAATAAAACACTGTTATATGGGGTAATAAAACGTTGTTTATTACACCAACAACACACAAGAATAGAATGGTTATTATTATATGATTTTCTTATAGTCTAAACAATGAATCAATGTTTTCCGATTGGTCAATAGTTGAAAGAAACTGAACTCGTTCTTTGGCGAGTTAATTGCAATTTAAATTTTACTTTATTAATTGATTTGAATTTAATTAAATTTATTTAATTAAATTGAATCTAAATGTTCATGAAACAAAATATAAAACTCTGAAATTAATTAGAATAATTAATTAAAATAAATTAGACGTGACAGTCTAGTTCACGTTATTTCATTTCTAGTGATTCTACTTCTGATCTACTGCAGTATGATCTAAGATTAGATTGTCAGTTAAGATTTGTATAGCGCTTTTATACTACTTCTATTTCTTAACTATAACTTACTAAAGCCTTAAACTGCTATACAGATTATCACAACGAATTTACTTTTTAATTACTAGAGTCTTTGCTTTTTGTTTGGCACCTGAATTATTTGAATTACAATGTTTTAATTGAAAAATAGAAAATTTGATCTGAAAAATAAATAAGTGGATTTTGCTTTCCTGTTACTGAAGAGGATGTCGTCCCGATTTGTCCCTCGTCGATTCGAGTCCTTGGTTAGAGAAAGTAATCTGCTTAGAACTGCTGGATTCGGTCGTGGAGTTCAAAATTCGGCAACACTCTGCTTCCTTGCTGTTTGTGAATATTTTAACGTCTGCTGCTGTCCGCTGGAACTGCTTCCTGTCCCTCGTCGATTCGCACGTTGCACGTCAGCGTGTGTGTATGTGCTTCGTTCGGGTGGTCGCTCTGCTCGTCAGCTGTTCACCAATAATTTAGACGGCCTCTCTGCTGTATTCTTGAAGTCTGGTCTTGAAGTCGGGTGGATCTCTTGCGTGCTTATGACTAACTGGTAGTACACAATAAGCTTGGTTGATGTACTGAAGAGTATCTCGCCTTTACGTAACAATTACGAGCTATACAGATGATCTGTACTTAGTGTGTTCGTAATTGCGTGTGTGTTGACCACGTAGAGTCTTCTTGTTGATCTTCACCACTTTGGTTACTAGACGATCGAAGGACTACGTCTTAACTTCGTGAGTACTGACAGAAGAGTGAGGTTTCAACCAGAAAACACCGCACTAGCCGGGGCTCGCGTGAAATGATTTCATTGGCTGGCACACTCTCCCTACCACATAAAATTTTGAATTCCCTTGGTCCGTGAGAATGAAGTTAGGTTCCCACAGACGGAGAATTTAATATTATTATCTAATATAATTATCCGGCGGAACCAATTTGCCGCTGCGGATATCCTATGCTTATTTAATTTTGCAATAACTTGGTTGCAAACCAAGTTGTGTGAAATCTAAAATATACAATCTGTCAGAAATTATTATCTTTATAACATTCTAAAATCTCATTACTGTAACTCTATTTTTACAGAAGTTATTCAATTATTTTAATTAACTCTTTCATTTGTTAATTATATTGCATCAAATTTGCACACGTCATTATTAATATCTCGGTAAACATTTTGGCTATATTGGATTTCACCTTTACTTATTAGTTTCCGAGATATTAATAATTAACAGTTTGGGTGTGGTCGCTTCCTTGTACAGCGAACTGATTACATAATGACACGTGTGCGTCGCTTTACACAGCATTATTTTCAATGCGCTACATTCAAATGGAGTTTTGACTGTTACATTTTATTTAAATATGCTTTCAGTATGCGGTAAACATATAACCCCAAATAGTTAATATTTGGTGCCGTTATATATTCCCACACCCGCTTTAAAAAAAAAATGAATGTAATAATTACAGTTATTTTTTTTTCTTAATCATTACACACATATTCTGTAATCATTATACTTATTACCTATACATTGTATTACTTATTCAAAAGAAAAACATACATGTGTGTTAATATTATTTCATTACATACAACTTAATTCTACATACTCTTGTTAATAATATTACATTTGAAATTATCTGCGTATTAATGTTTTTATAACGGCTAGTATCTTTGTTTGTAAACAGTGGCACACGCACAAAAGAATTTGCTGACAGTATTTACAACCGTTATCGCCTGGCGCGCGTCTAATTGCTTGACCTAGTTTCAAATGTCGGTCAGCAGGTTATCGCGTCACGTAACTATTTCCTGCTGTGTGCTCGTCCAGTTATACACGCCTATTATTTACCGCGATAGAAAAACCTTATTATTATTAATACACAAGCTATCTACAATTATTATTAATAATATTATAAAACACAAATTACTTATTTTAATTTTAATTATTATAATACAATTATTATTAACACTAAATACTATTTATTTTTTTTTTAAAGTCTTATTATTTCGTCGCGACGCGCTTTGGAACGCCATGCTACTCAAAGTATTTTCTCAAAGAGCTCGCATGGTATTTACCGATCGTTTTCGTTCGGTCGAGCGTCGTAACGATAAACGTGTGAGGTGCGAGTTGTTGAGCCAACAGATAGGGACCATTATATAAACGAAAAAACTTCGCGGCCACATTTATGTCTCTTCGGCCTACAGGATTCGCCTTGAGCAGTACTTTCTCACCTACTACAAAGTTCGTTAGTTTATGAGTCGTATTAAATTTGTCTGCCCTTTTTCGCCCTTTTTCAACTATTCTTTCCCTCACAAGTTGATTTTTACATTGCACCGGCAGAGGTAGATTATAAGTCTTTGGCCTAGTTAAATAATTATTCCAAAACCTCTCTGGCGTGGTTCCAGAGTCTAATTCTGCTGGTGTGTATTCCGTGGTATCGTGATAACTCTCATTTATTGCCTTTTCGAAGAATGGTAAGAACTCGGGCCATTTACTTTGTTCCTTATAGCAATAGATACGGAACATTTTACCGATTTCCCGATTCACCCTTTCGGCAAGGTTTCCCTGTGGTCGTCGTATCGAGGTTAGGACTGCTTTGATACCGTTACGTTCCAGGGTGGCTGCCCAGTGTTTGTTTTGGAATTGCTTTCCCTGGTCACTAAGTACGTTCCTTATTGGTCCATGTTGTGGGATATACTTATTAAGTATAATATTTAAAACGGACTTTGTGGTGGGCCTAGGGATCGCATAAAGGCTAACTTTTTTAGTAAACACATCGACGCAAACTACCATGTGTTTTAGATTTCTGGTAGCCTTGGGTAATGGTCCCAGAAAGTCGATGGCGATCATCTGTCCCTTACCTTCCGTTATCACATTGGCCATGGGAACGTAAGTGTGCAAGTTTGGTACTTTCGCTGTCTGGCATGGATAACATGTTTTTAGCAATTTCTTTACCCTACGGTACATGTTGGTAATTGTAAAATCCTCCTGCAATATTTTGACACATTTTACAGGAGATGCGTGCGCCATTTTTATATGTAAAGATTGTGTTACACACGCAAGCATCGCTGGAGACAATACCACTTTCCATTCGCCCTGTAACAATTTATACAATATATTGTCTTGTATAAGATAGTGAGGATTTGGGTGAGCTGCTAACATTAGCTTTTTAGCAAGGAGTGCGAGGTTATCGTCCTGCTCGCGTCCTAAGTTCTGTAGCATATTAGTAGCTTCAGGCGCGACCGTGTATTGCATATTTAACACTCTCAACTCGTCGTCAGCTGCTTCATATACCTCCTCCTTTTCTACGGGCGGATATCTACTTAGAGTGTCTGCGGTGGTATTCTCAGATCCTTTGCAATATTTAATAGTGAATGAGTACTCCTGAATAGCTAACACCTATCGTGTTAGTCGGGAATTTGCTAATCGACATTTTAATATAAACGATAACGCCTGATTATCAGTGTGGATCTCGAAATGGGTACCGTATAGGTAGTGTCTGAATTTTCTGAGTGCGTTTATTATGGCGAGTATTTCTTTCTCGGAAGTACAATAGTGCAACTCAGCGCCTTTGAGCGTTCTATTGGCGTATGCTACAACATGAAGACTACCTTGTTCGTCTTCTTGGTGCAACACGGCGCCGATAGCGTACTCGCTAGCGTCAGTGTACATTACGTACTTCCTACCCTGCTGTGGATGGAACAATTGTAAATTAGATTGGAACAGGCCCTTAACCCTCTCAAACGCATCGTTCTGTTCAGAACCCCATTTCCACTTTATATTTTTGCGTACCAGCTGTAGCAACGGGACTGTATATTCGGCGTATTTGCTGGTGAATTTCCTGTAGTATCCCGTGAGTCCAAGGAATGCTCGCAGTGCTTTGAGGTTCTTGGGCACCGGGAACTCCACAATACTCCTGAGCTTCTCTGGGTCCGTACTGATACCTGTAGCTGAGATTATATGTCCCAGGAACTTCATTTGAGACTTTACAAACTCGCACTTGTGTAGTTTGAGCTTGATGTTGGCTAACCCCAGCTTCTGGAAGACGCTCCGCAGGTGCTCGAAGTGTTCCTCCAACGTGCGGGATATGACGAGGATGTCATCAACGAATATTACAGTGTATGGGTCTACCTCAGGTCCTAGAGCTCTCTCGAGGCATCTTACAATCGCAGCGAGACTCGTGCTAAGGCCAAAAGGTACCACCTTGTGTTGATAGCATTTGTTATTGAATATAAATGCTGTATACTTACGATCTTGCTCACACAGCGGGACCTGCCAGAAGCTTGCTGTTAGATCTAACTTCGTGAGGTACCTGGCTCCTTCACATTTAATGAAGAGGTCCTCCGCTGTCGGTGCGCAGTCAAACTCTTTCTCTACTAGACTGTTTAAGTTCCTCATATCCAGGCAGAGTCGGATTTCTCCAGTCTTCTTGCGGACGACCAGCAGTGGGTTGAGGAAGCTGCTATTGGATCTCTCTATAATATCTTCTTCCAACATCCGCTGTATCTCCTGCTGGACCTCAGCCTGGTATTTTATAGGGACCTGGTAGATTCTCCTTATGAACTTCTCCGGCTCTGTGAGGTGGATTCTGTGTTCATACACTGACGAGATTGAATGTTCTTCACTGAAGATATCGCTGAATTCTTCTTGCAGCGACGACAATCTCCGTTCAGTTCGGGAATCTAAGGTGGTCTCCCCCTCTTCACATTCTTTATAATGAATTACTTGTTTTGGTGGCCGTGTGATTTTAATTGGGTCACCATGGTTTTGTGTGTGTGTGTATGTGTGTTCAATTTAAAAGTGTAACTAACATTGTCAATGGTACATTTTAATGAGTGTTCACTGGTGTTAATTTCCGCGCGTATTTGTTCTAATACATCTACCCCCAATAACATATCACATATTAAATTGTTTATACCCACTACACACACTTCAAATTGCACTTTGTCTAGCATGATAGTTATATAGTATTGAGTGTCAATTTTTTCTTTTGTATCGGTAGCGGTTCGTATATAAAATTGATTGATTGGGAGTGATGGGGCCGTACGAAAATATTTTTTATTGGTACGCAGGAACCTTTCACTGACGCCGGAAACAACGCTACCAGTGTCCAACAAAATCCGTGTGGGAACGCTATTGACAAAGGCGTGTAACACCGGACACGCCGCGCTCACAGGCCTTTGTCGCGTGGGACCGGATTCTAGCAACGGATCCCTGACATCCGGTGGGAACACATTATTAACTGGCACACAAGTTACATAATTAAAAGTACACATTTCACACAATATATAATCCTTATAATTAACATGCTTATATTTACACAATTTTGCCGAATTTATAGCGCGTCCTTGCTGGATGCGCATTTTGGCACGTTTTTTGTAGCTTGGTAATTTTTCGATTTATTGTTCGAGTTTTTATTGCCCTGGGAGTCGCTGTCTTTTTCAGTTGTATCAGCTTTGGCTACTTCGACCGTTTGAATCGCTCTAATTTGTGCCCCGTCGTTGCCCTTACCCTGCCCCTTTGGTCTACCAAAATTTTGTTTTCCCTTGTACTCAAAGGTTTTATTTGGCTGTTTTGACGGTGTTTGGGGTGGAGTAGAACTGGTACTCGGTTTTTGATCCGTTTGCTGATGGTACTGTAGTCGCGTATTCTGCCCTTCATTATTTCGGCGAAAATCGGGATTATAACGCCACCCACCAAAATCAAAAACCGTCTCACTTTGGGACACTAGAATGAGGAGTTCGTCTATCGTGTGAATACCCTGCGTAAATACAGCTACTCTAATGTTATGATTAAAATGGTAGGCAAGCTTCGTGACTATGTCAATCTCCGCAAATGCTGGGGTTAAATGCTTCGCGCGTTCGACCTGCTGGATTATATAATTTTCGGCGGTAATACCCATTTTCTTATCAAATCGGCCATATTCCAGTTCATTGCGCAGAAGTCGTTGGGTATGCGAGTTCCAGTACCGGCTTTCAAATTTTTGTTTGAACTCCGCGTATGTGGACACTCTATCGCGTACAATGTTATACCACTTACGCGCCGAATCACGCATCGCGTTAACCACCCACTGTATTTTGTCTTGATCTTCTAGTCGGGAACCTACTCTAGCCATTTCACTCTCACACGGTAATAAAAATTCAATGGGGTTTTCGTTATTTTCCCCCGTAAAATACACGCGATTTTTCTCGTCGACAGGACCTTGTACCAAAATATTTGGAGCAGATCTCCTTCGTACCTCCTGTCGTACTTTCAAAATCTCGTCGTTTAACGTTTGTAAGACACTCTCTTTATTAGAGTCAATGTTAGATCGCGTCTCTACAATTGAAGCGTCTAATTTATCTACTCGTCGTTGCGTTTCGGTCACGTCCGCGTGAATCTTTACCTCTATAGAGATTCGACCTTCCTTGAGACGTCTAGGGTTTGCTTCTCGCAGCGGGTTATGTGATCCTTGAACCGGCCTTCCATACGTGTTACTTGTTCAATAAACGATTTTTGCATAGTGGTCTCAAAAACCTTAAACCGTTCATTGATTTTAGTATCGACCGTATTTACTCTTTCACCGATCTCTGCGACTCTCGCGGTTAGCTCTTTATTACTCTCCGCGATTTTTGCATTGCTTTCCGCGATTTCGGTGACTTTAGCGGTCAACTCGTTTACGCTTTCGTCTATTTTCGCAGTTAATTCTTTACTACTTTCTTTATTACTTTGCTTAATCTCGGCGTTTATGTCAGCGTTGCTTTGATCTAATTTCTCGGTTAGACTAACTCTCTGCGCCTCGATATTAGATTTTAATTCTGCGATATTTATCTCAGCATTGGCTGTTATTTGTTCAAATTTCGCGTTCATATTAGCGGTTAATTCGGCGTTCATTTGCTGTATTTGTTTAAGTATTTTATCCATATCCATTTTAAATAGACAACAATGTCAAATATAAACAATTTAAAATACACAGAACAGTTTCAAATACACACAATAACTTTACCGTTGTACAAACGCCAGTCACAAAACTCTTTGGGGATTGTTTAGTTGGACGCCAGCTGTTTTACGAATTAAAACAGCAAAGTTTGTTTTAAAGTGAAAATTAAATTTAAATTGAATTTAATTAATTTAATTTAATTTGATCTTGCCCCACGTTCCGGGCAAGCCATTTATAACTCTACTTCTATGCGTTATTGTTATGTCGTGTTGTGTGTGAGTACCTACCTGCTGTCTGATCTTGCAGATTCTTCCGACTAGGGCGTGTGGATTTTGGATTTGAAGTTCGCAAGCTAGTAATCTCAAATTATTACAACAACACACAAAATAGGTTACTTTAAAGGGGGAGAGTTTTGTGAGACTGGTAGGCTTTATCGTACAACAATAAAACACTGTTATATGGGGTAATAAAACGTTGTTTATTACACCAACAACACACAAGAATAGAATGGTTATTATTATATGATTTTCTTATAGTCTAAACAATGAATCAATGTTTTCCGATTGGTCAATAGTTGAAAGAAA
The DNA here is from genome assembly GCA_034769895.1 of Magicicada septendecula. Lineage (NCBI taxonomy): Eukaryota > Metazoa > Arthropoda > Insecta > Hemiptera > Cicadidae > Magicicada > Magicicada septendecula. Next base: position 497,365,809 of record CM068368.1, read on the forward strand.
CTGAACTCGTTCTTTGGCGAGTTAATTGCAATTTAAATTTTACTTTATTAATTGATTTGAATTTAATTAAATTTATTTAATTAAATTGAATCTAAATGTTCATGAAACAAAATATAAAACTCTGAAATTAATTAGAATAATTAATTAAAATAAATTAGACGTGACAGTCTAGTTCACGTTATTTCATTTCTAGTGATTCTACTTCTGATCTACTGCAGTATGATCTAAGATTAGATTGTCAGTTAAGATTTGTATAGCGCTTTTATACTACTTCTATTTCTTAACTATAACTTACTAAAGCCTTAAACTGCTATACAGATTATCACAACGAATTTACTTTTTAATTACTAGAGTCTTTGCTTTTTGTTTGGCACCTGAATTATTTGAATTACAATGTTTTAATTGAAAAATAGAAAATTTGATCTGAAAAATAAATAAGTGGATTTTGCTTTCCTGTTACTGAAGAGGATGTCGTCCCGATTTGTCCCTCGTCGATTCGAGTCCTTGGTTAGAGAAAGTAATCTGCTTAGAACTGCTGGATTCGGTCGTGGAGTTCAAAATTCGGCAACACTCTGCTTCCTTGCTGTTTGTGAATATTTTAACGTCTGCTGCTGTCCGCTGGAACTGCTTCCTGTCCCTCGTCGATTCGCACGTTGCACGTCAGCGTGTGTGTATGTGCTTCGTTCGGGTGGTCGCTCTGCTCGTCAGCTGTTCACCAATAATTTAGACGTCCTCTCTGCTGTATTCTTGAAGTCTGGTCTTGAAGTCGGGTGGATCTCTTGCGTGCTTATGACTAACTGGTAGTACACAATAAGCTTGGTTGATGTACTGAAGAGTATTTCGCCTTTACGTAACAATTACGAGCTATACAGATGATCTGTACTGACAGAAGAGTACTGACTATACGTGAGTACTGACAGAAGAGTGAGGTTTCAACCAGAAAATACCGCACTAGCCGGGGCTCGCGTGAAATGATTTCATTGGCTGGCACACTCTCCCTACCACATAAAATTTTGAATTCCCTTGGTCCGTGAGAATGAAGTTAGGTTCCCACAGACGGAGAATTTAATATTATTATCTAATATAATTATCCGGCGGAACCAATTTGCCGCTGCGGATATCCTGTCCTTATTTAATTTTGCAATAACTTGGTTGCAAACCAAGTTGTGTGAAATCTAAAATATACAATCTGTCAGAAATTATTATCTTTATAACATTCTAAAATCTCATTACTGTAACTCTATTTTTACAGAAGTTATTCAATTATTTTAATTAACTCTTTCATTTGTTAATTATATTGCATCAAATTTGCACACGTCATTATTAATATCTCGGTAAACATTTTGGCTATATTGGATTTCACCTTTACTTATTAGTTTCCGAGATATTAATAATTAACAGTTTGGGTGTGGTCGCTTCCTTGTACAGCGAACTGATTACATAATGACCACGTGTGCGTCGCTTTACACAGCATTATTTTCAATGCGCTACATTCAAATGGAGTTTTGACTGTTACATTTTATTTAAATATGCTTTCAGTATGCGGTAAACATATAACCCCAAATAGTTAATATTTGGTGCCGTTATATATTCCCACACCCGCTTTAAAAAAAAAAAGAATGTAATAATTACAGTTATTTTTTTTTTCTTAATTATTACACACATATTCTGTAATCATTATACTTATTACCTATACATTGTATTACTTATTCAAAAGAAAAACATACATGTGTGTTAATATTATTTCATTACATACAACTTAATTCTACATACTCTTGTTAATAATATTACATTTGAAATTATCTGCGTATTAATGTTTTTATAACGGCTAGTATCTTTGTTTGTAAACAGTGGCACACGCACAAAAGAATTTGCTGACAGTATTTACAACCGTTATCGCCTGGCGCGCGTCTAATTGCTTGACCTAGTTTCAAATGTCGGTCAGCAGGTTATCGCGTCACGTAACTATTTCCTGCTGTGTGCTCGTCCAGTTATACACGCCTATTATTTACCGCGATAGAAAAACCTTATTATTATTAATACACAAGCTATCTACAATTATTATTAATAATATTATAAAACACAAATTACTTATTTTAATTTTAATTATTATAATACAATTATTATTAACTCTAAATACTATTTATTTTTTTTTTAAAGTCTTATTATTTCGTCGCGACGCGCTTTGGAACGCCATGCTACTCAAAGTATTTTCTCAAAGAGCTCGCATGGTATTTACCGATCGTTTTCGTTCGGTCGAGCGTCGTAACGATAAACGTGTGAGGTGCGAGTTGTTGAGCCAACAGATAGGGACCATTATATAAACGAAAAAACTTCGCGGCCACATTTATGTCTCTTCGGCCTACAGGATTCGCCTTGAGCAGTACTTTCTCACCTACTACAAAGTTCGTTAGTTTATGAGTCGTATTAAATTTGTCTGCCCTTTTTCGCCCTTTTTCAACTATTCTTTCCCTCACAAGTTGATTTTTACATTGCACCGGCAGAGGTAGATTATAAGTCTTTGGCCTAGTTAAATAATTATTCCAAAACCTCTCTGGCGTGGTTCCAGAGTCTAATTCTGCTGGTGTGTATTCCGTGGTATCGTGATAACTCTCATTTATTGCCTTTTCGAAGAATGGTAAGAACTCGGGCCATTTACTTTGTTCCTTATAGCAATAGATACGGAACATTTTACCGATTTCCCGATTCACCCTTTCGGCAAGGTTTCCCTGTGGTCGTCGTATCGAGGTTAGGACTGCTTTGATACCGTTACGTTCCAGGGTGGCTGCCCAGTGTTTGTTTTGGAATTGCTTTCCCTGGTCACTAAGTACGTTCCTTATTGGTCCATGTTGTGGGATATACTTATTAAGTATAATATTTAAAACGGACTTTGTGGTGGGCCTAGGGATCGCATAAAGGCTAACTTTTTTAGTAAACACATCGACGCAAACTACCATGTGTTTTAGATTTCTGGTAGCCTTGGGTAATGGTCCCAGAAAGTCGATGGCGATCATCTGTCCCTTACCTTCCGTTATCACATTGGCCATGGGAACGTAAGTGTGCAAGTTTGGTACTTTCGCTGTCTGGCATGGATAACATGTTTTTAGCAATTTCTTTACCCTACGGTACATGTTGGTAATTGTAAAATCCTCCTGCAATATTTTGACACATTTTACAGGAGATGCGTGCGCCATTTTTATATGTAAAGATTGTGTTACACACGCAAGCATCGCTGGAGACAATACCACTTTCCATTCGCCCTGTAACAATTTATACAATATATTGTCTTGTATAAGATAGTGAGGATTTGGGTGAGCTGCTAACATTAGCTTTTTAGCAAGGAGTGCGAGGTTATCGTCCTGCTCGCGTCCTAAGTTCTGTAGCATATTAGTAGCTTCAGGCGCGACCGTGTATTGCATATTTAACACTCTCAACTCGTCGTCAGCTGCTTCATATACCTCCTCCTTTTCTACGGGCGGATATCTACTTAGAGTGTCTGCGGTGGTATTCTCAGATCCTTTGCAATATTTAATAGTGAATGAGTACTCCTGAATAGCTAACACCTATCGTGTTAGTCGGGAATTTGCTAATCGACATTTTAATATAAACGATAACGCCTGATTATCAGTGTGGATCTCGAAATGGGTACCGTATAGGTAGTGTCTGAATTTTCTGAGTGCGTTTATTATGGCGAGTATTTCTTTCTCGGAAGTACAATAGTGCAACTCAGCGCCTTTGAGCGTTCTATTGGCGTATGCTACAACATGAAGACTACCTTGTTCGTCTTCTTGGTGCAACACGGCGCCGATAGCGTACTCGCTAGCGTCAGTGTACATTACGTACTTCCTACCCTGCTGTGGATGGAACAATTGTAAATTAGATTGGAACAGGCCCTTAACCCTCTCAAACGCATCGTTCTGTTCAGAACCCCATTTCCACTTTATATTTTTGCGTACCAGCTGTAGCAACGGGACTGTATATTCGGCGTATTTGCTGGTGAATTTCCTGTAGTATCCCGTGAGTCCAAGGAATGCTCGCAGTGCTTTGAGGTTCTTGGGCACCGGGAACTCCACAATACTCCTGAGCTTCTCTGGGTCCGTACTGATACCTGTAGCTGAGATTATATGTCCCAGGAACTTCATTTGAGACTTTACAAACTCGCACTTGTGTAGTTTGAGCTTGATGTTGGCTAACCCCAGCTTCTGGAAGACGCTCCGCAGGTGCTCGAAGTGTTCCTCCAACGTGCGGGATATGACGAGGATGTCATCAACGAATATTACAGTGTATGGGTCTACCTCAGGTCCTAGAGCTCTCTCGAGGCATCTTACAATCGCAGCGAGACTCGTGCTAAGGCCAAAAGGTACCACCTTGTGTTGATAGCATTTGTTATTGAATATAAATGCTGTATACTTACGATCTTGCTCACACAGCGGGACCTGCCAGAAGCTTGCTGTTAGATCTAACTTCGTGAGGTACCTGGCTCCTTCACATTTAATGAAGAGGTCCTCCGCTGTCGGTGCGCAGTCAAACTCTTTCTCTACTAGACTGTTTAAGTTCCTCATATCCAGGCAGAGTCGGATTTCTCCAGTCTTCTTGCGGACGACCAGCAGTGGGTTGAGGAAACTGCTATTGGATCTCTCTATAATATCTTCTTCCAACATCCGCTGTATCTCCTGCTGGACCTCAGCCTGGTATTTTATAGGGACCTGGTAGATTCTCCTTATGAACTTCTCCGGCTCTGTGAGGTGGATTCTGTGTTCATACACTGACGAGATTGAATGTTCTTCACTGAAGATATCGCTGAATTCTTCTTGCAGCGACGACAATCTCCGTTCAGTTCGGGAATCTAAGGTGGTCTCCCCCTCTTCACATTCTTTATAATGAATTACTTGTTTTGGTGGCCGTGTGATTTTAATTGGGTCACCATGGTTTTGTGTGTGTGTGTATGTGTGTTCAATTTAAAAGTGTAACTAACATTGTCAATGGTACATTTTAATGAGTGTTCACTGGTGTTAATTTCCGCGCGTATTTGTTCTAATACATCTACCCCCAATAACATATCACATATTAAATTGTTTATACCCACTACACACACTTCAAATTGCACTTTGTCTAGCATGATAGTTATATAGTATTGAGTGTCAATTTTTTCTTTTGTATCGGTAGCGGTTCGTATATAAAATTGATTGATTGGGAGTGATGGGGCCGTACGAAAATATTTTTTATTGGTACGCAGGAACCTTTCACTGACGCCGGAAACAACGCTACCAGTATCCAACAAAATCCGTGTGGGAACGCTATTGACAAAGGCGTGTAACACCGGACACGCCGCGCTCACAGGCCTTTGTCGCGTGGGACCGGATTCTAGCAACGGATCCCTGACATCCGGTGGGAACACATTATTAACTGGCACACAAGTTACATAATTAAAAGTACACATTTCACACAATATATAATCCTTATAATTAACATGCTTATATTTACACAATTTTGCCGAATTTATAGCGCGTCCTTGCTGGATGCGCATTTTGGCACGTTTTTTGTAGCTTGGTAATTTTTCGATTTATTGTTCGAGTTTTTATTGCCCTGGGAGTCGCTGTCTTTTTCAGTTGTATCAGCTTTGGCTACTTCGACCGTTTGAATCGCTCTAATTTGTGCCCCGTCGTTGCCCTTACCCTGCCCCTTTGGTCTACCAAAATTTTGTTTTCCCTTGTACTCAAAGGTTTTATTTGGCTGTTTTGACGGTGTTTGGGGTGGAGTAGAACTGGTACTCGGTTTTTGATCCGTTTGCTGATGGTACTGTAGTCGCGTATTCTGCCCTTCATTATTTCGGCGAAAATCGGGATTATAACGCCACCCACCAAAATCAAAAACCGTCTCACTTTGGGACACTAGAATGAGGAGTTCGTCTATCGTGTGAATACCCTGCGTAAATACAGCTACTCTAATGTTATGATTAAAATGGTAGGCAAGCTTCGTGACTATGTCAATCTCCGCAAATGCTGGGGTTAAATGCTTCGCGCGTTCGACCTGCTGGATTATATAATTTTCGGCGGTAATACCCATTTTCTTATCAAATCGGCCATATTCCAGTTCATTGCGCAGAAGTCGTTGGGTATGCGAGTTCCAGTACCGGCTTTCAAATTTTTGTTTGAACTCCGCGTATGTGGACACTCTATCGCGTACAATGTTATACCACTTACGCGCCGAATCACGCATCGCGTTAACCACCCACTGTATTTTGTCTTGATCTTCTAGTCGGGAACCTACTCTAGCCATTTCACTCTCACACGGTAATAAAAATTCAATGGGGTTTTCGTTATTTTCCCCCGTAAAATACACGCGATTTTTCTCGTCGACAGGACCTTGTACCAAAATATTTGGAGCAGATCTCCTTCGTACCTCCTGTCGTACTTTCAAAATCTCGTCGTTTAACGTTTGTAAGACACTCTCTTTATTAGAGTCAATGTTAGATCGCGTCTCTACAATTGAAGCGTCTAATTTATCTACTCGTCGTTGCGTTTCGGTCACGTCCGCGTGAATCTTTACCTCTATAGAGATTCGACCTTCCTTGAGACGTCTAGGGTTTGCTTCTCGCAGCGGGTTATGTGATCCTTGAACCGGCCTTCCATACGTGTTACTTGTTCAATAAACGATTTTTGCATAGTGGTCTCAAAAACCTTAAACCGTTCATTGATTTTAGTATCGACCGTATTTACTCTTTCACCGATCTCTGCGACTCTCGCGGTTAGCTCTTTATTACTCTCCGCGATTTTTGCATTGCTTTCCGCGATTTCGGTGACTTTAGCGGTCAACTCGTTTACGCTTTCGTCTATTTTCGCAGTTAATTCTTTACTACTTTCTTTATTACTTTGCTTAATCTCGGCGTTTATGTCAGCGTTGCTTTGATCTAATTTCTCGGTTAGACTAACTCTCTGCGCCTCGATATTAGATTTTAATTCTGCGATATTTATCTCAGCATTGGCTGTTATTTGTTCAAATTTCGCGTTCATATTAGCGGTTAATTCGGCGTTCATTTGCTGTATTTGTTTAAGTATTTTATCCATATCCATTTTAAATAGACAACAATGTCAAATATAAACAATTTAAAATACACAGAACAGTTTCAAATACACACAATAACTTTACCGTTGTACAAACGCCAGTCACAAAACTCTTTGGGGATTGTTTAGTTGGACGCCAGCTGTTTTACGAATTAAAACAGCAAAGTTTGTTTTAAAGTGAAAATTAAATTTAAATTGAATTTAATTAATTTAATTTAATTTGATCTTGCCCCACGTTCCGGGCAAGCCATTTATAACTCTACTTCTATGCGTTATTGTTATGTCGTGTTGTGTGTGAGTACCTACCTGCTGTCTGATCTTGCAGATTCTTCCGACTAGGGCGTGTGGATTTTGGATTTGAAGTTCGCAAGCTAGTAATCTCAAATTATTACAACAACACACAAAATAGGTTACTTTAAAGGGGGAGAGTTTTGTGAGACTGGTAGGCTTTATCGTACAACAATAAAACACTGTTATATGGGGTAATAAAACGTTGTTTATTACACCAACAACACACAAGAATAGAATGGTTATTATTATATGATTTTCTTATAGTCTAAACAATGAATCAATGTTTTCCGATTGGTCAATAGTTGAAAGAAACTGAACTCGTTCTTTGGCGAGTTAATTGCAATTTAAATTTTACTTTATTAATTGATTTGAATTTAATTAAATTTATTTAATTAAATTGAATCTAAATGTTCATGAAACAAAATATAAAACTCTGAAATTAATTAGAATAATTAATTAAAATAAATTAGACGTGACAGTCTAGTTCACGTTATTTCATTTCTAGTGATTCTACTTCTGATCTACTGCAGTATGATCTAAGATTAGATTGTCAGTTAAGATTTGTATAGCGCTTTTATACTACTTCTATTTCTTAACTATAACTTACTAAAGCCTTAAACTGCTATACAGATTATCACAACGAATTTACTTTTTAATTACTAGAGTCTTTGCTTTTTGTTTGGCACCTGAATTATTTGAATTACAATGTTTTAATTGAAAAATAGAAAATTTGATCTGAAAAATAAATAAGTGGATTTTGCTTTCCTGTTACTGAAGAGGATGTCGTCCCGATTTGTCCCTCGTCGATTCGAGTCCTTGGTTAGAGAAAGTAATCTGCTTAGAACTGCTGGATTCGGTCGTGGAGTTCAAAATTCGGCAACACTCTGCTTCCTTGCTGTTTGTGAATATTTTAACGTCTGCTGCTGTCCGCTGGAACTGCTTCCTGTCCCTCGTCGATTCGCACGTTGCACGTCAGCGTGTGTGTATGTGCTTCGTTCGGGTGGTCGCTCTGCTCGTCAGCTGTTCACCAATAATTTAGACGTCCTCTCTGCTGTATTCTTGAAGTCTGGTCTTGAAGTCGGGTGGATCTCTTGCGTGCTTATGACTAACTGGTAGTACACAATAAGCTTGGTTGATGTACTGAAGAGTATCTCGCCTTTACGTAACAATTACGAGCTATACAGATGATCTGTACTGACAGAAGAGTACTGACTATACGTGAGTACTGACAGAAGAGTGAGGTTTCAACCAGAAAATACCGCACTAGCCGGGGCTCGCGTGAAATGATTTCATTGGCTGGCACACTCTCCCTACCACATAAAATTTTGAATTCCCTTGGTCCGTGAGAATGAAGTTAGGTTCCCACAGACGGAGAATTTAATATTATTATCTAATATAATTATCCGGCGGAACCAATTTGCCGCTGCGGATATCCTGTGCTTATTTAATTTTGCAATAACTTGGTTGCAAACCAAGTTGTGTGAAATCTAAAATATACAATCTGTCAGAAATTATTATCTTTATAACATTCTAAAATCTCATTACTGTAACTCTATTTTTACAGAAGTTATTCAATTATTTTAATTAACTCTTTCATTTGTTAATTATATTGCATCAAATTTGCACACGTCATTATTAATATCTCGGTAAACATTTTGGCTATATTGGATTTCGCCTTTACTTATTAGTTTCCGAGATATTAATAATTAACAGTTTGGGTGTGGTCGCTTCCTTGTACAGCGAACTGATTACATAATGACCACGTGTGCGTCGCTTTACACAGCATTATTTTCAATGCGCTACATTCAAATGGAGTTTTGACTGTTACATTTTATTTAAATATGCTTTCAGTATGCGGTAAACACATAACCCCAAATAGTTAATATTTGGTGCCGTTATATATTCCCACACCCGCTTTAAAAAAAAAAAGAATGTAATAATTACAGTTATTTTTTTTTTCTTAATTATTACACACATATTCTGTAATCATTATACTTATTACCTATACATTGTATTACTTATTCAAAAGAAAAACATACATGTGTGTTAATATTATTTCATTACATACAACTTAATTCTACATACTCTTGTTAATAATATTACATTTGAAATTATCTGCGTATTAATGTTTTTATAACGGCTAGTATCTTTGTTTGTAAACAGTGGCACACGCACAAAAGAATTTGCTGACAGTATTTACAACCGTTATCGCCTGGCGCGCGTCTAATTGCTTGACCTAGTTTCAAATGTCGGTCAGCAGGTTATCGCGTCACGTAACTATTTCCTGCTGTGTGCTCGTCCAGTTATACACGCCTATTATTTACCGCGATAGAAAAACCTTATTATTATTAATACACAAGCTATCTACAATTATTATTAATAATATTATAAAACACAAATTACTTATTTTAATTTTAATTATTATAATACAATTATTATTAACTCTAAATACTATTTTTTTTTTTTTTAAAGTCTTATTATTTCGTCGCGACGCGCTTTGGAACGCCATGCTACTCAAAGTATTTTCTCAAAGAGCTCGCATGGTATTTACCGATCGTTTTCGTTCGGTCGAGCGTCGTAACGATAAACGTGTGAGGTGCGAGTTGTTGAGCCAACAGATAGGGACCATTATATAAACGAAAAAACTTCGCGGCCACATTTATGTCTCTTCGGCCTACAGGATTCGCCTTGAGCAGTACTTTCTCACCTACTACAAAGTTCGTTAGTTTATGAGTCGTATTAAATTTGTCTGCCCTTTTTCGCCCTTTTTCAACTATTCTTTCCCTCACAAGTTGATTTTTACATTGCACCGGCAGAGGTAGATTATAAGTCTTTGGCCTAGTTAAATAATTATTCCAAAACCTCTCTGGCGTGGTTCCAGAGTCTAATTCTGCTGGTGTGTATTCCGTGGTATCGTGATAACTCTCATTTATTGCCTTTTCGAAGAATGGTAAGAACTCGGGCCATTTACTTTGTTCCTTATAGCAATAGATACGGAACATTTTACCGATTTCCCGATTCACCCTTTCGGCAAGGTTTCCCTGTGGTCGTCGTATCGAGGTTAGGACTGCTTTGATACCGTTACGTTCCAGGGTGGCTGCCCAGTGTTTGTTTTGGAATTGCTTTCCCTGGTCACTAAGTACGTTCCTTATTGGTCCATGTTGTGGGATATACTTATTAAGTATAATATTTAAAACGGACTTTGTGGTGGGCCTAGGGATCGCATAAAGGCTAACTTTTTTAGTAAACACATCGACGCAAACTACCATGTGTTTTAGATTTCTGGTAGCCTTGGGTAATGGTCCCAGAAAGTCGATGGCGATCATCTGTCCCTTACCTTCCGTTATCACATTGGCCATGGGAACGTAAGTGTGCAAGTTTGGTACTTTCGCTGTCTGGCATGGATAACATGTTTTTAGCAATTTATTTACCCTACGGTACATGTTGGTAATTGTAAAATCCTCCTGCAATATTTTGACACATTTTACAGGAGATGCGTGCGCCATTTTTATATGTAAAGATTGTGTTACACACGCAAGCATCGCTGGAGACAATACCACTTTCCATTCGCCCTGTAACAATTTATACAATATATTGTCTTGTATAAGATAGTGAGGATTTGGGTGAGCTGCTAACATTAGCTTTTTAGCAAGGAGTGCGAGGTTATCGTCCTGCTCGCGTCCTAAGTTCTGTAGCATATTAGTAGCTTCAGGCGCGACCGTGTATTGCATATTTAACACTCTCAACTCGTCGTCAGCTGCTTCATATACCTCCTCCTTTTCTACGGGCGGATATCTACTTAGAGTGTCTGCGGTGGTATTCTCAGATCCTTTGCAATATTTAATAGTGAATGAGTACTCCTGAATAGCTAACACCTATCGTGTTAGTCGGGAATTTGCTAATCGACATTTTAATATAAACGATAACGCCTGATTATCAGTGTGGATCTCGAAATGGGTACCGTATAGGTAGTGTCTGAATTTTCTGAGTGCGTTTATTATGGCGAGTATTTCTTTCTCGGAAGTACAATAGTGCAACTCAGCGCCTTTGAGCGTTCTATTGGCGTATGCTACAACATGAAGACTACCTTGTTCGTCTTCTTGGTGCAACACGGCGCCGATAGCGTACTCGCTAGCGTCAGTGTACATTACGTACTTCCTACCCTGCTGTGGATGGAACAATTGTAAATTAGATTGGAACAGGCCCTTAACCCTCTCAAACGCATCGTTCTGTTCAGAACGCCATTTCCACTTTATATTTTTGCGTACCAGCTGTAGCAACGGGACTGTATATTCGGCGTATTTGCTGGTGAATTTCCTGTAGTATCCCGTGAGTCCAAGGAATGCTCGCAGTGCTTTGAGGTTCTTGGGCACCGGGAACTCCACAATACTCCTGAGCTTCTCTGGGTCCGTACTGATACCTGTAGCTGAGATTATATGTCCCAGGAACTTCATTTGAGACTTTACAAACTCGCACTTGTGTAGTTTGAGCTTGATGTTGGCTAACCCCAGCTTCTGGAAGACGCTCCGCAGGTGCTCGAAGTGTTCCTCCAACGTGCGGGATATGACGAGGATGTCATCAACGAATATTACAGTGTATGGGTCTACCTCAGGTCCTAGAGCTCTCTCGAGGCATCTTACAATCGCAGCGAGACTCGTGCTAAGGCCAAAAGGTACCACCTTGTGTTGATAGCATTTGTTATTGAATATAAATGCTGTATACTTACGATCTTGCTCACACAGCGGGACCTGCCAGAAGCTTGCTGTTAGATCTAACTTCGTGAGGTACCTGGCTCCTTCACATTTAATGAAGAGGTCCTCCGCTGTCGGTGCGCAGTCAAACTCTTTCTCTACTAGACTGTTTAAGTTCCTCATATCCAGGCAGAGTCGGATTTCTCCAGTCTTCTTGCGGACGACCAGCAGTGGGTTGAGGAAGCTGCTATTGGATCTCTCTATAATATCTTCTTCCAACATCCGCTGTATCTCCTGCTGGACCTCAGCCTGGTATTTTATAGGGACCTGGTAGATTCTCCTTATGAACTTCTCCGGCTCTGTGAGGTGGATTCTGTGTTCATACACTGACGAGATTGAATGTTCTTCACTGAAGATATCGCTGAATTCTTCTTGCAGCGACGACAATCTCCGTTCAGTTCGGGATTCTAAGGTGGTCTCCCCCTCTTCACATTCTTTATAATGAATTACTTGTTTTGGTGGCCGTGTGATTTTAATTGGGTCACCATGGTTTTGTGTGTGTGTGTATGTGTGTTCAATTTAAAAGTGTAACTAACATTGTCAATGGTACATTTTAATGAGTGTTCACTGGTGTTAATTTCCGCGCGTATTTGTTCTAATACATCTACCCCCAATAACATATCACATATTAAATTGTTTATACCCACTACACACACTTCAAATTGCACTTTGTCTAGCATGATAGTTATATAGTATTGAGTGTCAATTTTTTCTTTTGTATCGGTAGCGGTTCGTATATAAAATTGATTGATTGGGAGTGATGGGGCCGTACGAAAATATTTTTTATTGGTACGCAGGAACCTTTCACTGACGCCGGAAACAACGCTACCAGTATCCAACAAAATCCGTGTGGGAACGCTATTGACAAAGGCGTGTAACACCGGACACGCCGCGCTCACAGGCCTTTGTCGCGTGGGACCGGATTCTAGCAACGGATCCCTGACATCCGGTGGGAACACATTATTAACTGGCACACAAGTTACATAATTAAAAGTACACATTTCACACAATATATAATCCTTATAATTAACATGCTTATATTTACACAATTTTGCCGAATTTATAGCGCGTCCTTGCTGGATGCGCATTTTGGCACGTTTTTTGTAGCTTGGTAATTTTTCGATTTATTGTTCGAGTTTTTATTGCCCTGGGAGTCGCTGTCTTTTTCAGTTGTATCAGCTTTGGCTACTTCGACCGTTTGAATCGCTCTAATTTGTGCCCCGTCGTTGCCCTTACCCTGCCCCTTTGGTCTACCAAAATTTTGTTTTCCCTTGTACTCAAAGGTTTTATTTGGCTGTTTTGACGGTGTTTGGGGTGGAGTAGAACTGGTACTCGGTTTTTGATCCGTTTGCTGATGGTACTGTAGTCGCGTATTCTGCCCTTCATTATTTCGGCGAAAATCGGGATTATAACGCCACCCACCAAAATCAAAAACCGTCTCACTTTGGGACACTAGAATGAGGAGTTCGTCTATCGTGTGAATACCCTGCGTAAATACAGCTACTCTAATGTTATGATTAAAATGGTAGGCAAGCTTCGTGACTATGTCAATCTCCGCAAATGCTGGGGTTAAATGCTTCGCGCGTTCGACCTGCTGGATTATATAATTTTCGGCGGTAATACCCATTTTCTTATCAAATCGGCCATATTCCAGTTCATTGCGCAGAAGTCGTTGGGTATGCGAGTTCCAGTACCGGCTTTCAAATTTTTGTTTGAACTCCGCGTATGTGGACACTCTATCGCGTACAATGTTATACCACTTACGCGCCGAATCACGCATCGCGTTAACCACCCACTGTATTTTGTCTTGATCTTCTAGTCGGGAACCTACTCTAGCCATTTCACTCTCACACGGTAATAAAAATTCAATGGGGTTTTCGTTATTTTCCCCCGTAAAATACACGCGATTTTTCTCGTCGACAGGACCTTGTACCAAAATATTTGGAGCAGATCTCCTTCGTACCTCCTGTCGTACTTTCAAAATCTCGTCGTTTAACGTTTGTAAGACACTCTCTTTATTAGAGTCAATGTTAGATCGCGTCTCTACAATTGAAGCGTCTAATTTATCTACTCGTCGTTGCGTTTCGGTCACGTCCGCGTGAATCTTTACCTCTATAGAGATTCGACCTTCCTTGAGACGTCTAGGGTTTGCTTCTCGCAGCGGGTTATGTGATCCTTGAACCGGCCTTCCATACGTGTTACTTGTTCAATAAACGATTTTTGCATAGTGGTCTCAAAAACCTTAAACCGTTCATTGATTTTAGTATCGACCGTATTTACTCTTTCACCGATCTCTGCGACTCTCGCGGTTAGCTCTTTATTACTCTCCGCGATTTTTGCATTGCTTTCCGCGATTTCGGTGACTTTAGCGGTCAACTCGTTTACGCTTTCGTCTATTTTCGCAGTTAATTCTTTACTACTTTCTTTATTACTTTGCTTAATCTCGGCGTTTATGTCAGCGTTGCTTTGATCTAATTTCTCGGTTAGACTAACTCTCTGCGCCTCGATATTAGATTTTAATTCTGCGATATTTATCTCAGCATTGGCTGTTATTTGTTCAAATTTCGCGTTCATATTAGCGGTTAATTCGGCGTTCATTTGCTGTATTTGTTTAAGTATTTTATCCATATCCATTTTAAATAGACAACAATGTCAAATATAAACAATTTAAAATACACAGAACAGTTTCAAATACACACAATAACTTTACCGTTGTACAAACGCCAGTCACAAAACTCTTTGGGGATTGTTTAGTTGGACGCCAGCTGTTTTACGAATTAAAACAGCAAAGTTTGTTTTAAAGTGAAAATTAAATTTAAATTGAATTTAATTAATTTAATTTAATTTGATCTTGCCCCACGTTCCGGGCAAGCCATTTATAACTCTACTTCTATGCGTTATTGTTATGTCGTGTTGTGTGTGAGTACCTACCTGCTGTCTGATCTTGCAGATTCTTCCGACTAGGGCGTGTGGATTTTGGATTTGAAGTTCGCAAGCTAGTAATCTCAAATTATTACAACAACACACAAAATAGGTTACTTTAAAGGGGGAGAGTTTTGTGAGACTGGTAGGCTTTATCGTACAACAATAAAACACTGTTATATGGGGTAATAAAACGTTGTTTATTACACCAACAACACACAAGAATAGAATGGTTATTATTATATGATTTTCTTATAGTCTAAACAATGAATCAATGTTTTCCGATTGGTCAATAGTTGAAAGAAACTGAACTCGTTCTTTGGCGAGTTAATTGCAATTTAAATTTTACTTTATTAATTGATTTGAATTTAATTAAATTTATTTAATTAAATTGAATCTAAATGTTCATGAAACAAAATATAAAACTCTGAAATTAATTAGAATAATTAATTAAAATAAATTAGACGTGACAGTCTAGTTCACGTTATTTCATTTCTAGTGATTCTACTTCTGATCTACTGCAGTATGATCTAAGATTAGATTGTCAGTTAAGATTTGTATAGCGCTTTTATACTACTTCTATTTCTTAACTATAACTTACTAAAGCCTTAAACTGCTATACAGATTATCACAACGAATTTACTTTTTAATTACTAGAGTCTTTGCTTTTTGTTTGGCACCTGAATTATTTGAATTACAATGTTTTAATTGAAAAATAGAAAATTTGATCTGAAAAATAAATAAGTGGATTTTGCTTTCCTGTTACTGAAGAGGATGTCGTCCCGATTTGTCCCTCGTCGATTCGAGTCCTTGGTTAGAGAAAGTAATCTGCTTAGAACTGCTGGATTCGGTCGTGGAGTTCAAAATTCGGCAACACTCTGCTTCCTTGCTGTTTGTGAATATTTTAACGTCTGCTGCTGTCCGCTGGAACTGCTTCCTGTCCCTCGTCGATTCGCACGTTGCACGTCAGCGTGTGTGTATGTGCTTCGTTCGGGTGGTCGCTCTGCTCGTCAGCTGTTCACCAATAATTTAGACGTCCTCTCTGCTGTATTCTTGAAGTCTGGTCTTGAAGTCGGGTGGATCTCTTGCGTGCTTATGACTAACTGGTAGTACACAATAAGCTTGGTTGATGTACTGAAGAGTATCTCGCCTTTACGTAACAATTACGAGCTATACAGATGATCTGTACTGACAGAAGAGTACTGACTATACGTGAGTACTGACAGAAGAGTGAGGTTTCAACCAGAAAATACCGCACTAGCCGGGGCTCGCGTGAAATGATTTCATTGGCTGGCACACTCTCCCTACCACATAAAATTTTGAATTCCCTTGGTCCGTGAGAATGAAGTTAGGTTCCCACAGACGGAGAATTTAATATTATTATCTAATATAATTATCCGGCGGAACCAATTTGCCGCTGCGGATATCCTGTGCTTATTTAATTTTGCAATAACTTGGTTGCAAACCAAGTTGTGTGAAATCTAAAATATACAATCTGTCAGAAATTATTATCTTTATAACATTCTAAAATCTCATTACTGTAACTCTATTTTTACAGAAGTTATTCAATTATTTTAATTAACTCTTTCATTTGTTAATTATATTGCATCAAATTTGCACACGTCATTATTAATATCTCGGTAAACATTTTGGCTATATTGGATTTCGCCTTTACTTATTAGTTTCCGAGATATTAATAATTAACAGTTTGGGTGTGGTCGCTTCCTTGTACAGCGAACTGATTACATAATGACCACGTGTGCGTCGCTTTACACAGCATTATTTTCAATGCGCTACATTCAAATGGAGTTTTGACTGTTACATTTTATTTAAATATGCTTTCAGTATGCGGTAAACATATAACCCCAAATAGTTAATATTTGGTGCCGTTATATATTCCCACACCCGCTTTAAAAAAAAAATGAATGTAATAATTACAGTTATTTTTTTTTTCTTAATTATTACACACATATTCTGTAATCATTATACTTATTACCTATACATTGTATTACTTATTCAAAAGAAAAACATACATGTGTGTTAATATTATTTCATTACATACAACTTAATTCTACATACTCTTGTTAATAATATTACATTTGAAATTATCTGCGTATTAATGTTTTTATAACGGCTAGTATCTTTGTTTGTAAACAGTGGCACACGCACAAAAGAATTTGCTGACAGTATTTACAACCGTTATCGCCTGGCGCGCGTCTAATTGCTTGACCTAGTTTCAAATGTCGGTCAGCAGGTTATCGCGTCACGTAACTATTTCCTGCTGTGTGCTCGTCCAGTTATACACGCCTATTATTTACCGCGATAGAAAAACCTTATTATTATTAATACACAAGCTATCTACAATTATTATTAATAATATTATAAAACACAAATTACTTATTTTAATTTTAATTATTATAATACAATTATTATTAACTCTAAATACTATTTTTTTTTTTTTTAAAGTCTTATTATTTCGTCGCGACGCGCTTTGGAACGCCATGCTACTCAAAGTATTTTCTCAAAGAGCTCGCATGGTATTTACCGATCGTTTTCGTTCGGTCGAGCGTCGTAACGATAAACGTGTGAGGTGCGAGTTGTTGAGCCAACAGATAGGGACCATTATATAAACGAAAAAACTTCGCGGCCACATTTATGTCTCTTCGGCCTACAGGATTCGCCTTGAGCAGTACTTTCTCACCTACTACAAAGTTCGTTAGTTTATGAGTCGTATTAAATTTGTCTGCCCTTTTTCGCCCTTTTTCAACTATTCTTTCCCTCACAAGTTGATTTTTACATTGCACCGGCAGAGGTAGATTATAAGTCTTTGGCCTAGTTAAATAATTATTCCAAAACCTCTCTGGCGTGGTTCCAGAGTCTAATTCTGCTGGTGTGTATTCCGTGGTATCGTGATAACTCTCATTTATTGCCTTTTCGAAGAATGGTAAGAACTCGGGCCATTTACTTTGTTCCTTATAGCAATAGATACGGAACATTTTACCGATTTCCCGATTCACCCTTTCGGCAAGGTTTCCCTGTGGTCGTCGTATCGAGGTTAGGACTGCTTTGATACCGTTACGTTCCAGGGTGGCTGCCCAGTGTTTGTTTTGGAATTGCTTTCCCTGGTCACTAAGTACGTTCCTTATTGGTCCATGTTGTGGGATATACTTATTAAGTATAATATTTAAAACGGACTTTGTGGTGGGCCTAGGGATCGCATAAAGGCTAACTTTTTTAGTAAACACATCGACGCAAACTACCATGTGTTTTAGATTTCTGGTAGCCTTGGGTAATGGTCCCAGAAAGTCGATGGCGATCATCTGTCCCTTACCTTCCGTTATCACATTGGCCATGGGAACGTAAGTGTGCAAGTTTGGTACTTTCGCTGTCTGGCATGGATAACATGTTTTTAGCAATTTCTTTACCCTACGGTACATGTTGGTAATTGTAAAATCCTCCTGCAATATTTTGACACATTTTACAGGAGATGCGTGCGCCATTTTTATATGTAAAGATTGTGTTACACACGCAAGCATCGCTGGAGACAATACCACTTTCCATTCGCCCTGTAACAATTTATACAATATATTGTCTTGTATAAGATAGTGAGGATTTGGGTGAGCTGCTAACATTAGCTTTTTAGCAAGGAGTGCGAGGTTATCGTCCTGCTCGCGTCCTAAGTTCTGTAGCATATTAGTAGCTTCAGGCGCGACCGTGTATTGCATATTTAACACTCTCAACTCGTCGTCAGCTGCTTCATATACCTCCTCCTTTTCTACGGGCGGATATCTACTTAGAGTGTCTGCGGTGGTATTCTCAGATCCTTTGCAATATTTAATAGTGAATGAGTACTCCTGAATAGCTAACACCCATCGTGTTAGTCGGGAATTTGCTAATCGACAATTTAATATAAACGATAACCCCTGATTATCAGTGTGGATCTCGAAATGGGTACCGTATAGGTAGTGTCTGAATTTTCTGAGTGCGTTTATTATGGCGAGTATTTCTTTCTCGGAAGTACAATAGTGCAACTCAGCGCCTTTGAGCAATCTATTGGCGTATGCTACAACATGAAGACTACCTTGTTCGTCTTCTTGGTGCAACACGGCGCCGATAGCGTACTCGCTAGCGTCAGTGTACATTACGTACTTCCTACCCTGCTGTGGATGGAACAATTGTAAATTAGATTGGAACAGGCCCTTAACCCTCTCAAACGCATCGTTCTGTTCAGAACCCCATTTCCACTTTATATTTTTGCGTACCAGCTGTAGCAACGGGACTGTATATTCGGCGTATTTGCAGGTGAATTTCCTGTAGTATCCCGTGAGTCCAAGGAATGCTCGCAGTGCTTTGAGGTTCTTGGGCACCGGGAACTCCACAATACTCCTGAGCTTCTCTGGGTCCGTACTGATACCTGTAGCTGAGATTATATGTCCCAGGAACTTCATTTGAGACTTTACAAACTCGCACTTGTGTAGTTTGAGCTTGATGTTGGCTAACCCCAGCTTCTGGAAGACGCTCCGCAGGTGCTCGAAGTGTTCCTCCAACGTGCGGGATATGACGAGGATGTCATCAACGAATATTACAGTGTATGGGTCTACCTCAGGTCCTAGAGCTCTCTCGAGGCATCTTACAATCGCAGCGAGACTCGTGCTAAGGCCAAAAGGTACCACCTTGTGTTGATAGCATTTGTTATTGAATATAAATGCTGTATACTTATGATCTTGCTCACACAGCGGGACCTGCCAGAAGCTTGCTGTTAGATCTAACTTCGTGAGGTACCTGGCTCCTTCACATTTAATGAAGAGGTCCTCCGCTGTCGGTGCGCAGTCAAACTCTTTCTCTACTAGACTGTTTAAGTTCCTCATATCCAGGCAGAGTCGGATTTCTCCAGTCTTCTTGCGGACGACCAGCAGTGGGTTGAGGAAGCTGCTATTGGATCTCTCTATAATATCTTCTTCCAACATCCGCTGTATCTCCTGCTGGACCTCAGCCTGGTATTTTATAGGGACCTGGTAGATTCTCCTTATGAACTTCTCCGGCTCTGTGAGGTGGATTCTGTGTTCATACACTGACGAGATTGAATGTTCTTCACTGAAGATATCGCTGAATTCTTCCTGCAGCGACGACAATCTCCGTTCAGTTCGGGAATCTAAGGTGGTCTCCCCCTCTTCACATTCTTTATAATGAATTACTTGTTTTGGTGGCCGTGTGATTTTAATTGGGTCACCATGGTTTTGTGTGTGTGTATGTGTGTTCAATTTAAAAGTGTAACTAACATTGTCAATGGTACCTTTTAATGAGTGTTCACTGGTGTTAATTTCCGCGCGTATTTGTTCTAATACATCTACCCCCAATAACATATCACATATTAAATTGTTTATCCCCACTACACACACTTCAAATTGCACTTTGTCTAGCATGATAGTTAGATAGTATTGAGTGTCAATTTTTTCTTTTGTATCGGTAGCGGTTCGTATATAAAATTGATTGATTGGGAGTGATGGGGCCGTACGAAAATATTTTTTATTGGTACGCAGGAACCTTTCACTGACGCCGGAAACAACGCTACCAGTATCCAACAAAATCCGTGTGGGAACGCTATTGACAAAGGCGTGTAACACCGGACACGCCGCGCTCACAGGCCTTTGTCGCGTGGGACCGGATTCTAGCAACGGATCCCTGACATCCGGTGGGAACACATTATTAACTGGCACACAAGTTACATAATTAAAAGTACACATTTCACACAATATATAATCCTTATAATTAACATGCTTATATTTACACAATGTTGCCAAATTTATAGCGCGTCCTTGCTGGATGCGCATTTTGGCACGTTTTTTGTAGCTTGGTAATTTTTCGATTTATTGTTCGAGTTTTTATTGCCCTGGGAGTCGCTGTCTTTTTCAGTTGTATCAGCTTTGGCTACTTCGACCGTTTGAATCGCTCTAATTTGTGCCCCGTCGTTGCCCTTACCCTGCCCCTTTGGTCTACCAAAATTTTGTTTTCCTTTGTACTCAAAGGTTTTATTTGGCTGTTTTGACGGTGTTTGGGGTGGAGTAGAACTGGTACTCGGTTTTTGATCCGTTTGCTGATGGTACTGTAGTCGCGTATTCTGCCCTTCATTATTTCGGCGAAAATCGGGATTATAACGCCACCCACCAAAATCAAAAACCGTCTCACTTTGGGACACTAGAATGAGGAGTTCGTCTATCGTGTGAATACCCTGCGTAAATACAGCTACTCTAATGTTATGATTAAAATGGTAGGCAAGCTTCGTGACTATGTCAATCTCCGCAAATGCTGGGGTTAAATGCTTCGCGCGTTCGACCTGCTGGATTATATAATTTTCGGCGGTAATACCCATTTTCTTATCAAATCGGCCATATTCCAGTTCATTGCGCAGAAGTCGTTGGGTATGCGAGTTCCAGTACCGGCTTTCAAATTTTTGTTTGAACTCCGCGTATGTGGACACTCTATCGCGTACAATGTTATACCACTTACGCGCCGAATCACGCATCGCGTTAACCACCCACTGTATTTTGTCTTGATCTTCTAGTCGGGAACCTACTCTAGCCATTTCACTCTCACACGCTAATAAAAATTCAATGGGGTTTTCGTTATTTTCCCCCGTAAAATACACGCGATTTTTCTCGTCGACAGGACCTTGTACCAAAATATTTGGAGCAGATCTCCTTCGTACCTCCTGTCGTACTTTCAAAATCTCGTCGTTTAACGTTTGTAAGACACTCTCTTTATTAGAGTCAATGTTAGATCGCGTCTCTACAATTGAAGCGTCTAATTTATCTACTCGTCGTTGCGTTTCGGTCACGTCCGCGTGAATCTTTACCTCTATAGAGATTCGACCTTCCTTGAGACGTCTAGGGTTTGCTTCTCGCAGCGGGTTATGTGATCCTTGAACCGGCCTTCCATACGTGTTACTTGTTCAATAAACGATTTTTGCATAGTGGTCTCAAAAACCTTAAACCGTTCATTGATTTTAGTATCGACCGTATTTACTCTTTCACCGATCTCTGCGACTCTCGCGGTTAGCTCTTTATTACTCTCCGCGATTTTTGCATTGCTTTCCGCGATTTCGGTGACTTTAGCGGTCAACTCGTTTACGCTTTCGTCTATTTTCGCAGTTAATTCTTTACTACTTTCTTTATTACTTTGCTTAATCTCGGCGTTTATGTCAGCGTTGCTTTGATCTAATTTCTCGGTTAGACTAACTCTCTGCGCCTCGATATTAGATTTTAATTCTGCGATATTTATCTCAGCATTGGCTGTTATTTGTTCAAATTTCGCGTTCATATTAGCGGTTAATTCGGCGTTCATTTGCTGTATTTGTTTAAGTATTTTATCCATATCCATTTTAAATAGACAACAATGTCAAATATAAACAATTTAAAATACACAGAACAGTTTCAAATACACACAATAACTTTACCGTTGTACAAACACCAGTCACAAAACTCTTTGGGGATTGTTTAGTTGGACGCCAGCTGTTTTACGAATTAAAACAGCAAAGTTTGTTTTAAAGTGAAAATTAAATTTAAATTGAATTTAATTAATTTAATTTAATTTGATCTTGCCCCACGTTCCGGGCAAGCCATTTATAACTCTACTTCTATGCGTTATTGTTATGTCGTGTTGTGTGTGAGTACCTACCTGCTGTCTGATCTTGCAGATTCTTCCGACTAGGGCGTGTGGATTTTGGATTTGAAGTTCGCAAGCTAGTAATCTCAAATTATTACAACAACACACAAAATAGATTACTTTAAAGGGGGAGAGTTTTGTGAGACTGGTAGGCTTTATCGTACAACAATAAAACACTGTTATATGGGGTAATAAAAAGTTGTTTATTACACCAACAACACACAAGAATAGAATGGTTATTATTATATGATTTTCTTATAGTCTAAACAATGAATCAATGTTTTCCGATTGGTCAATAGTTGAAAGAAACTGAACTCGTTCTTTGGCGAGTTAATTGCAATTTAAATTTTACTTTATTAATTGATTTGAATTTAATTAAATTTATTTAATTAAATTGAATCTAAATGTTCATGAAACAAAATATAAAACTCTGAAATTAATTAGAATAATTAATTAAAATAAATTAGACGTGACAGTCTAGTTCACGTTATTTCATTTCTAGTGATTCTACTTCTGATCTACTGCAGTATGATCTAAGATTAGATTGTCAGTTAAGATTTGTATAGCGCTTTTATACTACTTCTATTTCTTAACTATAACTTACTAAAGCCTTAAACTGCTATACAGATTATCACAACGAATTTACTTTTTAATTACTAGAGTCTTTGCTTTTTGTTTGGCACCTGAATTATTTGAATTACAATGTTTTAATTGAAAAATAGAAAATTTGATCTGAAAAATAAATAAGTGGATTTTGCTTTCCTGTTACTGAAGAGGATGTCGTCCCGATTTGTCCCTCGTCGATTCGAGTCCTTGGTTAGAGAAAGTAATCTGCTTAGAACTGCTGGATTCGGTCGTGGAGTTCAAAATTCGGCAACACTCTGCTTCCTTGCTGTTTGTGAATATTTTAACGTCTGCTGCTGTCCGCTGGAACTGCTTCCTGTCCCTCGTCGATTCGCACGTTGCACGTCAGCGTGTGTGTATGTGCTTCGTTCGGGTGGTCGCTCTGCTCGTCAGCTGTTCACCAATAATTTAGACGGCCTCTCTGCTGTATTCTTGAAGTCTGGTCTTGAAGTCGGGTGGATCTCTTGCGTGCTTATGACTAACTGGTAGTACACAATAAGCTTGGTTGATGTACTGAAGAGTATCTCGCCTTTACGTAACAATTACGAGCTATACAGATGATCTGTACTTAGTGTGTTCGTAATTGCGTGTGTGTTGACCACGTAGAGTCTTCTTGTTGATCTTCACCACTTTGGTTACTAGACGATCGAAGGACTACGTCTTAACTTCGTGAGTACTGACAGAAGAGTGAGGTTTCAACCAGAAAACACCGCACTAGCCGGGGCTCGCGTGAAATGATTTCATTGGCTGGCACACTCTCCCTACCACATAAAATTTTGAATTCCCTTGGTCCGTGAGAATGAAGTTAGGTTCCCACAGACGGAGAATTTAATATTATTATCTAATATAATTATCCGGCGGAACCAATTTGCCGCTGCGGATATCCTGTGCTTATTTAATTTTGCAATAACTTGGTTGCAAACCAAGTTGTGTGAAATCTAAAATATACAATCTGTCAGAAATTATTATCTTTATAACATTCTAAAATCTCATTACTGTAACTCTATTTTTACAGAAGTTATTCAATTATTTTAATTAACTCTTTCATTTGTTAATTATATTGCATCAAATTTGCACACGTCATTATTAATATCTCGGTAAGCATTTTGGCTATATTGGATTTCGCCTTTACTTATTAGTTTCCGAGATATTAATAATTAACAGTTTGGGTGTGGTCGCTTCCTTGTACAGCGAACTGATTACATAATGACCACGTGTGCGTCGCTTTACACAGCATTATTTTCAATGCGCTACATTCAAATGGAGTTTTGACTGTTACATTTTATTTAAATATGCTTTCAGTATGCGGTAAACATATAACCCCAAATAGTTAATATTTGGTGCCGTTATATATATACGCGTATATTGTAACGTATTTATTTTGTTAAATTTAATTTCAAATACAAATACACTTCTATTTGTGTTTGCGGAGCCCCACGATCTTGGAGCGCCAAATATATGCAACGTATTTATGTGTGTGAATTTTTATATGTACTTTAATTTGTATAGCCCCACGTTCTTTGGGAGCCAAATATGCAACAATACATATACATAAACACATATACATATACACAAATTTAGCGTGACCGGTCTCACGTTCAAAATTGACAAATTATGTAACAATATAACATTTAAATTGGGTTTCAGGTGTATCTGCAATAAGAACTCTATACAACTTGTAACGGTATTTCAAATTTATTTGATATTATTAAAAATTTGTGCACATGGCACTGACTTCGATTTAAAACATTCGTTATTATTTGTTATTTTACCGTAAGGCTTATACTATATACATCCTTACTGACTAAATATTCTATTCTACTAATTATTGTATTAAAGAAAAATCTCATTTTCATACTACTCAGTCAATTAATGTTTTTCAAAATATCAATCTTTAAATCTCTTTTTATATATTGTAATGTACTCAAAATATTAATAGTTATTGAAGTTATCTTTTGTTTCTCAGTACTGTTTTATCTCAAATACTAATTGTTTTCATTTAAATGCTTTGTATTCATTTTATTTCATGTTAATTTGAGCTCTTGTTACGTTAATCGTATTTCTAAAACATCTATGTTTTTAATTCTACTTTACAAGAACATTGGCTCTTACTTTAAAATAAAATAGAAAAGTCTTTAATTGTCTTTGAGTTCATTGTACGATTAAGATATAAATAAGTTGTTTATCACCTTATTGTTGTCAATCATACTCGATCATTTTGATACATCTGTAGTCGTCCTCGTCTCGCACTCCAGCGTCGGCTGTCTCTCTTCTCCTCTTGTCCAGCGTCGTATCTCTCTCTCTTGTCCAGCGTCGAATCACTCTCTGGAACTCTCCTCTTGTCCAGCGTCGTATCTCTCTCTCTTGTCCAGCGTCGAATCACTTCTTCTTGTCCAGCGTCGTATCACTCTCTCTTGTCCAGCGTCGAATCACTCTCTGGAACTCTCCTTGTGCTGTTTCTGACGTCAATGGATCTTCTTATGTAATTCTTCTTATGTACTGCTGTTATTATTTAAAAATGATTGTATTTATAACTTAGTTACATAGTTGTATGTAACTGGAAAATTTAAATTATTTACAAAAAAATAAATACGCTGTGCGGACGGGCATAAGCTCCCGCTGCACCGTGGATGATTTAAGAAAGAGAACCACTGTAGCTTGCGTGTTCTATTTATACCCATGTCTTGGTCAACACCTGCAGTGGTATGAAATCGACATGTCAGAAACTGTCTCTGGATTCAGTTCCCCCACTCTTTGTCAAATTCACTATTTCTTATATTTCTGCGAATTGCAGAGTCCTGTAAGTATACTCTTATACTTATCTTATAACTTTTTTTACAACACATGTTCACTGTAATTTTGGACATTGCAACTTAACCCTTTCGATTTGTACACAGTTATTTCACTATTACACTCGTATGGTGTGTCACTTTCGCATGGTTTTCGTACACAGTATTTAGTAAATTTTATTACATTTTATTGTGGTTTTGGATTTTAATTTTTAATTATAGTTTATGAATAATTACGGAAAAACAGTAATTGTGCAATTATTCATCTTGGGGTGGCAAACTCGCCTGCATAGACCTGCGTTCACACACACTAGCAAAATACTGGTGTACACACTTTCAGTTACATTTGTGTGTGTGTGCACGTCGATTCAGGTCGAAACACCTGTTCATATTTTTGTCTGAGCCAAGCTTGCAATCCCTGACATGCTTATTTCTAATATATTATTAATTATTTACAGTTTATTAGGTAAATTTAAATTTTTATATTCAATTCTCAGTACATCACTTATTTGTACTGTCGCAATATATATATATATATATATATATATATATATATATATAGATTGTAACGAGAGGACTCTTATGTGCTCTGGAGATGTGTATTTCGTGTGTTCGCCTCACACGTTGTGGTCGTTACTTTATGTTTACGCTGACGATGTCTGTAGCGATCTCTCGAATTACCAGTACACGCGAATGGGAACCATACCTGTTCTTTAATATGTGGTTGTATTTCCCGGGTGGCGCCAAATTGTTTAATCTGAAAACAATTAAAAAGAATAGGACGATCGAGCGTTCGTTCTATGACGGTATGGTGAATTCAAATTACTCCCGCCCTGTTCGAATTTCTTAATCTCGCTGGTAGTTTGCCGAGTTTCCGACGTGAGCGCTTACCGTCACTTTCGCTAGTCGCTAAAATACACAAATCATATAATGCACTTTCCTATGCAATAAAGAACAGTGGTTACAACTCTGTACTAGTTTATTAAATTGTGATTAGTATTTATTCAGTATTTTACAAGATTATATTTTGTTATTAAACAAATTTGCTCCGACAGTAAAAGACAATTATATCTCAAGGCTTGGCAAAATCGATTCTGAACACTTTATTTAGACATGGCGTCTACTGAATGTTTATCTTTTCATTTCGTTCATGAATCTGGATTCTTGTGGTTTACGAAAAAATATCAATTGTATTACAATAAAGTACACTACCTTACATTACTGGTACTTATATACTATAAGGTATAATTACAATTCATTCCTGAAGTGTTAAAAAGTGTATTTCAAAAGTTCGTAATTTCTATACAGGTTATTTTCTAGTTTCGTATAAGTTTAGTGTTTTATTTTTTATTAATCCTTGAAAGAAATTATATCATCAGTTTATAGTGAGAGTTAAAAGTGCTGTGAGAAAAAATTAAAGAGAATTTATTTCATAAATTCGGGTAACTCAGCAATACTTATCAAATCAGTTGACTTGAGGTGTAATGTCATTCAGCTGAAATAGGTTGGGTCATCTATGGTCATCAATCTTTCATCACTTGGGACTGTAATTACGCCTGGCGTCTTTTTCGTATGAGTTGGTCGAAATTTATTAATTTGGAATTTATTAATCTGGTCTTTGGCCTCAGTTAAATTGAATAGTTCCTCATCATCTTCTTACTTGTTCATTTTAATAAATTTGGATTACTTTTTCTTGTTTTAAATTAAAATTCGAGTCATTTACGGCTTGGCGTCTATTCATCTCGAGCTTCAATAATGGACTAACAGTTTCTAACGGAATATTCATAAATAACGTCTGGTTGTTATGGCAACAGGTTGCCTCTCATTGGCTATTCATGACTTAAGCCGCTTGTTATAATATTTGAATTTTTATTCAAAATGACTAAATATCTTCTGATTGCTATTATTCTTCGGTCTTCTTATCTATGTATGAGATATTATCACAACTGTTCGTATTTTCTTTCAAAGATCATTTTGACATCTCTCAAAGCTTGTGTATTAGTGTGTATTAGTGTTTTGACAATTATGTTGATATTATCTCATTACATTTCTTTCTTATTTTATGTCCTTAATTTAACTTTTACGTCTTAATATGATCCACTAATTATCATTAACTAGTTACTTGCCTTGGATTTGCTAATATAATAGTTAATTTCTTACAATTTGTTGTTTTTGGTTTTATACAGTTAGGCATTTCATAGGCCTAGGTAGTAATTGGCTATTTTCTTATTTTATACAAATTAAATATTATTTTACCTTTATACAGGTTTTGTTTTGTTTCATAAATTATTTGGTTACTTTTTGAATTGATTTGGGTCTGTTTTATAATAATTGTATGTTTTCATTATTTTACATATTATGGTTTGTCTATTATTTTCTAACTGGCTTGTACAGTATTATTAGGTTTGTATGAATTTATCTTTTTTCTTATCTATATTGCCATTGTTTATAATTTGTCTATTATTTACTATTCTCTATAAAATATAACACAACATATAGGCTTATGGTCTGCATAACTCTGGCAGCCATATTCCTACTCATAAACTTAATCAAACAAATCTTTTAACAGTTATCATGCTACTCTTGTTTACATTTTGTTTATTCTTATTTATTTTTTGGGTGACAACATCATCACACTATTTACTTTATCTAATTAACTATCCCTTTGAACATAGGATGTTTATTGATTTTGCATTTATATTCTTTACCACATTTTTCTTTTCAAAGCTTTACTATCTAACCATGGTAACACTAACATTTTGACTCTCTGTGGGATTTTTCCATGAATACCCTTGTATTCCTAATCTACAATTACTCTTAATCCTAATAATAACAATATCCTTATTTTCTAACACTTTTCACCAATAACCTTTAGTTTAATGAAGAAATTTGTGTTAGTGGTTGAAATCACAATCAGAATGATCACAGTTGCACACCACTATATAAAAATTATCCCGATTAGCGCTTTCAAGCCTCACAGCCCATCGTCAGATCGGAATAGGCAGAAATTATTTTAAAAACAAACCCTTCACCCCTCTCCCACACCCTGCTCACACACAACAAGCTATAATATAAATGACCCTTCCCCACCCCCTAAACCCTGTCCACACCATCTGTACAGTTACATATTTTTCTAGCAAATTCCTTGTGTTTCAGTGTGTGTGTGTGTGTGTGCGTGCGTGCGCGCGCGTGTGTGTGTGTGTGCATCCTTTTAAACTTACCCTACTTCCTCTCCACACACATGGGTCAGTCACACACCCTTATTTTAACCATCCAATTAGTACTATGCAAATAATTCTTAATCTTATCTATCTGTCCTCTATCATTTACTTCTTAATCATGTTATAAAATATTTCTTCATTATCAAATTTAATTTTAATATTAATTAAATTGTCTAACCCTTTTTCTCTTTCTTTTAATATTTCTAACTCCTCTCTAAGGTTCCTTTCAACTGTGTTATTTACTACTTTTACAATTTCGTATTCTTCCAAAGGATTAACAAACTTATGGTTGTCTTCTATACATGGACGAAAATTCGTATGCAGGTTGTCTGACCACAAACGTGGAGAAGGTAATAGAACAACCAATTCGTTATATGCAAGATATTTCATAGAAGACAACCATAAGTTTGTTAATCCTTTGGAAGAATACGAAATTGTAAAAGTAGTAAATAACACAGTTGAAAGGAAGCTTAGAGAGGAGTTAGAAATATTAAAAGAAAGAGAAAAAGGGTTAGACAATTTAATTAATATTAAAATTAAATTTGATAATGAAGAAATATTTTATAACATGATTAAGAAGTAAATGATAGAGGACAGATAGATAAGATTAAGAATTATTTGCATAGTACTAATTGGATGGTTAAAATAAGGGTGTGTGACTGACCCATGTGTGTGGAGAGGAAGTAGGGTAAGTTTAAAAGGATGCACACACACACACACACACACACACTGAAACACAAGGAATTTGCTAGAAAAATATGTAACTGTACAGATGGTGTGGACAGGGTTTAGGGGGTGGGGAAGGGTCATTTATATTATAGCTTGTTGTGTGTGAGCAGGGTGGGGGAGAGGGGTGAAGGGTTTGTTTTTAAAATAATTTCTGCCTATTCCGATCTGACGATGGGCTGTGAGGCTTGAAAGCGCTAATCGGGATAATTTTTATATAGTGGTGTGCAACTGTGATCATTCTGATTGTAATAACCTTTAGTGTTTATCACTGGTTTTTAGGTGTCTATACCTATCAATAGGGTTTTCTATTTATTTTGGGGGGTTTACACTGGCACTTTGGAGTTTTTATAGTATTTAAGTGTTATTAGTTGGTATTCCCTGACATTAAATTCTCTTTCTCACTTAATCATGTTCACTATCTATCTATCTCTCACCTCACAATGGTTAGTTATACTGTTAACAAGTTTCATGTCATTATAGAGTTATTTATAACATTTAAACTCTATTTCTTTGGTTAGTGTACTTTAGTTTGTCATTATTTTATTTTAATAATTATCATTTACATTTATTATTTATTGGTTTCTTTTTCATTACTTTATTTGAGTGTATCATTTCTCCTTTTCTGTTCTATATTATTTGTTTGTGTCTTTTCATTACTTCTCATTTTATTTCATTTATATTTTCATTGAGCCAAACACTTGGGTTGGGTCATAGTCGTTTGTCGCGTCATAGTCATTTTATTTTCATTAGTTTAAACATTTTGTATAGTTGATTCATCGTTTTTTCCCTGGTATTGGGGTGGCTTGTTTGTGTTGTAACAATATTGTAACACAACAGAAATGCGGTCCTCGACGTTACATAAATAAAAATATTAGAAATATAATAGGGAAATAAATATTTAAATCTCATATTAATATAATGGTCAAATAAATACATTTATCATTGTATAAAATTGAATAAGGATGCAAGGTAGTAATAGCAATAAAAAATAAACATGTAATATAGACAATAGTAAGAAATCAATGTTCAGTGAAAAGTAAATAAATCAAAAATACTGATATGAATTATAAGAAAGAAACTAATATCGAATATGTTAAAGTAAATGACAGTGAAAATAGATAAAAATGAGTCAATAATATACATTACTAGTTAATCAAAAATAATGATTCTGAATTATATAATGTTATGTTGTTACCATAAATATTATGTTAAAGTTTGTGTTAGCTTATGAAGCTTACTTGTTGATGTAATATCAAATAATGAAGCAATATGTATTATTTGTTTACTGTTGTAGAAAGGTGAGGGAAATCAATTAATTAGTATTAATTAATTTCAATTTTTCTTATGTGTGATCCATACTTCAAGATAAAGTTGTTGTTAAATATAATAAGGATAATTATTTGTGTACATGTACATAGTTAAGGTTTGATTATGTTTGTAAACTTATATAAAAAGGCTATAGT
Organism: Magicicada septendecula; assembly: GCA_034769895.1. Classification (NCBI taxonomy): domain Eukaryota; kingdom Metazoa; phylum Arthropoda; class Insecta; order Hemiptera; family Cicadidae; genus Magicicada; species Magicicada septendecula. The sequence goes on from CM068368.1 coordinate 497,397,325, forward strand.
TGTTAACAAGTTATATTCAAAAGTAGATCCAAAGATAATAAAAGACCTAACAGCCAATAACACTATATAACAACTCAGAATAGAAAGGTTAGGTAAAGAAGTTAATAATAATTAATGAATATAATTCAAGGAGTTAGAAAAACCCTATAATAATTAATAATAAATGATAAAGAAACTCAATATAAACAAATTATGATAATGCCATAGTGCACTGATATCGATTGATAACGTTTGATATCGGAAAAATAATAATTATGAAAAGAAACAGACTAAGATTGAAAAACCAGCAGAATATATATAGAACTTAGTAAACAAGATATAAATAATGTTATATTTTGATATAATGGAAGTTTAATAAGGAATTATTTTGATGAGTGGAAGAATAATATATGAAATTATCACTATACAACAAAACATTGAAAAAGAATAAAAAAATTTGTTGCTAGGGACAACAAAAATGAATATAGGTTGTTGATTTTGATTATTGCAATTTATGATCTGAACGTGATGAGATTAAACCCAGAGAAATGGTTAATAAAACTAATTTAATCTAAATTATTTAAATACAGTAATAGTCACCATATATGAATAACTAATTGTCAGAATTAGGCCAGCAAACATTAATCAAATTGTATAATGGTATCGTACAAACGATAATAAGTAATTGAATTCCAAAAAGGAATGACTTGGATTGTCCAATGTCAGATCAAGAACAAATGATAATTTAATGAAATAATAAGAATATATAAAGAACTACCTGTGTAAAGAATTAATCCTACAAACCAAACGAAAAATAATAACCATTCAACCATATTGGACATCGCAATTTACATCATCTGATAGAAAAACGTATTTGGATCCAGAGTTTGCCGAAGAACGTAATCACTATTTTGGCCGTTGGTGAGGAAAGGGAGCAGTATTTCTAAATCAACCAGGACCAAGGATTCCACTTTATTACCACTTGAAGACAAGAATAAAGAAAATCAACTCATCTCTGATTACTACGGTGCGTCAATTCACGAGGTTAAAAGCAACCGCCTTCCAGAGTCTCTTCATACTTCGTATGGTAATTTTCAATTGTATAAATAATATTAAACACAACCACACTTTAATTTTGTAATATCTTGCATTCTTATCTATGTATTTTTAATCTTCCCCACAGTTAAAAGAACCTTCACACCCTGAATCTAAATTAATTATAAAAAATATAACTGAATTTAAAATAAAATATTGGACCGAACAATAATCGATTAACTCAACGTATAGCCTTTCGTATATCAAGTACAGTAAACCCTCGATTTAACGGACCTCGATTTAACGGACTTCGGATTTAACGGACAGAATTTAACAGACAAAAAAAAAACATGAAAATGTTTTTAGGCTTTTGAAACGTATAATGTGCATAAACTGCAGACTCTCCTGTTCTGGCGATGTTGCTTGGCTATCGCAGCATTCTTTCGTTTCTTGTTTTGAAACACGCAAATTTTCTCATCTCTAATTGTATTTGATGAGAACGGAGATAAGAATTAGATAAGAATTCATTTAATTCTTCACGATCCCCGTCTTTGCGTTGTCGTTGACGCAGGCGTCACACACGTTCAGTGGAAGACATCACGACGACTAACACTGACAATATACACTGATATGCATCTTATTTCACTGTGACCAAATTTATTTATTACTAACGTCACCTGGAGCGTTACATTTTTCGATGACGTTACACATTTTGCATCACGCATTTTGTGGAATGACCCCCAGCCTAAAAACATTATTATGTTAAAAAAAAATTTTGACACGAAAAAATCACGATTAAGTTTTTGAAGTCCATGGTTGTGATTTAAATTTGGTGGTAGTTCATAACCATAGCAACGCATTTTCACTCTTGAATATTCGGCTATTTTCGTGATAATTCGTATGCACGCGCAGTTCACATTCGTACAGCGTCGCATCAGTTTATTCAGAGAATACAGCGTGTACGCTACATGTGTTTCTATAGTACGAACCTTGCACGTGTTAAATAGAGAGTCTTAACGAGTTTATACTTGCGTTGTTACAGCAAGGTCCATTACTTTATTAGTGAATTACAGCATAAGTATGTCTGGCGTTACGAAAAAACGTGTGAACTTGAGTATAAAGCAAAAGCTTGAACTAATAAGTATACTTGAAGGTGGCGCGTCTGTTGCACATGTTTGTGAAGTGTACGGTGTAAAGAAACAAACCGTTTCAGACATTCGAAAGAATAAAGATAAACTTATTCAGTTTTCGCTAAAGTACAGTGTTGATAGTTCGAAGAATGAGGGAGAAAGAAAACACATTAAATTAGCCAAACACAAACAATTAGAGGATGCTGTGTACAAGTGGTTTATTCAACAACGTTCTAGTGGCGTCGTTGTTCGTAGTGTCGAGTTGCGGGCTGCTGCTGATAAACTGGCGAAACATATTGGTATCCAATTTCAGGCGAGTGATGGGTGGCTTTGGCGTTTTCGTAATCGGCATGGCATCACAAATAGATCAACATGTGGTGAAGCGCTGAGTGCAGACACTGAACAAGTTGAGGCTTTTCGTCAACATATAAAGGAAACGATCGAATCTGAGGGTCTCATTTTGTCTCAGGTCTACAATGCTGATGAGACTGGTCTCTACTTTCGTGCTGTGCCTGAAAATACTCTGGCACACAAACATGAAACTAGCACACCAGGCCGTAAACTCAACAAGGAGCGGCTTTCTGCCCTACTGTGTGCGAATGCTGATGGTTTGCATCAACTTACTCCAGTCATAGTCGGAAACGCAAAGAAACCTCGTGCGATAAAGAACATAATGAACCAGTTGCCAGTCATTTATGAAAGTTCAAAAAATGCTTGGTTTACCTTCAGTATTTTTTCAGACTGGTTTTTTAATCATTTTGTGCCAGAAGTGCGACGTTTTCAAGAAGAGACTATGAAAATTCCATCGCATGCAGTGAAAGCCGTCTTACTACTGGACAATGCACCGGCCCATCGCAACTCCGAGAAGTTAGTTAGCAACGACGGAAAAATAAAATGCGTCTTCCTCCCTCCGAACACCACTTCAATTTTACAGCCAATGGACCAAGGAGTCATTGTTGCCTGCAAAAGGCTGTACAAGAAGAAGTTTCTTGAAGAGGTGATGGTTGTCTTGGAGGACGAACAAGACCATGAAAACGACACGAGAGGAGCTAGAACGCTGCAAAATCTGCGTGCATACAACATCAAGTCCGCCATCTTTAATTTTGCTGCCGCATGGAAGGAGATGAAGGAAACAACATTGGCTAATGGGTGGAGACAGTTACTGAATGGGACTGAACCGGAGTACGATTTCACAGGATTTGAAACATCCGATTTCTGTGAAACCGTAAAGAAGGCTGGTGAAGACGTAAACGAGAATGACATAGAACAGTGGCTAAACTTGGACGAGGGTGATCCAGGCTACCAAATCCTGAGTCAGGAAGAGATCGCGGAATCTGTTCTACACGACGATCAAGAAGATGGAGATGATGACGATGAAGAAATATCTGTTACAGGAGGCCCTAAATTATCAGCGATAAGAAACAGCATGGACGAAATTATCGCGTACATTGGGGAGTCTTCAGATCCAGAAGTGTGTGCTTATTATGACCATTTTAGACAGTTTAGATCTTTAATAATAAAGAAGCAACATTCTAGTGGAAAACAACTGACTCTTGATGCTTTTATCCAGAATAAATAAAGGTGTGTACATAACATTGTATTTGCATGATATTAATAGTACGTATTAAAATACAGATAAGCGATGTTGTCACTGTTACAATAGAAAACCACACTGGCAGTTTACCCGTTATTTAGAAACATGTTACTCACACCTCCTCTACTCATCCTTTGTCTTGCCGCCTACGGAAGGGTCCGAGCACGCACGCATGCGCAGGTACGTACACTTTTCTTCCTATTCATTGTTCAGTTTGCTGTTAAAACGTACGGTTGCAGTCATAAATCATAATGCCAGCGTTAACAACAGCCAGGCAAATTGCTGTTGCTTACGCAGTAAACAACTCATAGATACCAAAAGCGTTCGTCCCGCCAGAAGTCAGGTATAACTTCGAATTTCGTTAGTGCGCGAATGCAAGCCGCAGGCCAAATTAGCGACCATGTTTTTAGGAGAAAAAGTGCGGCTTGTATTCGGAACAATACCGTATTTGCATGATATTAATAGTATAAAAATTTCAAGTGTTATAGGCCTATTTGATTTAAATATATCCTCAAAAAACAAAATTTGGGATTTAACGGACACCCCTCAGCCCCAATTAGTCCGTTAAATCGAGGGTTTACTGTACAACCAATCTTATTGAATGTTAAAAAAAAAATTGAACTAATAAAGAAAACTTGTATAATTTCAGTATCTTATTATTTGGGTAGTATTTAATGAAGTGGGAATAAGAATTAAACATACAGAGGGTATAATAACTAAGCACCGTACACGGTGGGTTAACCTCTAAATTCCGTTTGTTTTGGAACTGCAGCGCTTGTTACGGAATTCTCCGATACCAAAGAGAAGAGAGTTACACACGAAATTTCTATAATTCTCTGCAAGGCAGACTAGGGCTGAGCGGAATTTTTGAATAACACCCTACATACATAAGTTACATTCACACTAACACTTCTAGATTAAATAGAGAGATAAGATAATCATAATTAACGATATTCCTAGATCTAGCAAACCCAGATATATAAGAAATTGAAATATTAAAATAATCAAAGAGAGGTACATACGAGAGAAATATTACAAATTGACGAAATCAACAGTGTGGCTTAAATCGTACACACCGGTCTAATTACAAAGTGACGCCGGCAACGGTGGGGCTGAAAGAACGAGAAACCCGCAAGACGTGGGAGAATTACAATATATATATATATATATTGCAACGATACTCTTAAACACTTACTTTTGCACATATGCTATTACTCATTTGTGCGCACTTACCCACGTCTCGAAGGTATACTCTTCTTCTGCAGTATTTACTTTGATGTTTCCCAGCTAGGTTGCAGGATTTGGTAGTTAATTGAGGGTGGATAAGCATGTGAATATCGTTACAAGTAAAGAGTACAGAGGATTTAGTACTGGTTGTGAAATTAGTACGACTTCGTTAATAAAATTATATTCATTTTGTTTATTAATTTAAAAAATGCAAATTGTCCTGTTATTAATTAGTGTGTGGGTTACCTAATATTGAAACCCTTATATTCACTTATATGAATATCGTATAATTATAACGTGGCAAAATCTTATCTCTTATAGTCTGAGACACATTATACACAAAAATAAGACATACATGACCTGGAATATTTACACAGACATATAATACATAACACATATATTATTACAATGTGTGATTAACATGTACGAAATTGAATATTAATATTGACTTAGCAAGTATGGTTTTTCTTATTATGTACCACTTAATTAGAAAAATAAATAATTAAACATTTATAAAAATTCTAATACAGACCATTCTATTACTATAATTAACAATACTCCTAATGTCTCAATTAATAAAAAAATCTACAATTAAAGTAACTTTCATACTTGATTTTATGTTACAGTTACTTGATTTTAATTATATAATAAAATTATAAAAATATAATAAAATATGGTTTCTATAATTACCATTTATTTATGAGATTTATAAGTTTTATGTTCTTTGTTATAAATTATTATTCTCTGAACTTTTATTAATTATTCATTATGCAAATAAAAATAATAAAATTTATGTAAACTTTGTAAGGGTACATATCTTCAACATACATTTATGAAGCAACATGATAAGAATAATATATTAAATGATTAACACCATGAATTAAAAGGGATGAGTCAGAGATAAAGGAATGGGTAGTTAACATAATTATGCGATCAAACAAATAAAGGTAATAATAAAAGTAACCTCTGATAAGAGAAAAGTAGCAAACAACGAAGCAAACGTTGAAAACAATAGTACAATGCGATTTAACCAAAATAACCCAATAGATATGGTAAGTGAGTAGGTAGAACAAGCCCCAACACCAGTGATAGGATATATAAAAACTAATAAAATAAGTGAGTAGGTAGAACAAGCCCCAACACCAGTGATAGGACATATAAAGACAAATAAAATAATACCAGAACACAAATATTACAGCAAAAAATAGTAACAAGTATTATATAGAGTATGTAAACAAAAAGTACACTACCAATAGTAATTAAGAGAAAACATTTGTTAATAGAATGTATGTATTATTAATAACCCATAGGGAGAGAAAAAATAGAACATAAAATATAGAAAAATGACTATAAAACTCTGTTTTAAAACCCGATCCAAGAGTGAGAGATAGGTAGGAAGTGGTAACAAGAAACAGTGAAGTGGTGGTAATATTAAAACAAACAACTTATTATTTTAAGAAAATAAGTGAATTGTGTTAAACCGTAAGAAACAGCGTAGGTGTGAGGGTAAGAAAATATAAAAACATATTCTATTACCAAAAGAATGAATAGGAAGTTTATCTATATAGAACATAGAGTATCAATACAATACTCACAAAATTGTTATGTTGTTAAGTAAATGAAAAGTAATTTGTTTGTTTGATGTTTAAGGGAGTGTAAACCCAGAAGGCAGAAGTTTACAATAATATGTTTGTATTTATATATAAGTAAGGAAGGTATAAGGAGATGAAGAGTATGATCATTTTAGTTAATGACATACAAGATAATAATTGTAATTTTAATAAGAAGGAGTTATTTTTATGTTATGAAGAGTATGAACATTTTGAATAATGACATGCAATATAACAATTAAGTTTAATGATAAGAAACATGGCTGAACCATATACAGACCATCAAGTTATTTATATGTTATGTTTTGTTAATAGATTTAAGTTAAATAGGTATGTGAGAAAGGGGAGTAGGAGTAAAACTAATAATGACATGAAAAAAAATAACAAACAACAAATTAATAAATATAATATAAATAGAAAGTAAAGTATCAGATAGGAAATAATTTGGGTAAAAGTATAATGACATGAATAAATTGTAAAAACAGTTCAATGTATTTCAAAAAACCAATAAGAAAGAATGCAAACAAGCAAACCATATGTGCTTAGTTAATAATATTTAAACAGAGCAAATTAAGAAATTCTAAGATGTTACAGTTTAGGCCTATCAATGACATAGCTGTATAAGTTCAGAAAACCAATAATAAACAATTGAATACTATAATTGAATGATATAACCAAATAAATTATGTAATTACAATTAAATAACCAGAATAACATGTAAGAATGGTGATAAATAATATAAATAAGTGAAATATGTATTAAAATAGAATTATCAGTTTTGCACAAAAACATTAGTACAGGGCCTATACCAGCCTTATGAGATGTCAAATTGATCATTGAAAGAAAATGGGAACATCTATGTTAATATATCAAGCATTGGAAATATCCCGAGGAAAAATAACATTTATAAAATATTTATTAATTTTGAACAAAAAACCAGGATTTATAACAATATTTTCAAATGTACTTAACCAATCAGATTCAAGCCGGTTACCATAGAAACAGAACGTTATTATAGTTTTGACCGTTAGGTAACAGGATTTCATTATTAACAATTCAGAGAATAGATGCTTTACTGATGTGGACCTTTTAAAAAGCAAATAAGTATGAAGATCAAAACGGAATGAAACCAAAGTGAATACCCGAAGTAAACAAGAGTTCCAGCTACACCAGGAGGAAGAATAAATGAAGTTACAAAATTAATAAGTAACAAAAAATTGTAATAAAAGAAACAGACGCCAACGAAGATGGCAACCCTATTGTTTGAGATTAGATGCATGCATTAACAACAGCGAATAAACCATTGATGATCGATAACAATAACACCATGATTGTGTTAAGTATAAATTAAATTATAATTAATTAAAAAACTAAAACTGATCCATTTTTCTCACAATCGAAAACTCTCACTATAAACTTGGAACTCCTAGCCTATTTCTTTCAAAGATTAATAAAAAATATTTATGAACACCTAAAGTAACTATAAGATAAAACCTATGTATTAAACGATAACACCGACACACACTTTTAACACCACAGAGTTGAATTTAATGTAAACCTCTTTCATATTTAATTACCACAATAGTAAGGTGGTGTACTTTATTTAAATATCTTGTTCTAAACTTTATTTTTCGTACTCAAAAGAATTCATGGGCAGTTTAATTTGTAAAAATAAGAAGATATGGCGACCATCATGTCGTCAAACTAACTTGTGCTGCCACCCTGCTCTCTGCTGAATAAACAATTAATTTATTGCCGAGGCGAAAAGTTATTATAATAATTTCAATTGTACAATAATTACTGAAAATTAATGAGCTACCAAGTTAAATAAATAAGTATGAATCATTACTAGCTGTCCTGTAATTATTTCAAATGTATTATGTATGTTGTGTTCTGTAGCAGTGAATAGGATTATTCGACCAAATTTTATGTTGGCAACACGTCTCCCCAGCCAAGCGAAATTCGAGTTCCCGCCAGTCGGCGAATAATTCGAATTATTCATCACAGTACTGTAAATAAACTGATATTGAAACCTTTAATTGTTTTAAGGGAAAACAATTTGGCACCTATCGGGAAGAAAAAACCAGTGAGTAAGGACAGGTAAGGATTAACAGGCAACAACAAGATTCGGGACGGCTTATTAGTGTGATCGCGATCACCTTTATCAGCGACAGCATTATCACAAATTGACGCATTCAACGTGTGACTTAATTGACAAACGCACAGATCTAGTTTTACTACAACTTGTATATGGAATCTAGAGCCTTCTTTTGGTAGACCTCAGGGTCATTTATAAAATTAAATAAATGTCTGACTTCATCTGCATATTTCTGCAACCATTTAACTGTTGTTGTTACCGTCACCTGGACTCTTGAGTTTTGGATCCCCTTCCGGTATCACCTTCTCTGTCTCTGCGTCGTTTGGAATTACTCTCTCCGTCTAATGGATGCTGAGTTCTGACGTGGACCTCTGGTCGTGATGATGTACGGCTGGATGTAGCTGCGTGTGGCTGTCCATGCGTCCTCTAGTATTTTCCTCTGTTTCCTCTCCTCTCCTCGTCTTTTCCCTCGTGGATGTCTCGAAGTTCTACGTGGACTTCTTGAAGTTCATCGATGATGTTTCGACTCCTCGTAGTTTACAGTATTATTGTCTTTTAAATAATTCGTGTATATCACTAATTACTTTCACCGACGTACTGCCGGTTCCATCGCACTTCAAGTTACGTAATTCGATTTAAAACATTACTTACACTTTGTAAAATTCACGGTGGCGAGATGCGTGGATTTCACGTACTGTCTGTTAATGATCTGAGAAAGCGTGTGTCACTCGCTGGAGTTTTATACTCCTGCCGGTGTTCAATTCCTGTTGAAAACTGTTCGGACAGAGTTGAACAAGTCAGCGTGTCGATTTATTAACTAATTACAACCTACGTGTCTTTCTATGAAGCGTACACTTTTTATAAATATTATTTGACAAATCGTTAGGTACATTAATAAACTTAACCTATGCAAATTATGAACATTGTAATGGTACATATCTTCACCTAACCATAATGAAGAAAACATGACAAGATAAATTATTTAATCATTAACACTAGAATAAAAAGGGATTAATTAGAATTGAAGAATGGGTGAATCAGAATAATAAAACGATCAGACATATCAAAGTAGTCAGAACAGTAACTTATATTAATAAAGTAGTAACAAACAAACAAACCAAAATGGTAAATACAGAAATAAGGCGATTTAACCTGAATAGCCCAATAGATGGTAAGTGAGAGAGTAGAACTAGCCCCAAAGGACCAAGAATAACATAAATAATGACAACTGCAAATGGACTAGAACTAGCCACCGCACCAACATAAGTGTGTAAATAAGAAGAATAGTGACTAACAAACAATTAACATGGAAGTGTAATGATACAATCAGCCACAACACTAAGGAAGTGACATATAAAGTATGACAAAATAAAGTGAACCAAGAAGGAATACAAAACTTGTGTTAAACCAAGGAAATAGACTCACTAATGAAAATTGTATATAATATTAATAATTGTAAGGACAGACAAGTTAGAAATACTAATTATTAAGTACTTAAGATATAGAAGGGCACAATAACCCAAACAGATAGAGTAAACTAGGACAAATCACATTAGCACGATACTAACATATCAGTGGTACAATAAAACACAATAGAATGAGAGTAGTAAATTGTAATGATGGTGAACATTTTCTAAATAGATGTAAGAAAGAGAATTTTTTAGTAAGCAATACAATAATATTAACCCACCAGTAACACTAAAAGAAGATTGAGTGTAAGGTGTTAGTGTTAATACCCCAAAGTGAGAATAAAACCCCATTAAAAAGTGATAAAAACACTGATAAAGCAGTGTCCAAAGTTTATAAGTGAATAAACTAAATTATAAGTGATAAGTTATGTGTGAGTGAGATCTAATATTGGCCAAACACAGGAAGGACTGTGATAGTGGAAATGCCAATATGAATGGACACCCAAAATGTAACTACACAAACTAATATTATTAAACTTAAGTTAGTATTAGTAATCACTAATTACTATGGTTTTTAAATGTGTGTTAATTAATATTGTAGGGCTAAGGGACAATTAATAGTTTTAGGAAAGTTAAGAAACATAGACTATTAGTGTGTTAAATCACCATATAGAGAGTTTCTATAAGATTAAATTATAAAAACAATTAATAATCATTATATGATTTAGTAAGAGATAGTAAAATAGGATAAGGTTACATAATTAATGACACAAGGTCAAATAAGTTTAGTGGTAAGGATTTTCTATTACAATCTAAAAGATTAATCAGTGTTTATATGTTTGTTTTCCTTTGATGACACTATAAAATAATTATTACTCACTGAAGAGTATGAGTGGATAATATATTTCAAATAAGTATGTGTTAAATGAATAAGAATTATGTTTTAATGACTAAGGTCTATGTTCCAAATAATTATGTTTAAATGATAGGAATTATAGCTATGGGAATTGTTAAAACCATTAGATGTTATGTTATATGTTGTAAGAAATAAGATTTTAAAACCAACAGAAACCAGTAAACAAGAAACAAACAATACATTCAGATACAATGACACTAAAAGTGAGTTATGACAGTAGACAAATTAATATAGGGAAACAATAAAATTACACACAATTACAAGAACCGACTTAAACATTGAACAAATGAACAGAATCTTGTATTAAAACAATCAGGACCCATTACAAGGAGAATAAAATGTAATATCAGTAATTAAAGAAAAATAGTCAATTGCTGTTTAAGCCTCAGCAAATTCCCAACTGTCAACTACAAAAAACTTCAATTTATAGAATTAAACGCTGACATTAGGAAGACTAAACCACATAAACTATGAAATACAGATAGACAATCATGTTAAGGCAGAAATATTATGATAATAATGTAAATTAAGAAAACAGTAGGCCTATAATTAAATAAAATTCACAAAACTGTCAAAATGTTGATACCTAAGTGAACACTATAATATTGGATGTCAAATTAATCCTTGAGCCAAAATATGAAGAGTGGGGATAATATTTACTACTAAAAAGGGAGTACTGAAGATTAATTACATTTAGAAGATCTGTAACCAGTTTAAATAAAAATTCAAATACCCTAACAATACTCTTTAGCCAATTTCAGCCAATCAAAAACTTTGAGTAACCATGACAACAACCGAATATTGACTAATTTCAGTTAGGAACAATACTTTATGTAGTGACGCTAAACTGGAGAGACGCCACGCCGTGAAGGGCCCAAATTTTTAACATAAAACAGTATAAGTGCCCACAATTTTGAGAAGGAGTACCAGGACAACAGATGAGAGGCCATTACAACTAATCTACACCAAGGACCAGCTCGGAATTAATCCAGATGACCGGAAAATACCTGTAATTCGACTTGAAGAAGATGACAACCAATTTTTGAGCCCAAGACTGAAGTAGGAAGAATCAACATCGACCCATTACTTTACATGGACGACTGACAATACCCATCATATCTACTAACGTTGAGTATTGCTGAATTAATTTGATTATTATAAAACAAATTCTCTTTCAAAAATTCTAACTATATAATAAAACTCTCACTATCACTGAATATATTTTTCAAGGATTGATAAAATAAAGAAATAACTTTGTAAACATTGAATGAACACATGATAACCTATGTTACACAACGACACTGTCACCCTTCAACACCACAATATTTAATTTATAGCAAACCTTGTGTAATTTTAATGATCACATACATACATACATACATCCTCGGCGCTACAGCCCAGTCCGGGCCCTTCGTTTTCCCACTGGATTGCTTCTTAGTAGCACTATTTCTCCTTCATGGAATGTGATGAGTTTGTGCGTTCTGTTGAACCTCTCAATCCTCTTCTCTCCAAGTTTTTCCATCCTCTTCTTCGCATTGTCGTACTTGTGAATCAATTAATTTACAGGTTTTGGTTTGGAGGTTTATCAATTATTTTCAACCAGAATCTCGTAGGTTTTTTATTCGTTTCCAGTTCCACCAGTTTATTCGTAGCTTCACTGTATGTAGCATTTATGGCTTGTTCAGAAAATGATAAGTACTCTGCCCATCGGTTATGTTGTTCATTACAGTAGATGCGTAAATGTTTTCCTAACTCTTTGTTTACCCTTTCAGCAAGGTTTCCTTGTGGGTGTCGTATTGACGTTAACACTGGTTGTATGCCATGCTGCGTTAGCGTTTCTGCCCATGCTTTATTTTGGAATTGTTTACCTTGGTCACTTAATATCGTTTTGATTTACCATACTTCGGTACGTATTTGCATAGTATGACATTCATTACACTTTTAGTGGTGGGTCTTCGAATAGCGTAGAGTCGAACTGCCTTGGTGAACACATCTATACATACAAGTATGTGTCTTGTACCCCCGTGAATAGCTCTCTGAAACGGGCCTAGGAAGTCTACTGCTACTAATTCTCCCTTTTCCTGTGTCTTGATATTTTGTATATCTACGTAGGTGTGAAGATTCGGATGTCGGGCTGTTTGACATTCGTAGCATCCTTTTAAGATTGCTTTTATTCTTCTAAACATATTATTCAAAATGAAGTCTTCCTTTAAAGCTAAATGACATTTTAAAGCAGACGCATGTGCTAAACTTTGATGACATGGTATAATTAGTGTTTTTAGCATCTCTGGTGATAGGACTATTTTACAATCATAATTGACGAGTTTGTACAATATACTATTTTTTATTGTATATCTACTAGATAGTGGTGATAACTTCATGTGAATTATTTGAAGATCTTTGTTTTGTTCATTTGCTATATTGTTTAACAAATATTTAACTTTATCATCTGTTTGATATGTTATGTTTAATATTCTAACATCGTTCCGCTTATTTAAATTATTTATTGTTCCCCTAACATAGGACAATAGGTTTTAGATAACGTTATTTCCTGTTGTGCATCTGTATTGTTTAGGGTGTCATGCAAATCATGTGTGTGCATGTCGTTTATTAAACCTGTCCGTACTGGCGTTTTGTTCCCCTTCTGTAGTCATACAGTTCTCTTATCGGTTGGCGTTCTATGATCACCCCCTTCCTCTTTGGACGTTGACGTGTGTGTTGGCTGTTGCACAATTTTATTTTCATAATTATTTTTATTAATATGCTTATTACTTGTGTTGATGTTTTGTACATTGGAATTGTATGGTTTTACGTGTTTTTTAGACGTAAATGGATGGGCGTACGTTCCTTTATTCAGAGTCGGGTTACCTTTTTCATAGGGTTGTTTATACTCTTTCCACTTATCTTTCCGTATGTCCTCTTCTTTAGTCTCGAACTGTGGCGATTTGTGGTGTATTTGATTTTGCGTAGAGCACTGCTGCTGTTGCGGCTGGTTGTCTCTCCTTTCGTACTCTTTATTAACAAACTGTGATGATTGCGTCACAAGGATAAGAAGTTCCTTAATGGTTTTAACTCCTTGGATATATACGGCGAGTCTAATGTGTCTGTCAAAATGGTAGCTCAGTTTTAATACTAATTCGTGCTCAGTGAAACTTGGTCTAAGGTTCTTACAACGTTCGACAAGTTGTATAATGTAGTCTTCCATGGATCGTTTGCTGTTGACATAATACCGCCCATACTCCAGCTGGTCTCGTGCCTCTCTCTGGGTATGTATATTCCAGTACCGATTTTCGAAGGATGCCTTGAACTGTTCATAAGTTTCTGTTTGGTCCCGAACAATCGTATACCATTTGGATGCTGTTTCCTGGAAATGTCGACTTACAAAATCTATATGGTCTCTGTCGCTCAGGTTGCTCCCTATGGTTGCCATTTCTCATTCACACGTTTGTAAAAATTCTATGGGGTCCTCCCATTTGTTGCCTTTAAAGCTGATCTTCTCTCGATCCTCTACTTTTGCAGCACACATCATTATAGCACTTGGTCGTCTCTTGACCTCCGCTCGTAGTTTTTCTACCTCCTCTTGCAGTCCATCTTTCATGTTGTTAATTTCCATGGAATGGTGCGTAGTTTTTCTAGTGACCTCCTCCACGGCTGTTTCTACTGTCTCGGTCCTCACAGTGAGTTCCTTTGTTCTGTTTGTGTTGTCCAGGATGGGCTCATTTAAGTCCTTGTTTTTGAGATCTTGCTCCTGCTTTGTAATTTAAAATTTTTCATTCCACTGTTCAGCCAGGTGTCTAATGTGTTCTTTTGTTTCACGTGTTGTATATTCACACTGTTCTCTGAACTTGTTATCGATCTTTACAGCTTGTTCATTAAGTGACTGTTGAACATGCTGTTCGACAGCTTCAACGCGTGCAGTAAGCGCTGTTTTGAAAGTGTTACTGATGAGTTCTATTTTAGCTTCTAACCTCGTATTATTACTATCTATATTACTTTCTAACCTTTCTAATTTATTTTCTAATTGTCCATTATTACTTTCTAACTGAGTTTTTAATTCTTCAGTAGTGATATCTAATCTATTACGACTATCTTCTACTTGAGTTTCTAATCTCATATTAGTATCTTCTAATCTTCATAATTTTTCATTGCTACTTTCTAATTGAGTTTTAGTTCTGCACTACTACTTTCTAATTGAGTTTTTAGTTCTGCCCTATTCGTTTTCAACTCCTCCTCTTGCAGTCGTTGAAACATCGTTTTGAAGTCCATTGTTGGTCGCTTCGTCATTGTAGTCTACGGTGTCCTAACTGATTCGTTATACTAATTATGTGTTTAATTATTGGTCCACCGTGACTTTATATTTCTTTATTTATAATTTATTTTATTTATTTATCAGTATTAATTTCACAACTTTTTTTTTCTCTCTATACTTAAATTTAACAATTTGTAATATTACTTATTAGTTTAATTTACTATTATTTTTTATACAATACTTGTGCTAATTATTTATTTGACTTTATTTATATTATGGGCACCATTTACTTGTAATGATAATTAACATATATCAGGCAACACGTTTATTTCTTCGTGTCGGGCTCCACCGTTGGAAGCGACATTAATTATGCAACGGTACTCTTAAACACTTACTTTTGCACATATGCTATTACTCATTTGTGCACACTTACCCATGTCTCGAAGGTATACTCTTCTTCTGCAGTATTTACCTTGATATTTCCCAGCTAGGTCGCAGGATTTGGTAGTTAATTGAGGGTGGATAAGAGTACAAGTAAGAGGGTGTTACTTATCGTTACAAGTAAAGAGTACAGAGGATTTAGTACTGGTTGTGAAATTAGTACGACTTTGTTAATAAAATTATATTCATTTTGTTTATTAATTAAAAAAATGCAAATTGTCATGTTATTAATTAGTGTGTGGGTTACCTAATATTGAAACCCTTATATTCACTTATACGAATATCGTATAATTATAACGTGGCAAAATCTTATCTCTTATAGTCTAAGACACATTATACACAAAAATAAGACATATATGACCTGGAATATTTACACAGACATATAATACATAACACATATATTATTACAATGCGTGATTAACATGTACGAAATTGAATATTAATATTGACTTAGCAAGTGTGGTTTTTCTTATTATGTACCACTTAATTAAAAAAATAAATAATTAAACATTTATAAAAATTCTAACAGAGACCATTCCGTCGGGCGCATCTGATCTGAGAGGCACAACGCATCCATTTTGTCTCCTTACTCTACCACCAGGCAGCGTTGGCCACTGGGACTCCCAGTAGCTGTCTCTGTTTACGTGGTGTATACAACCACCCCACTCAGTTTGCTTTTGACCTTCACCACGGGAAGTTGTAAAAGTTTTGTTCAGAGAAGCTCATTGTGCCCGAAGTCGCCACATTCTTGAAGGTGTGGATTTTCAAAATATTTGCATAAAAACAATTTATTTCACTTATTTCAAGGCTAAATAATGTGAGATTCATCAATAATTTTGTAAAAATATCTTGCTTATCAGCCTGGCCTATCCGGCACAATGCGCCCTTACATGTAATTATTTTGTTTTTTCTTTCATTTTGTTCCAGTTTTTCTCCAAAAATATCTTGCACAGCTTACGATTTAAATAACCGGAGTCATGTAGAAGAAATAATGTACTTGCTAGAAGAGGATGATGACAGTGACCGGATCTTGAATGAGGATTTTAGTGAGGAAAGTGACATCACTTCCGAAGATGAGGTAGAAGAACGCGATGGCGATACCGAAACGGAGCAGGATGGTGAAACCAATGAAGACGAGGATGATGCAGGTACCAGTTTTTTTTTTTCGGGAAAAGATAAGACTTCCAAGTAGAATAAAAATCCCCCAAGTGGAAGAAAGAAAAGAAGAAGATAACCTTGCTCCAGTTCGTGACATTTTCCAAAAATTCATGCAAAACTGCCAGAAGAGTTACATTCCTGGGGAGAATGTGATCATTGATGAAATGCTTCCAGGTTTTCGAGGAAACTGCCCATTTCGGCAATTCATACCGTCAAAGCCTACCAAATATGATATTAAATGTTTTGCCTTCACTGATGCAAAAATGTGTTATACATATAATATGGAAATTTGTGCTGGGAAGCAACCACAAGGACCTTTTTTCGTCAGCAACAAGCCAAGTGAAGTAATGAAGAGGATGGCTGAGCCCTTATTTCGATCTGGTCGCAACATAACTGCTGATAATTGGTTCACTGATGTGGATCTCATCGATGACCTGAAAAAGAAGAAATTATCCTATGTTGGGACTGTCAGAAAAAATAAAAGACAACTGGTGCCAGAATTCGTTGCTACTAAAGAAAGAGAACAATTCAGCAGCTTGTTTGGCTTCAATGATGGAAAAACTTTGGTGTCATATGTTCCATGCCCAAAAAAGAACGTGATTCTCATGTCAACGCTTCATAGTGACAACGCCACCGATCCTGACTCTGAAGGACAAAAGAAACCAAGCATTATCACCAGGGCCATCTTTACGCACGGGCTCGCTGGGCTAGTGCCCAGGGCCCCGCGATCCAAGGGGCCCCCAAGCTGAGCCCTTTAGTAACACAATTTACCAACAACGAATGACCAACAGAAAAAACATCCATCCACTAAAATATACCTACCTAATATTATAATCGATACCTATATTTCGCTAATCTAAGTAAAATGTTTTGTTTATTTTACCTCTGACAGCACCCTTATTGCTATGTGAATAAAGATCACTCTGATACAAAATCAGAGGTAAAATAACTGTAAGTTTATTTAAAAGACACTTTAAGTTTTTCTCGCGAACAATGCGTTTCCTCTACTTTATGACTTTAGAAAGTTACAGTTATTGTTGGCTGTTACCTTAGCTAAATTACAAAAATTTCTACATGAGGCATTACTTTGTCTCTACTTTATACTCAATACAAAAAAATATTTATAATTACTATTAACTAGATAAACATATAATAATAAAAAAATTACACTAATGTCATAACATAGTGCACTGTGAAAAAAATATCGTTATAGTAATAATCTGATAGGAGCTATTATCATAAAATTCTTTCATTCCAGGATCTTCTGCGAGCAGCGATCAAATTAATCTTTCAGACGAGCCACACGGACAACAAATTGAGGGAATTTCGGAACCCACTAGTTCTGAGCTAACTTTACCCGAGTCAGATAAAGATATAAATAAATCATATGGCGAAAATACGTCGACTTCATCGACAATGGCTTTAGTTAAGCAACAACAAAAATCTACTTCAACTCCACAAAACGATTCAAACGATCCTGCAGATTATTTTCGTGAAATGTTAACGGAAGAAGAATGCGAGTTTTTGATTTGCAAAAGGCCTGCATTTTTCCAAAATAAAAATTCTGACTTTTCCGAAGCGTCCAGAATTTATAAAAAAGCAGACGGTAGGTCGACCACGCGGAATTTCAACAAAACACTATTTTATCGTAAATTAAAAAACAATGAAACCGTTGAAAGGAAATGGTTGTTATATTCACCTTCAAAGAAATCTCTATTTTGTTTTTAATGCTGTTTATTTAGACCTTCTAATATAAACCTCTGTCCACCAAGTGGATGCAATGATTGGAAACATATTAATCACATTATTTTGGAGCACGAAAATAGCTTAGCACATAGGCAATCTATGATGACTTATCTGGCACGAAGTAAAACTACTGGTAGAGTAGATACAGACTTACTATCTCAATATACAAGAGAAGTGGATTACTGGAAAAAAGTACTTAAAAGAATAATTGTGGCAGTTATAAAATTCTTGGCATCTAGAGGACTACCATTTTGCAGTGACAATGAAACTCTTGGGTCTCCCAACAACGGAAATTATTTGGGATGTATGGAGTTATTAAGTGAATTTGATCCATTCCTCGCAGATCACCAAAAAAAAATTGGTAATCCGGTGAAATGACACATTTCTTATTTATCAGCAAATATTTGCAATGAGTTTATCGACTTAATGGGAAAGCAGGTCCTATTGAAAATTGTAACTGAAGTCAAATTAGCAAAATATTTCGATAAGCGTTGATAGTATGCCCGATCTATCTCATGTTGACCAGTTGACTTTTATAATTTGATACGTAAAAGACCATGAACCTATTGAAAGGTTTTTGAAATGTATACCTATTGAAGAGCACAAATCTGAATATTTAGCTGAAACAGTCTCGATATTTTTTGAAAATAATGATATTTCTATAGAAGATTGCAGAGGACAAAGCTACGACAATGCATTAAATATGTCAGGAAAATATTCCGGTTTGCAAGCAAGAATCAAAGAGAAATGTGAATTTGCTACCTTTGTGCCATGCGCAGCACATTCCCTTAACTTGGTGGGTCTTCATGCTGCTGAGTGTGTACAAGAGACAACAAGTTATTTTCAAATGGTTCAGAAACTGTACAATTTTTTTTTTAGTCTATCTGATACCAGATGGTCTGCACGAGCTGATGCAGTAAGCGCCTTACTCCAAGGTCACAAGCAAATTCGAGAAGCATTGACGTCTATTGCTGATAATAATGAGGAGCCACGAGACACTAGAAACGAAGCCATTAGTCTGTCGAGAAAAATGGAAAAACTGGAATTTCTTATTCTAATAGAAATGTGGAGTACTATATTAGAAAGGATAGATAAAACAAATGTCAACCTTCAGAAAGCAACAATGACAATGGACGTTGCATTAAATTTGTTAACTTCACTTGCCAATTTTATTGATACTGTCAGGAATAATTCTGATGAATTCGAATCGTCTGCCAAAGAGAAATATCCAGAACCTGACTACAAAGATCATTATCAAAGAAGAAGAGCTAGAAGCTCACGTGTGACATTCTTTGATGGCTCTGCACCATCTGTGCAACTAAATGGCAAAGAAAAATTCAAATCAGAAACTTTTCTCCCAGTGATTGATATCTTGACCGTCCATCTAAAACAGCGATTGGAATCATACAAAGAAATCGGTCAACGGTTTGTTTTTTAATCACGTTTAAAAAGGTTGAATTCGAAAGAGCTAGGACATAGTTGCAAAGAATTTGCAAAATTTTATCACAAAGATGTTAATGCAGATGAATTATCAATGGAAAGTCTGCATTTAAGAGAATATTTAAAAAGTGTCCACACTAATGCAAACGAAGATATAACAATTACAGAACTTTATCATTTTCTAAAAGAAGACCATATCGAAGACACATTCCCAAACATAGAAATAGCCGTTAGAATTTTTTTATCTATTATGGTCACTAACTGCAGTGGGGAATGTTCTTTTTCCAAATTGAAAAAAATAAAAAATGAATTAAGAAGTACAATGCTTCAAGGAAGATTAAATAGTTTGTCGCTGATGGCAACAGAAAATGATTTGTTAAGAGAAATAAAATTCGAAACATTGATCAATGATTTCGCTAATGAAAAAACCAGAAAAGTGCCTCTCATTTGAGTTTAATTTTCACATCATACGCTTGTATCTTTTCAATAAGCAATTAAAAATACAATTAAAATGTTGTGCGTTTCTGTTGATATCCATATCCATACTAATACGTGATTTGAACCACGACTTCCATCACAGGGGTGAATTTACTCATTATAACAAACAACTTTCCCCATGAAACCATATGTCGGAACTGAAAAAATATTTTGGCTTCTTCATATAAAATCTCTTTGGAGCTGAGAGACTTTCTATGGAGAAGCAAATTTTTTTTTTCATTTCCTACGTATGGCTTAATGGGGAAAGTTGTTTGTTTTAATGGGTACATTCACCCCTGTGACGGAAGTCGTTCAAATAAATCAACGCCCGGTATATAAATCCGAAAGTGTGTTTGTTTGTTTGTCCTTCTTTCACGATAAAACTACTGAACCGATTTGATTATTTGATATGTAGGTAGAGTATAGCCTGACACATAGGCACTTTTTTTCAGAATTCCCGTAGGATCGGGAAAAATGAAACTATCCCGCGGGACACTCACTAGTAGCTTATAATTTCAATAAAAGGGGGCCCATATATCTTTAAATCCCCTGGGCCCCCACTTGGCTAAAGACGGCCCTGATTATCACGTTCTATAATTTAATGAAAGGAGGCGTTGATACAACAGACAAAATGTGCGCTACATTCAACGTGTCCCGAAACATCAAGTGTTGGCCAATGGTAATATTTTTCACACTGTTGAATGTGCATGGTATTAACGCTCAAGTAATGTATCTTGGTAATGATTTAGAACCACTGCGCAGAAGACTGTTCCTAAAACGATTGGCCCACAAACTGGTGATTGGAGAGATAAGCCGAAGAAGTTTGAAAACTATAGGAATACCGAACGACCTCCAAAACAGTCTCTAAAGATTTCGTCCTCCCTCTGAGGAAGAAGTAAATAACCCCCCACCTCCTCTAAAAGACGTCGATTCTCAACCTGCACCAGCAAAACAGGGTTGAGAAGGCTGACAAATCATGAATGCAAGAAATGCGAAACACCTGTCTGCTTATCCAATGCCAATATGGTGTGCGATCGGTGCTTTACTGACAAAGAAACAGACCTCCTCTCCAAGTGATTCACATTTGAAGAAGACTAAATATTGATAATGTGAAATTTTTTAATGTTTTTTCAACTATACCTAACATGTTTTTACTTTTTTTTTCATGTTATTTGGAGGCAAGTCATAAATTTCCTTAAAATTTGTTTAACCAGTATTAAGTCAAATACACGGTTTTCTTGCAGCAACTTTTGTATGTTTTATTCTTTGGACAGCCCTAACAATGATGTTCATTCATTGCCCGTTGTTCAAATTAACATAATAAGGTGTTAATTACGTTTTTTTGAACGTGTGCTGGCCAGGCACATTGCGCTTGATCTCAAGGGTCAACATATTGCGCCCGACGGAAGGTTAACAATACTCCTAATGTCTCAATTAATAAAAAAATCTACAATTAAAGTAACTTTCATACTTGATTTTATGTTACAGTTACTTGATTTTAATTATATAATAAAATTATAAAAATATAATAAAATATGGTTTCTATAATTACCATTTATTTATGAGATTTATAAGTTTTATGTTCTTTGTTATAAATTATTATTCTCTGAACTTTTATTAATTATTCATTATGCAAATAAAAATAATAAATTTATGTAAACTTGTATATGGAATCTAGAGCCTTCTTTTGATAGACCTCAGGGTCATTTATAAAATTAAATAAATGTCTGACTTCACCTGCATATTTCTGCAACCATTTAACTGTTGTTGTTACCGTCACCTGGACTCTCGAGTTTTGGATCCCCTTCTGGTATCACCTTCTCTGTCTCTGCGTCGTTTGGAATTACTCTCTCTGTCTAATGGACGCTGAGTTCTGACGTGGACCTCTGGTCGTTATGATGTACGGCTGGATGTAGCTGAGTGTGGCTGTCCCTGCGTCCTCTAGTATTTTCCTCTGTTTCCTCTCCTCTCCTCGTCTTTTCCCTTGTGGATGTCTTGAAGTTCTACGTGGACTTCTTGAAGTTCATCGATGACGTTTCGACTCCTCGTAGTTTACAGTATTATTGTCTTTTAAATAAATTGTGTATATTACTAATTACTTTCACCGACATACTGCCGGTTCCATCGCACTTCAAGTTACGTAATTCGATTTAAAACATTACTTACACTTTGTAAAATTTGTGGTGGCGAGATGCGTGGATTTCACGTACTGTCTGTTAATGATCTGAGAAAGCGTATGTCGCTCGCTGGGGTTTTATACTCCTGCCGGCGTTCAATTCCTGTTGAAAACTGTTCGGACAGAGTTGAACAAGTCAGCGCGTCGATTTATTAACTAATTACAACTTACGCGTCTTTCTATGAAGCGCACACTTTTTTATAAATATTATTTGACAAATCATTAGGTACATTAATAAACTTAACCTATGCAAATTATGAACATTAAGGTGTGTAAACTATGGAAGTTATGGCAAAATTTCACACGGTAGCTGAACGGTTCCCACGATTATATACCTCTTAGTATCTAATTGTAACGCCAGGCACCAGCTTTTTTTCCTACATATGTCTCTGATTTGTATGACTTCTGGTTTTCGTTCAGCACTTAAAAAACTGTGTAAAATTTTCCACAATCGTATACATAATTCAACTTGTTCTTCATTTATACACTAACACTAACACACACACACACAAACTGATACACATGCAGTTGCCTGTCGCAATGATGTCACCACAGCCAGTCGAGGCGTGTTTCTTCTCCCTTCGCTGCGTTTAAAACCAACTAGGCTTATCAATTCCATATGCATGTTCACTTACAATTATTTCCTTATTTAAAATTAATTAATACACTTGTTTCCTTTATTTATGTCATATACCTAACGCTTAATTATTACATTATTTTCATTATTTACATCTTTTACACAACTCATACGTGCGTTCGTATGTTCTCATACCACAGTCAGGGGTTGATACGGAGACTTGTGCTAAACGTATTGTTGCAATATATATATATATTGTAACATAACGATATGAGAGGTCCAATAAGTAGTTAAACCCAAATAATAAAAACCAAAAGTAACAAAATAAGTTACACTTACCTTAAAAAGACAAAATAAATAAAACCCCTGAAGAAAACAATGAAGAACGATACAGTAGGATATAATAAATAAAGATAATGTACTCTAGATGATAAGAAAGAAACAGTAAACAATGTTTAAGTGTAAAAGTGAAATAGTAAGTGAAAAATAATGGTAGGTAATCACACAGACAGGACTGTGAAGATTACTGAGTTTATTCAGTGCAATAAAAGTGTGAGAACAACACACACAAAACAAAAGTAAACAAATGAAAGTGTATAGGTATTGTTTAGATAGGAATTCCAAGACATGTTTTTAATTTAGGAGAATATTTGTAAGTTTTGATAGTAGTATTAATATTAGACAATGGTTAAAGGTCTAATATTGTTATGAAATGGTAATGAAAGCTTTAACCATAAGCTTTAACATTGTTTAATTATGTTAGTTTCATATTAATGTTTCTTTCATTCATGGATTAATTATAAATAACCAGAAATGTATTAAGACCATAGGCTAACTAAAAAATGTAAATTAGAACATTGTACCAGAATACCAAGTAATAGGCCCATATGGACAAGATATTATTGGTCAACTAACAAATCATGATGGACTGAGAATAGAATTAATATTATTATATGTTAAACAGTTTTTTTTTAAAGTTAATTTATTTGTTTAAATTGTATTGGAATCTCAGCCATGAAGGCAAAACATTAAGTTAACATGTTTGTAAATTTTGTTAATGTATTAATATTATTAGAATATGATGAATATTTTAATCTCATGTACTAACATACAAGAAACCAATTATAATTAATCAGAAGGGTTTAAAACAAGAGGCCAAATAAT
Source organism: Magicicada septendecula (assembly GCA_034769895.1). Classification (NCBI taxonomy): domain Eukaryota; kingdom Metazoa; phylum Arthropoda; class Insecta; order Hemiptera; family Cicadidae; genus Magicicada; species Magicicada septendecula. Next base: position 497,421,751 of record CM068368.1, read on the forward strand.
AATCAATACAAAATGAAACATGGTGCTAAAATAAACACCATGACATAGGCCAATGCTAACATAAAGAAAGTAATGTCAGAATAGTCAGTAAACTAGCAAGTCAATGTAAACTAATAAGAAAGAGTAAAATTCATAAGATAGGCATTATTTTTATAATGGTAACAACACTTGTTAGAATAAATTAATGAATTAGAATATGATTTTGTAAATATTAGACTGTATAAAAACCCATAAACAGAATTTTGTAAAGATGATTAACACCTATTAGGAAACTAACACATGTCAAGTGAGGTATCATAATGCTTGTCCTTTTATAAGGAAGAACACTGTGTAAATCAATTGATTAATTAAGTACAATTAAGTATTAATTAGGGAGTAATTTGGAGTGCAAAATGTAAAAACAAAATATTTTAAATAATTATGTCACATGACCTAGTGACCCGGCGTTTTGACCAATGGGAATCCAGCTAATTTTGGTCAAACTAGTCGAGGGCAACAGAAAAACTCAACATTCTATTGTTAGACATAAAAGTGTACAGGTCATCTCTGTGTAGCCAAGAGTTCAAAAGTATAACAAAGGATCAAATCTGGGTTGAAGAAAGAAAAAAAGTAAAATTATAATAAACACGGAATAAAAATAAAATGAAAACCAAAATGAAGATAATATAAATTAATAATAATAAATCAAAAGAAGAACAAGTAAAAAGTATATCTTAAAGAAATAAAAAGTGAAGGTATTTCGTGTAGATATGGGTGAGAAAATAACCTTATTATAAAATCACGTTTTCAACTACACAACACCAAGAATAACTAAACTGACACTATTAAACAGAACACTAGTGAAAACTGAAAAGAAACTAATATAAACACAGTGAAAATTTTGGTAAATATTTACCTGTGCCACACCATACAATCTTGAAGTGAAATATTTTTTTTCTATTCTTCAATGTTATATAAACACGAGAAAAATAATTTTAAACGGCGGTCGAACCTATTTACGAAGACAAAAAATAAAATTATTACTCCCATAAGAACGCATACAATGGTGAATGAGCGCCATATTGACTGTTGTCCAAATTTGACTGGAAATCATGTTGATGCTTTTTCAAAACAAAATTTACATGATTTTTACATGTTCAAAATTGCGTTGAGCTCACCGCGAGTTTATTATTAGTAACCTCGGAGGCGCCAAAGGCGCCGGAGACTAAAGCATGTGCGGTGAGCCGGCTACCCAAAATCACTCTCAGCGGTGGATACTGTAGGAAACTGATGAGCCGGCCACCCACGAGTCAGAAATGTTTGCGTTGTAGGCAATTGAATTACATTAAGGCAAAAGTGTATTGACTACACAGTCAATATGGCGCTCATTCACCATTGCATGCATTCTTATGGGAGTATTTATTTTTTTTTTTTTCTTCGTAAATAGGTTCGACCGCCGTTTAAAATTATATTTCTCGTGTTTATATAACATAGAAGAATAGAAAAAAAAATATTTCACTTCAAGATTGTATGGTGTGGCACACGTAAAATTTACCAAAATTTTTGAATAAATTCATTTATTTGAAAGAAACTGGTGGCGAATAATTTTCACATTGAGTGAAGTAAGCAACAAGCTTGTTTTAGTTAATCTGGAAGTTGAGTAAAGACGCCATGACAGTTTGTTGTGGTAATTTGAATTAAATTATTTTTTGTTACACATAAATAAAATTAATTCTGTCTTGTATTAGTGATTAAGATTTAAATGATTGTGATGTATTGTAGGCCTACTTCATGTATGCATTTCTGACTTTTCCTAGCAGTCTAAAAGAACCCACGAAATAATATTATAAAATAAAAATATTATTTAAGAATCGAATTGAGTAAAGGAGTTGATATGGGCAATAAGCTATTTCGACCTAAGAGTCGTCAACCTGAATTTAAATAAAATAAAAGTTAATAAATTGGTTTTAAAGGAGTTTTATTTATAAAATAAGTTAAGGTTAAAGGATTTTTTAGTAATAAAAGAAGAGTTAACCCACATTGGTGATTGGAACTTCATCGTAAACAAGGAATTAAGCAGATAACCTATATTAGCCAATTTGATATCACAATCGAATCAACATCAACAAAGCTTTTCTTGTAGGAATTTTTTTATTTTATCAAACTAATTAAAGTAAATGATAATTAATATTTTTGTTTAATCAATAAAATTTTAACAACAAATTCAAATCAAAACAATTAATTTAAATTGAATAAACCCCTATATAAAAGGAATAACGGACTTCTTCATAAAAAAGTCGTCACACATTAGCGCCAACAAAGTGGTGTGTGAAGTATATTTTAAAATAAAAGGAGTAATAAAATAGATAAATCATAATTACCATACAACTTAATCCAAGATCAATAATTAATAAATAATAAACACGAACACGTTTTTAAAGAACAAATCGCACGGATTTACGTATTATTACAACATAGAGGATATAAAACAAATTTAAATGAAGGTAGATTACATTATAACAGGATATGATCGGTTAGAACAAGTCCCTTTAAAAAACTTATGCATGATGTTCTATATTGTCAATTGGGTGAAATCATTCAATTTTCAGATTGTTTTAGTAAATTGTTCCTGTTGGTTTTGGTTATGCTAACCAGAGTAAAGGCATATACTGGAGTGGTGTTTCATAATGGTAACTGTTAACTTTGAATACACTTTGCAATTCTATATTTTGATGAATCGAGGGTCGTGTTAGAAGTTACCACTTGGGGTGCCATTGATTTGGTGGTTGCTAGTCATGCGGTTTACTTTTCACTCGAAATAAAATAATTGTGTGTATGTTCGTGTATGTAGATGTGTAAATACATGTATGTATATGTGTATTTCCCAAAAGGTTAAGAATAAGAATTGCTGTACAGCTATATATATATATATATATATATATATATATATATATATATTTCAATCAATTTCTGCTACAGTCCGTTTCTTGATGTATATAATACATTTAATATTTATACATAAACTTACCTCAAGATGTTATTTTTCTATTTGGAACATGTTTCAGGTACTATCTTGTTCCCATCCTCAGCCTTCCGTTTTTTTTGTCTGGTGGATACTTTTACACCAGACAAAAAAACTGGAAGGCTGAGGATGGGAACAAGATAGTACCCGAAACATGTTCCAAATAGAAAAATAACATCTTGAGGTAAATTTATGTATAAATATTAAATGTAATATATATATATATATATATTGTAACAAATAATTGGTTTTTGTAACTAATAAAAAAAATTCTTTGTTGTTTGGTAAAAAAATTTTTTAATATTTACCGGTATTATATTATTTTTTGTTTGTTTTATTTTTAATTAATTTAGTATTAATTATTTTAAACTGTTTTGTTATATGTGGAACTTCTTATTGATTGTTTTTGTCAAATTATATCCTTTTGTGTAATTAGAATTCTTGTACTATGTTAATAGGATTGTCTCCTATATTGTCTCCAGGAACAATCGATTTGTGATCTTTCCTTATTTGAAGTTTGTCCTCCCTTAAAGTTGTTAAACTCAGCTGTTCTGGTAGTTATGTCTCAACTAATGTGTTATATTATTCTATTTATAAGTTAGGAATAAATAGGATTCAAAATTATAATATTGTGACGATTTAAATAAAAGAAATAATCAAGAAAATCAAAATTTAAAAAAAAAATTAAGGTTGCGAGCTCTTAAGCCATTTAAATCTCACTGTATTAATATAAAATACCTGTATGTACTCAGTATGAGAGGAAGCAGTAATTAATTAGTTATAAGATACTCTAATAAAAAGATAAATTGTAAAGAGTTATTAATATCGTATTTAACCCTTTGCTTGTAAGCAGGCGCTGTCCTGTTGATTCCAGACTCGACATGCTTTCCGAGTCTTGTGTGAGTTAGAATAAGATAAAAAAATTAATGTTAATAATAAAAAAATCTGAAGACATAAATAGTCGCTAAAACAACTGATTTAAATTATGTATATTTGTTTAGGGATAGTTTGTATAAATAAAAAATGTTAACTTAAATATAGTTAGGAACTATATTCTCGCGCGGAAATTGTCCCACTAACTTTTGCCCAGTACCAGGCGAAGGGAGCGGAATTTCTCTCTCTTGCAATGGTGACTTCGTACAGTATAGACGTAGGAGCTGTGCGCTTAAAGTATGTTAACTACATTTTGTCTCACCTTAAGATGGTGTACCAGATGTAGCTGTTTAAAGCATCTGGATGTGTTAATTAATATAGTCATGTAAATAGACAAGAAATTTAAAAAAAAAAAATCGAAACGTAAAAAAAAGGAGTGTAACACAAGATGACTACGTGCTTCAACAAATAACAACAATTCCAAAGTCATACCCGGAGATGTGAACTATCAGAAGCCACAAACTCTACTGCACGTGACAGAATATGCAGATCCGGACATCCGAGAATCTACAAGATCATCATAGATATCTACACGACATATTGTTCAACCTGCGAACTTTTGGAGCCCTTTACAGAGGAAGGCCAGACAGAGATGACGACGTAGCTGTTTCTGTTTCCCAAGACGGATACCCCAGGACGAGTCTTCTGCATACCAATTAAAAGGTGACTCGATAGCCTGTCTATCGAGGGTTACTAATATTTGTTACACAACACATCTTGAAAGAGACTTTTCAGAAACTATTAACTTTGTAAAGACTTATAAATTAAATCTAAGAATTTGATGTAACTATTCTAACTTCATACGCTGTAACAGTTTATATGCTAATGTAGAGTAATATAATTCAAGCAATAATACCATTCTTCCAATGGTTGAATAAAAGAAAGTCTTGCAAGCTAATATCATGAAATGAGTATAATTAAAAGTCTTAATTACAGAAATACAGAAAGTTGACCCGGATCCGAGGTATAGCTATATAAAATCAAGTTTGATCTCAAAGTTTAAAGAAACCTTTCAAATAACTTAATAATTGAATTAGTAATGTCATGGGATCTGTCAGTATATGTTTTTTTAAATGTTAAATAAAGAGAAGTCTTCTTGTTACACACATATGAGGAGTGCTTAAATCAATTATATACCTTGCCATTGTTTCCTTACACAGTTAGTAAGTAATTTGTTACATTAATTATTTGTGATCAATTCTGTTACAACGTAGGCAGCCCATCTAATTAACGGAGTTTAATTACGAGGGGTTCCCTGGATTTGTAACGCGGCGAAAAGACGTTACAAAACTGCGCCACTCTGCTTTCTTAAAAAAAAAAATAAAAGGGTAATTGTTTACAGAGTGTCACAAAAGTGCGGCACTCTGCTAAATTTTATAAAGGTGTTTTAAGCAAACAAAATTGCGTCATTCAAAAAAATAAAGGAAACAAAGGAAAGAGTTTTAATTGTGTATATAGTGTCACAAACAAAATTGCATTCACTATGCGTGGATAAATTGTAAGATCAATAACTAAATATATAATATTGATATATGCACTCAGAAAGTTACTTTAATAAATGTAATGTTCAAAACATGTTTAATAGTGTATTAAGTTACGTAGATGGTAGTATGTATAAGTAAAATATCCTTAGCATCATACAATGCATGTAGCTTTTGCATTCGATAGGCCAGTAGGAACCTGCATAATTCGATGTAAGTACTTGCATACATGAATTGTGACCAAGCATAACAATTTTGGTCAACCGAACAATCTGTAACAGGTTTGTTTACGACAATCTATGACCGGTTGTTTCCTGAATCATTCTGCACAGTGTATGTCCAACTATCTAGCTTACATACACTAGTATGTGTTATAAAAAAAAAAAATTGATTAAAAATAACTTTGTTAATAATAATAAAGTAATTAAGTAGAAGTTCGTGATTTAAAACTTGTGAACAAAATAAGTAATTATTTAATTGAGAAAAGTTTATGAATGAACGGAGCCAAAGTGTTGTCTAAGCGGAATAATAATAATAGAATCAAGCGTCTGCGCTCCCCTTCTCTTGTTTAAACCGGTATACAGTAGTTGTGTTATTCAGTCGCATTGTGGAGAACAATAAGAGTATAACCCCCTCTCTCACTGACACGCTCAACCCTCCTTTGTTAACTAAATATGTAGGCCACCCTCTGACCTACATTCCAGTAAACAGCTGATCGGCTATTTAACCTTGAAAGATATGTGTGTGTGATTTCTGTCTCTCCCTTAGAAGAGAAATTGTTCTTTTCTAATTTGTGTAAATTTATTACTTATGAATTTATTATATGTATATGTAATATATGTGTAATATACTAGTATTAATTTTAAGTACGTGCTAATGTGTTAGAACAAAATGGCCCAATTTAACCCGGATTTGTTATTAAAAGACGAGCTGTCTTACGAAGCCCTTTTGCGTGGACTACCCCATGCTGATGTAACAGTCGCGGAATTACGAAGTTCAATTCGCGAATGTGGATTTGATGCGCCCGTGCAATTAAACAATCTAAGCCAACTCGATTATGAAAGCGAGAAAGAAATTTGTAATGCCAAGTATAGTGAACTATACTTATTGTCTCAAACACTCCAAGACGAGAAATCTCCGGCAAAAATTTTGCGGACTACCCAGAGAATAGAGCATTTAACCAGGCGAATAAAAAATTTGTCGATCTGGCCGAATCTCACAGAAATACCCGTTGATGTACAAAAGCTAGCAGACGAAGCTCTACGCCGCTTACCTTCAATTATCAACGATTTAAGACGAAAATCCGACTTATTCAGGATGGACGAAATAGAGAAATCATTAATGAAATTACACATCTCCCCAGTACAATCCCCCACCATTGGTTTATCTCCGCCTAACTCGGATCGGAACTCACCTATCGTATCGCAAGTGCAAGCGAACCCAGAACAAAAAACTGATACAGATGTAAATGTCCCTCCTCCCGAGCATTTTCAGTTTCGTCCCGGAAATAATGAATTGACCAACACCCCCAATGAATCTAATCACCCTCATCGAGGAATTACCCCTATGAACTATAACGCAGATCTATACGGAAAAATGACTCACCCTGTGGAGAAGATTTTAACCGAAATCCCTTATACAGATGGTTTAAATGTTTCCAAGTTACTAACATTAATTAGTTATCTTCTTCAGATAAAGGATCTACAGCAGCTGAATGACTGGCAAATTTTACAAGTTCTGTTACCAAAGTGTAAACCCCCGTTAAAAAATCGGGTGCTAGAAGCCCTAACCTCTATTTTCCCAGTAGAAGAGCTACATAGCTCTTTAATAAAATACTTTATTCCCACCGGCATCTATGAGGAAATAAAAAGGAAGACAGTACTCCGAGTACAAGGACATCAGGAGAGATTAGCTCACTACATCTCCGATATTAGGGAGTCCTCTCGACTACTACGTGTAAGCTGGAATGAAACACAACTGGTGGACACCATTTTAATAGGAGTGTCACCCGAAGAAAGATCTCGGCATCATTGATGAATAGACCCAATACTATTGTTGATCTAGAACAGTGCAGTATCCATTCTTCAAATGTATGGTACTCAGATCAAAATAGAGAAGCAATGAAAACCTCTGGAACTAATAGACATCAATTGCGAGCACTACTGCCTGATGTAACAACCTCGTATGAAAGACAAGTTTCTAGTAGACCTCACCATGTGCGCAAAGCTGGTAAGTTAACTGTAAACCCAGATAAAGCGGAAACCAAGTACCCACCTCGCAGAAAACCCACCTGTTATAATTGTGGCAAATATGGGCACATAAGAAGAGAGTGCAAAAGTAAGCCATTGGAACGGAATAACCCCAATTCAAAAAACATGTAAGGCAGGGAGACCCGAAAACCTGTGTCTTCCGCAGCTACTCAAAATTGGGTAAACTAAAAGAAACCAGTAATAATAATAAGAATGAATTATTCTGTAACCAAGTGAAAAACAAAAAAGGTGCGAAAGATATCGACCCCTATGTGCGAGAATTTCGTGAAAAGTGTAATGCGATTAATAGATGTAAATGGAAAAAAAATCTACTACCATTAATTCGAGTCGACTTAGGCGTTACATCCCCCATCGCCTTAATTGATTCGGGATCTAGTAGAAGCTTAATCAGCCAAGAATTAGCGGACATGTTAGCTAAACATCATCTAGTAAAACGGAACCAACCTGTGAATATAAAGTGTGCTACCGCTGATAAACGTAAAATAAATATAAACCTGAGCATTACCGTTAAGGTTAAAATAAAAAACCTAAGTTGGATATTTACAATGTTAGTATGTAAAGAATTAGGACCTGATTTAATATTAGGTGCAGATTTTATTAGTAAGACAGGAATGATTCTTGGCATCTACGAGCGAGAATTTTATTTCAGATTTGACCGTGCAAGAAAACATAAATGTGTACAGTATAGTAGTTCAAGTTTTTCCCCGTGACGGCAATTAAATTCTGTAGTGACTTAATAATAAATTTATAATAATGATTAAAGTGTGATAAATAAATATGGTGATTAAATAGACAATAGTTCTAGGAGCGTTTCTTAAATCCCCAAAGTAGTTTAATAAATAATAAATAATAAAGTGAATAATAATAATTGATTTAAATACTAGAGCTAAACAAATCCTAAGTTATACTAAAATTGTGTGAAGTGTAGAAGTAAGTAGGAAAAAAGAAAATAATAATAAAAAGTTCAGTTGCATATTGTAAACACTCCCAGTGGTGGCCAGTTAGAGAAAATAAAAGCGTGTTCAGTATTGTAGGAATTGTACTAAGCAGCCCCGAACGCACCCCCTCTATTGTGAGAAACCGGTGCTAGCCTGAACAATTGAAAACCACCCCTAGTGAGTATGACAATGCATTATGTAAAGTGTCTCCCCTCCTGCATAGTTTGTTTAAGTATTGTAAAAAGAGATAAAAGAGAATCATATTCGTGAGATTCCGCTTCTCTCAAACCAGTGATCTAAAGTGGAGTATGGGATCCTCTTTAGATCACATTAGAAATAAGTTTATGAGATATAATCAAGTAGTGATTATAAATGTAACGTAACAGGTCACAACGGCGCCGACTGAAAGGGTAATGATAGGGCAGAAATGTGCCAAAGATCATTAATAAATGCTGAAAGCTAACTTCCGTAGTTAGAGTAAGCTGGTGTCAGTCGGGCCGGGATGTTGTGAGTTACGGATAAGTAGGGATCATTCCAATCTAAGGTTTGGAAATTAGTATTAAGATTAAAATGTAAGTTAGTACTTAAGAAGTAAGAAAAAGGGAATTTCACGAAGGCGATCATTTAAATGAACAATGTCATTTAAAGAGAATTAGAAAAAAACAAACTGTGCACTAATAATAAATAACTTCACACACTGACACTAATCGTACTCCCAGTCCCCAATAGTGAATTAGACTCAAAGAAAAGCTTAACCGTAGCGTGCAATTTAAGCGGTGGAGTATGTGACGATTTAAATAAAAGAAATAATCAAGAAAATAAAAATTTTAAAAAAAAATTAAGGTTGCGAGCTCTTAAGCCATTTAAATCTCACTGTATTAATATAAAATACCTGTATGTACTCAGTATGAGAGGAAGCAGTAATTAATTAGTTATAAGATACTCTAATAAAAAGATAAATTGTAAAGAGTTATTAATATCGTATTTAACCCTTTGCTTGTAAGCAGGCGCTGTCCTGTTGATTCCAGACTCGACATGCTTTCCGAGTCTTGTGTGAGTTAGAATAAGATAAAAAAATTAATGTTAATAATAAAAAAATCTGAAGACATAAATAGTCGCTAAAACAACTGATTTAAATTATGTATATTTGTTTAGGGATAGTTTGTGTAAATAAAAAATGTTAACTTAAATATAGTTAGGAACTATATTCTCGCGCGGAAATTGTCCCACTAACTTTTGCCCAGTACCAGGCGAAGGGAGCGGAATTTCTCTCTCTTGCAATGGTGACTTCGTACAGTATAGACGTAGGAGCTGTGCGCTTAAAATATGTTAACTACATTTTGTCTCACCTTAAGATGGTGTACCAGATGTAGCTGTTTAAAGCATCTGGATGTGTTAATTAATATAGTCATGTAAATAGACAAGAAATTTAAAAAAAAAAAATCGAAACGTAAAAAAAGGAGTGTAACACAAGATGACTACGTGCTTCAACAAATAACAACAATTCCAAAGTCATACCTGGAGGTGTGAACTATCAGAAGCCACAAACTCTACTGCACGTGACAGAATATGCAGATCCGGACATCCGAGAATCTACAAGATCATCGTAGATCTCTACACGATATATTGTTCAACCTGCGAACTTTTGGAGCCCTTTACAGAGGAAGGCCAGACAGAGATGACGACGTAGCTGTTTCTGTTTCCCAAGACGGATACCCCAGGACGAGTCTTCTGCATACCAATTAAAAGGTGACTCGATAGCCTGTCTATCGAGGGTTACTAATATTTGTTACACAACACATCTTGAAAGAGACTTTTCAGAAACTATTAACTTTGTAAAGACTTATAAATTAAATCTAAGAATTTCATGTAACTATTCTAACTTCATACGCTGTAACAGTTTATATGCTAATGTAGAGTAATATAATTCAAGCAATAATACCATTCTTCCAATGGTTAATAAAAGAAAGTCTTGCAAGCTAATATCATGAAATGAGTATAATTAAAAGTCTTAATTACAGAAATACAGAAAGTTGACCTGGATCCGAGGTATAGCTATATAAAATCAAGTTTGATCTCAAAGTTTAAAGAAACCTTTCAAATAACTTAATAATTGAATTAGTAATGTCATGGGATCTGTCAGTATATGTTTTTTTAAATGTTAAATAAAGAGAAGTCTTCTTGTTACACACATATGAGGAGTGCTTAAATCAATTGTATACCTTGCCATTGTTTCCTTACACAGTTAGTAAGTAATTTGTTACATTAATTATTTGTGATCAATTCTGTTACAACGTAGGCAGCCCATCTAATTAACGGAGTTTAATTACGAGGGGTTCCCTGGATTTGTAACGCGGCGAAAAGACGTTACAATATTCAATGGTTTTTATTGACAATTAGTAAAATAATCGATTTTATATCGATTGATGAATCGACTCTCTCAGGGCAAATTAATAGATTATACAAATTATTAATTCTCGGGTTCTTTGAACTGTTATTTTATATAGTCAGAGAAAGGGCAAAGTATAGAAAGTATAACATTACAAATTACAAGCTTATTAATTAAAATACAAACATATTATTCAATATATAATGGTTAGTAAAGAAAATGTTTCGAACCATTCGAAGGCATGTTAGTTGTGGCGCATAGAATTGTGGGAACTCAAAGATGGCCGCTTCATATTCAGATGTAGTAAATGACTGCACCTAGAAGAATCTGCTTAAAATAAATGTTGATTTTCCAATGGTTTCTCGTCCCAGCGATAGTGATTCGTTTCTCTAGTGTTAGTGTGGTTGTCCTGGATCAGTTGTTAGTGATTCCCTTCGATAAACTGTGTTGGTTAGTGTTTTATTTCACTCCCGTCGATAAGGTAGAGAATGGCAAGTTCATCTCGATATTAGGAATTATCGTTTATAAGTGTTTAAATGGTTATTATCGGTTTACTGTTCAATAGTGGTTCACTTTTATTGTTTAACTGGTTTAAATCACTGACTTTAATCATTATTGAACGTTTTTTCCAAAATTCGCGAGTTTAAATTTTATAGTTTTGGGCTGATGTACGCCATGCTTCTTCCTTCACTATATATTAATATTTTGGCGAGACCTCGTTTGATGTGTACTGCTCAACGTATAATAATCAACTCTCCTCTTTTCTTCTTCATTCGAAACGTCTTAGCCCAGTTAATATTAGCAAGACATTGTTTTAAAATTTTATCATTTCCGGTACATGGTCGACACTTACATTATATTACTTAATACATTTTTATTATTATTTGATTTTATCAAATAATAGTTACATAATCTTTTTCCTTAGTTACTTCTGCGTGATTTGATACCAAATAAGATATTCTTACAATGTTTTTATCTCAAAATGCCATATTTACTGTATTTTGAAAATGTAGGCTCTAAAATTTTACTTCCTGTCATTAAACTGTTTGCCATTTTTATTATGTCATAATTATGATTGAACAAAATCTTTGATTGAAATAAAATGTTTATTTTCCCTTAATTCCTTTTAATTTTATGAATTGGTTGTCTAAATTAATTATTATCTTTAATTTAAATAATTCCCCTTATGTTCTACTGTTAATACATTTACAATTTTTCTATTAATACTTCATATGTTGCTTCCCTATCTTTATAAAGTATTGGTATAGTTGTAATATACTATGTTGGATTTATATTATACAAATTTCATCTGGTTTATCAATTTACTTCTCTTATTTATTAATTTTAATGTTGTTGAGATTTGCCATTTGGCCTAGATTTCACATGTTTTTATATAGGGTACTTGGTTTTTGAATATTACAGCCTGCTTATACCCTTTCTGACTTTCTTTTACAATCTTATACAATCTTAATTACAATTTCCTTACTTAGTTGTATTAACATTTAACATTGATTAATTCGATTAACTCATAACAAATATTTTATAACATAAAATGGTATTCAAGCCCAGACATTTCAGCTTTGATGAATACTATTAACACATAATAAAAGTTTTATACTAAAAGAATTGTACTCAACTCTGACATTTCAGTCTTGAGTTATTTGAACTTATTATAAATAAAACATAGCTGTCCTTCCATCATTTAAACTATTTCTTATAACTAATTTTATTTGCAGTCTTAGCTGTTTTTGTTTGATTTTTGGGTATTTATTCTTGGTCACTTCACTTTTTTATGGACTGCTCTTGTTTTATCACTGTCATTCTAATGAATGCTGTTAGCTAAAGAGTGGCAGTTATTTAGAAACACTTGTATCCTATTTGTCATTATAATATTCTATTAAATATTATTTCTCGACACAATATAAAAACTTTAAAGTTATATAAATGCACAATTTACTTAGTTTATGAACTTAAACATTGACACATTCAGTTTATTTAATATAATATAATAACTTGCACTGGTCCCCTTTTATTCTTTGATTTTATTTCTAATCAGTTTTATAGTCTTATTAAAATCAAGAATTTTATTTATAGAGGATAATGAAGGTTTGTTTTTTCAATTATATAACTAATTCCCATTGGTTCATTTTAATTCTACTTTATACACTTTTGTTTAGGTATATCTATTTTACATGGTTTTCTAAATTTGGGTTTTTTTATACTTTCATTGGTTATTTTTACTTTCTTTTGGGGTTTCATTTTGATTTCTTTTAAGACAATTCCTTCTTATCGTGGATGTTGTCTTGTTCAGGTTTCTTCCTTAATTACTTCTATCCTACCTGTTTCTTATAAAAGTATTCCCTTTTATTGTGGATGTTGTCTTGTTCTGGTTTCTTCCTTACTTACTCCTAACCTACCTGGGTATTTCCTTACTTTATTTTTAGTTTTTGGTTTATTTTTCTTACTCATCATCCATTGTATATCTGGTTTTAATGAAATTCTTACTTCAAACTATGATTGTGCTTTACGGTGGTACTTAATTAATTTTTAATGTTGCTTTCTTGGATTTAAATTTGTTTTTATTTTATTTCATGATCTTTCTTTCCATTCAGAACTATGGGCATTATCTGTCATGCTACAATATATATATATCTGTAACGAGAGATGGACGTCCGTCTCGTTTAAGCCCCGCGATGGAAGCCAATCTGTAACGAGAGATCTGTACGTGTTCATGAAAATGTATAGGTTTTGTGTTCGCCTCACACTGGTGTCGTTACATCAATGTTTTGCGCTAACGAAGTCCGCAGCGAAGTTTCAAATTACCAGTACAACGCGAGTGGAAATCTTACCTGTTATTCCATAGGGGTTTATGAATCATGGGTGGCGCCAAATTGTTTATTTAAAACAATTAAATTAATAAATAACGTGACAAAAGTGTTTTAAGCTATGACGGTCGGGAATATTCGAATTTGTTCCCGCCTTCGTACGACCTACTAAATCAAGCAGGTAGTTTGTTGAGTTGCAGCATGAGCGCAGGCCATCAATTCTGGAAGTTCGCTAAAATGCACAAATTATACAATACACTTCCCTATGAAATAAAAACAATGGTTACACTCTGTACTAGTTTCTTTAATTATTGATTGGTAATTATTCAGTTTGACAAGAAAATTATATTTGGTTATTCAACAATTTTGTACCGACAATTAATATGAGACAATCTCTCTAGGGTTTGGTGAAATCGATTTTGGAATGATTCATACAGCCTAAGATGGCTACAGTTTAGTTTGTTTACAATCTGTTCCGTTTAAAATCTAGGTTCTTTTGATTATGAGAAAAATATTCATTACGATTACAATAAAAAGTACACTACCTTACATTATTCGTACTTAAATAATATAATGTGTAGCTACAATTTGTTCCTGCTGTGTAGTAAAGTGTGTTTCAAAAGTTGCAGTTTAACATTAGGTTATTTTCTTAATTAATACATTTTCAGTGTTTGTTTATTTTACTTAATCTTTGAAAGAAATTATATTCAGTTTATAGTGAGAGTTCAGATAACTGTGAGAAATATTTAAAGTGAGTTTATTTCAGGAAATTGGGTAATTCAATGATACTTGTCAAATCAGAAGGCTGGTGATAAACTGTTGTTCAGGTGAAATAGAATAGTCATCAATTTTGAATGATTTGGGCTGCTGGCATCTTTCTCATGTTAGTTGTGGTAATTTCTTCATTTTATTTTTATTCAAATTGGTCCTTGGCATCAGTTAAATGTTATTGCTCCTCGTCTTCTTCTTACTTGTTCATGTTTTTGAATTTTGACTACTTTTATACGTTTTAAATGAAAATTTAGGCCATTCAAAATCTGGCGTCTAATCTGCATGAGCGTCACTTATAGAGTACTATAAATTAACGGAAAATTCGTAACCAACGTCTGTTGTCATGGTTACAAATTAATCCTGATTGGTTAATCTTGGCTTATAACCATTATTATCAAATTTGAATTTTTATTCAAAATTACTGTATATCTTCTGAATGCTTTTATTCTTCTGTCTTCCTCCCTACGTATTAAATATTATCACTACTGTTATTATTTCTTTTCAAAGATTATTTTGATATCACATAAGGTTGGGTTCTTCAAAATATTAATGTTTGTACATTTATGTTAATATTTGTTAATTACATTTCTCTTTTAATTTAAGTCCTTATTCTAACATTTTTCTTTTAAAATGATTTAGAAATTATCCTTGGCTATTTATTCGCCTTGGATTTGTTAATTTCCTTGTTGATTTTATACAATTTGTAGTTATTTGTTTTTGACAGTTAGGCATTTCCTAGGCCTTAGTAGCCATTGATTATATTTACTTATTTTATACAAATTATATCTCATTTTATTCTAATGTGTTTTGTTTTGTTATTATAATTGATTGGTTTATTTGTTGGTGTGTTTTGGATCTGTTTTTATCCTATTTTTATGTTTCTATTATTTTCTACATAACTGATTTTCTAGTGTAATTAGAACTGTATTGTTTCAACTTCTTATTTATCTGTTTTGCCCTTGTTAACAATATGGCTACTACTTATTATTCTTTATCACATAAAACATAACATTTAGGCCTATGGTCTGTACAATTCCTCCAGCCATATCCTATTCTTAACTTTAATTAAACAATTTTTTAACAGTTATTAGGTAAAGTTTGTTTACAATTCATTTCATTCTTTATTATTGTTTGGGTGATAAACATCATCACACCATTTAAACTTCCTTAATTGATTATCCCTTATAACCTGGGGTGTTTATTGATTTCATTTTTAATTTCTTATTTCTTAAATACTGTCTACCTTCTATCCATGGTAACACCTTCTGTTTACCCTTCATGGGATTCTCCCTTTTAAATAGTATTGTATATAATTAAACTTAATTTCTTTAACAATAAGATTCTATTTTAAATAATACTGTCATTATCACTCTTCAGTGTTCATTTCATATTTTTAAGAGTTTACATCTAATACTATCATTAATAACATTCTTAATTATTAATATGGTTCACCATTAATCATTTAGTGTTTATTATAGCTTATTTATTAAACGTTTTTTATTTATCACTTTATTTCCTAATTATTTTGGGGTTTTTACACTTTCACTTTTGCACTTCTTAAATGTTTTATTTTAAGTGTCTATAAGTGGGTAATCCCTATAATTACTTTTTCTTCGTCACTTAGTTAATTTTATTTCTCACCATCTCACTATCTCTCTCTTTATAAATATTATCTATACTATTAACAAGTTTATGTCTTTATAGAGTTTTTATCACATCTAACACTAATTCTTGGGTTAGTGTACTTTTATTTTTCATATTAGTTTATTGGGTCTTATCAAATCATTTACATTTATTTTTGAATCGATAATAATACATATTTTTTTCATTGGTTAGTTATTGGTTTCGTTTCCAATATTACACTTGAGTGTACCATTTCTCCTTTTCATATTCTATATTATTTGTTGGTGTCTTATGATTTGGTTTAACTTTATTTCCTTTACACTTGGTTTGTTTCATGTTCATTTTCCTTCTTCTTTTGGTTCTTTTTATTTGGTCAATCACTTTCTTATTTGGTTTCGTCTTTTCCCTTCTTCTTTTGTTTCTTTTTATGTGGTCAATCACTTGGGTTAGGTCATGTCGTCGTTTGTAACGTCATTGTCATTTTATTTTATATATTTTATTATACGAATTATTTTTTATATTGTAGGTTCATCTTTTTTATCCCTGGTATTGGGGTGGCTTATTTGTGTTGTAATGTCTTATATATATTGTAACGTCTCGCGGTTCTCTCCGAGTCAGAATATACGTTTCTAAGAGGGTTTCCTAATTAAGCCCCACGTTTGTACGTCATCTTGTAACGTCTCGCGGTTCTCTCCGAGTCAATCGACGTCTTATTGTCTCCCTTGCGATCGTCACTGTAATTATTTTTACATGTATTTGTACTCTTCGAAAATATCGCTTTATTAAGAGTCACAGAATTTGTTATATTTTATGTTCAATGTTTCCAGAAGTCGAGTGTGTGTGATTATTGCAAATATTTTCTTAGATTTTATTTGTTTGAAATCAATACCGTTGTTTGACAGTAGTGAGGAGAGAGAGTGCAAAGAGAATTACTCTCTTAGTATACGATTAATTATTTCAAATTTCTCCGCTCATGAGTCCAGCTGATTGTGACGTTTACAAACACATTTGAGGTTAAATTAACTCCAAATGGTACGTAATATTTTCTGGTTGTCCGTTTTCTTCTCAGTCTTCTGACAATCTGTAACCAACTACCATCTACTGAAAATAATACACATTTTTATTCAAAACAACAAAGTATTCATTGAATTTATTTAGCATTTTTTTATCTTCTCCCAAAACAGAAAGGGATAATCGATTCTTACTGACAGCACAGAATTAGTTCGATCTTATTTTTAAACATATAGTATATAACAAATATTTTTATTTCAATATTAATACAAAGAAATAAATAATGAATTAATTTCCCAGGGTTATTTTAGAGTTCTTTGTACTTTGAGAAAGTCAGAAATGAATATGGGTTAATACCAAGCTTTACATAAATAAATTTTTATAATTTGTACTATTTATGTTATGTAGTTGGTTGGTTGACCGCTAGAGCGCAGGTTACGTTTCTTCACTGAAAACACGAAAGTTATTTAATGGCGGCCGGAACGTTCACCAGAACCCGTTCTGCTGTTTTTTGGGTTAACTAAATAATAAAGTTTATGTTCACCTCTTTTCCTGAAGTATTTAAAGAGATGGTGCTATTTCTAGTGTTATAAATTTATAGTTGAGGTGTAATTTAGTTAAATTTTACTCGGTAACGATCTCACCAAAATGTCAAATTTCTGTGGGCTAGGCCTGGACATCGAAGGTTGATTTTTCATGGTTTCATCAAATTATGGGCGTGAATTGTTCTATTCGAAGGAGTTCTAATATGTAGTGGACATCACTAGTTAATTTTATTATTTTTGCACTGCTTATTTCAAATGGTATTTTTAATTTCTTAAATTTTTATGGACATTACACTTTTTCAAAATGTTCACTTCCAATATCGTTTAAACAATTAATTTCAATTCTTGTTAGTTGGTTACTCTTAGTAACCAAGAATTTTTATGGTTTTTTATTGGTGAATCTATATTCTTTTTAGTATATAGGCTATTATTAATTATTATAAATTCATTTCTTCTTTTTAGAAAAATAATTCTTTTTAGATTTTATTTATAATCGAATTTAATTTATTTAAGGTTTTTCTTTATATTTTTCCTTAAGCTTGTACACTGGTATTTTTATATTTTAATCCCTTTTAATTTGATTTATTTATGATTTATCATTTACTTAATGTATCCTTAATCTAAACTATTTTTCCTATGCCATCTTGCTAACATAGTATTATTTTATATTTAATTATTTTATATTTAACCCTAGGTTATCTTATATTTAAACAAAATCATTATATTAAACACAAAGATTATTCCTAGGTACAAGACCTTTGTGGCCTACACAATACAAAATTACACAAAATACAAAAAAATACAAATCTTTACAGCAGCAATATAGTCCACTGCTACAATATTGATTGTTTTTCATCTCCAGTACCAATCTGTGAGATGCTCTTTTTAAAAGTTTACACTTTCACTAAGTACACTATATTTCACTTTGTACACTGCACTTTTATTATTATTGTTTACAGTGTTTTGTAGTACAAAGTTTTTTATAGCTTGGTACGTAATACCCATTTCTGACTTTTAGAATTGGGTGATTACTGGTTTTAACGATGGTGATTGTTTTATCATATTTGGGCAGGGGTTATGTAATGTTACAATATATATATATATATATATTACTATAATACTTATAACTATTTTACCTCAAGATGTATTTTTTCCTTTAGGGATATGTTTCGGGAGATCCTGTTCTCCCATCTTCAACCTTCGCCATCTTGCTTCTGGTGCAGTATTTGTGTGTTGGCTTCTGGATGTTATTATGGTGGTTTGTTGGTCTTTGGTCCTTCAATGTTGCATTATTGTGTGTAGTTGTAGTATCTGTTTTTGTATTTTGTGTATTTTCGATGTTGAGTGCTTTGAATATTGTGTCATGTTTTGTATTGATTTGTATTTGTTCTGGTATTAATTTGTTTTGTGTTTTATGTTTGTAAATCTGTAAATTTTCCCAAATGTTCATTATGGTGCCTTTATGTGGTATATGTTTTATTAGTGTTACATTGGTTATGTCTGGGAATTCATGTCCTGTGTTTATTGCATGTGTGGCTAAATTGGATTTATAAATGTTTGGCTTTTTGTATGCATTTAGGTGTTCAAAATAACGTTTTTTCAGCTGTTTTTTTGTTTGTCCTATATAACATTTATTGCAATCTTGGCATTCAATTTTGTATATACCGTTGGTTGTTGTATTATCTTTGTTGTGTGAGTTATTTAGATTTTGTAATTTATTTTTATTAGTTTTGTATGCTATTTTTATATCTGTGTTTTTAAATAGTTTTGTTAGTTTTGACATTTTATTATTTATATATGTGAATGTGGCCCATTTTTTGTTGTTGTTATTATTTATGTGTTGTTCACTTTGATTAATTCTTAATTGTTCAGTTTTTATTTTGTATTTGATTTTATTTTCTATTTTGATCATAGTATTTTTATTGTATCCATTTGCATAACCAATTTGGTATATTATATTTCTTTCTTTGTCAGTTTCTTGTTTGTTTAGGGGTATTTTGTACATTCTGTTAAATAACGAATAAAATGCTGCCATTTTATGTTGTGGTGGGTGGTCAGAATGGTTAGGTATAATGATGTTAGTGGAAGTTGGTTTTCTATATATTGCATATTGTATGTGTTTGTTGTATCTTGTGATGGTTATGTCTAAATAGTTGATTTTGTTATGTTTTTCTTTTTCTTCTGTGAATTGTATTTTGGGATGTATGTTATTGATTTGTTTCAGTATGTTCTCTGCATTTGTGTTTTTGTTATTTGATACATATAGTCCATCATCTACATATCTTATCCATATGCCATCTGGGTCATGTGTTTTTATGATATTTTGTATTTTGGTGTCTATATGTTGTAGGAATATTTCTGCTATTATGCTTGATAATGGTGATCCCATTGCTAAACCTTCTTTCTGTTGATAAATTTTGCTATTAAATTCAAAGTAATTTTGTTTTAGTATTAGTTGGAGACTATTTTTTATTTCGGTTATATATTGTTTGTTTTCATTTTGTTCTATAAGTTTGTTTATTATTATGTCAATTGTTTCTTCTACTGGGATATTAGTGTACATGTTTGTTATGTCATATGATGTGAAAAATGTATTTTCATTTATATTTATTATTTTTAGTTTGTCTATTAATTCGTATGTATTTTTTATGTTATGATGGTTATTTGTTAGATGGTTATTTTTTAGTTTTTGTGCTATTATTCTTGCTATTTTGTATGTAGGAGTTTTTTTGAAATTGATTAATAGACGTATTGGGTTGTTTAATTTGTGTATTTTTATTAGGCTGTTCATTTTAGGTGGTTCTGGATTATTG
The DNA here is from genome assembly GCA_034769895.1 of Magicicada septendecula. Classification (NCBI taxonomy): domain Eukaryota; kingdom Metazoa; phylum Arthropoda; class Insecta; order Hemiptera; family Cicadidae; genus Magicicada; species Magicicada septendecula. Next base: position 497,442,351 of record CM068368.1, read on the forward strand.
TTTATATATATGTCTATGTTTTTATTGTTGAAAATGTTTTTATTTGTTTTTATTAGTTTTATTGTTTGTTTAAGATAGTTTTCTGTTGGGTTTTTATCTAGTTGTACGCATTTATTATTGTTGATGAAGTCTTCGGTCTTTTTGATGTAGTCTGTTTTTTCAATGATTACTGTTGCTTGACTTTTGTCTGCTTTAGTTATTATTAAATTATTGTTCTTTACTTTATTTTTAATTTCTTTTATTGTTTTATTGATTTTATTTTGTTTATCTTTGTTTTTCATTTCGCTAGTGATTATTTTTTTAATTATATGTGTTGCTTCTGTTCTTTTTTCTTCTTGTATATTGTCTTTTATTAGGTTAATGGCAAATTCTGTTTCTACTATTAAATTTTCTAGATTTTTGTTTGCATTTTGGGTTATGTTAGTTTTTGACATATTGTTTAAATATTCTGTTTCTTTTTTGTTAAATTCTGTATTGCTGAGGTTAATGGTTCGAGGGTAAAATGTGTGTTTATTTTTGTTTTTTTGTTCTTGATTTTTGTTTTGTTGTTTTAATGTGTTAAGTTTTTTGTTGATTGTATAAGTCTTTTTGTTTTTCTCAAATCTTATTTTATTTTCTATGTTATTGTATTTATTGTTCCAAGTAATTGGATGTAATAAATTTGTTAGCTCTAAGTGTAGTTTGTATATGTCTAGTGTTATGCTATTTTTCTTACTGTATAATTGATTAATTTCGTTTTGTATCCATAGCCTTTGTGCTTGTTTTATAGTTTTTTGTGCAGTCATATTTTTGTTGTTTGTGTTTATGTTGATGTATTTAGGTGTTAATTTATGTTTTTGGCATTGTCTATTGAAGTATATGTTTATGTTTGTGTTCATTAGTTGTTTTTTTCGTGTTTGAAATTTGTTTAACAATTTGGTAATGTGGTTATATGGAATTGTGGTTATGTTGTTTGTGTACATGTTAATGTATATTTATGTGAGAGATGATTTGTTATCTGTTATTTGGTAACAATGCCAAAAACATAAATTAACACCTAAATACATCAACATAAACACAAACAACAAAAATATGACTGCACAAAAAACTATAAAACAAGCACAAAGGCTATGGATACAAAACGAAATTAATCAATTATACAGTAAGAAAAATAGCATAACACTAGACATATACAAACTACACTTAGAGCTAACAAATTTATTACATCCAATCACTTGGAACAATAAATACAATAACATAGAAAATAAAATAAGATTTGAGAAAAACAAAAAGACTTATACAATCAACAAAAAACTTAACACATTAAAACAACAAAACAAAAATCAAGAACAAAAAAACAAAAATAAACACACATTTTACCCTCGAACCATTAACCTCAGCAATACAGAATTTAACAAAAAAGAAACAGAATATTTAAACAATATGTCAAAAACTAACATAACCCAAAATGCAAACAAAAATCTAGAAAATTTAATAGTAGAAACAGAATTTGCCATTAACCTAATAAAAGACAATATACAAGAAGAAAAAAGAACAGAAGCAACACATATAATTAAAAAAATAATCACTAGCGAAATGAAAAACAAAGATAAACAAAATAAAATCAATAAAACAATAAAAGAAATTAAAAATAAAGTAAAGAACAATAATTTAATAATAACTAAAGCAGACAAAAGTCAAGCAACAGTAATCATTGAAAAAACAGACTACATCAAAAAGACCGAAGACTTCATCAACAATAATAAATGCGTACAACTAGATAAAAACCCAACAGAAAACTATCTTAAACAAACAATAAAACTAATAAAAACAAATAAAAACATTTTCAACAATAAAAACATAGACATATATATAAACAATAATCCAGAACCACCTAAAATGAACAGCCTAATAAAAATACACAAATTAAACAACCCAATACGTCCATTAATCAATTTCAAAAAACTCCTACATACAAAATAGCAAGAATAATAGCACAAAAACTAAAAAATAACCATCTAACAAATAACCATCATAACATAAAAAATACATACGAATTAATAGACAAACTAAAAATAATAAATATAAATGAAAATACATTTTTCACATCATATGACATAACAAACATGTACACTAATATCCCAGTAGAAGAAACAATTGACATAATAATAAACAAACTTATAGAACAAAATGAAAACAAACAATATATAACCGAAATAAAAAATAGTCTCCAACTAATACTAAAACAAAATTACTTTGAATTTAATAGCAAAATTTATCAACAGAAAGAAGGTTTAGCAATGGGATCACCATTATCAAGCATAATAGCAGAAATATTCCTACAACATATAGACACCAAAATACAAAATATCATAAAAACACATGACCCAGATGGCATATGGATAAGATATGTAGATGATGGACTATATGTATCAAATAACAAAAACACAAATGCAGAGAACATACTGAAACAAATCAATAACATACATCCCAAAATACAATTCACAGAAGAAAAAGAAAAACATAACAAAATCAACTATTTAGACATAACCATCACAAGATACAACAAACACATACAATATGCAATATATAGAAAACCAACTTCCACTAACATCATTATACCTAACCATTCTGACCACCCACCACAACATAAAATGGCAGCATTTTATTCGTTATTTAACAGAATGTACAAAATACCCCTAAACAAACAAGAAACTGACAAAGAAAGAAATATAATATACCAAATTGGTTATGCAAATGGATACAATAAAAATACTATGATCAAAATAGAAAATAAAATCAAATACAAAATAAAAACTGAACAATTAAGAATTAATCAAAGTGAACAACACATAAATAATAACAACAACAAAAAATGGGCCACATTCACATATATAAATAATAAAATGTCAAAACTAACAAAACTATTTAAAAACACAGATATAAAAATAGCATACAAAACTAATAAAAATAAATTACAAAATCTAAATAACTCACACAACAAAGATAATACAACAACCAACGGTATATACAAAATTGAATGCCAAGATTGCAATAAATGTTATATAGGACAAACAAAAAAACAGCTGAAAAAACGTTATTTTGAACACCTAAATGCATACAAAAAGCCAAACATTTATAAATCCAATTTAGCCACACATGCAATAAACACAGGACATGAATTTCCAGACATAACCAATGTAACACTAATAAAACATATACCACACAAAGGCACCATAATGAACATTTGGGAAAATTTACAGATTTACAAACATAAAACACAAAACAAATTAATACCAGAACAAATACAAATCAATACAAAACATGACACAATATTCAAAGCACTCAACATCGAAAATACACAAAATACAAAAACAGATACTACAACTACACACAATAATGCAACATTGAAGGACCAAAGACCAACAAACCACCATAATAACATCCAGAAGCCAACACACAAATACTGCACCAGAAGCAAGATGGCGAAGGTTGAAGATGGGAGAACAGGATCTCCCGAAACATATCCCTAAAGGAAAAAATACATCTTGAGGTAAAATAGTTATAAGTATTATAGTATTATATACATCAAGAAACGGACTGTAGCAGAAAGTGATTGAAATATATATATATATATATATATATATATATATGTATGTATGGGAATATTAAATAATCTAGTAATTTTTGTTAAATGTTCAAAACTTAAGACATATCAAGAACAATGATTCAATTGGTCTGAATTGTTATACAATATATAATGCCAAAGTTAAAAGAGAAATATTACGAAAGAGAAACACCAATAATGATGGAAATTTGTTATTGTTTCACGAGTATTTTATTTGGAAGTCCTGTCATTATGGGCCAAAGGTATGTTTCAGGATGACAAGTAGCATTGTCAATGACGAGTAGTGCCTGGTTGTAAGCCATTTGTTTCACTGTAATGCTTTACTGCAGGAACAAATTGTGTTTCGAACCACTCCTTAAAAAGTGTTGCATTTATCCATGCTTTTCTCTGGCTCCTGTAATACCCTGGGAGAGGACTTTATGTTTAGGTTTTTGAAGGCTCTTGGTTTTACCGACTGGCCAATAACTATAAGTGGTAATTTATGCGTCCCTGCAGCATTACTACACGCCAATACAGTTACATGCTCTTTACTCATTTTGAAGCCTGGTGAACTTTCTTCTTTTTGTGGAGGCTAGGCTTTCTTTCGAAGTGTCTTAAAATTTAGACCAGTCTCATCGGCGTTATACAGTTCCTGGTATGATTAGTTCCCTGCTGCAACCACATCAGAAAATTCACATATTTTCTTTGCCACTGCAGCGTGATCGGCAGATAATCCATAACGGATAACTCACGAATGATGTGCTCTTTTTCCATCGATCTAGCCATCCTGTGCTGGCATTGGTGACACATCTCCCATTCATTAGCTTATCAAGGTGAAGTGCCTTTTCCTTGATACGTGGTCCACTTAACCGAGTACCTTTTTCTCTCTCCAGAGAAAACCATAAAAAAGTGCCTTGTCGAGCTTGTTAAATTGTGAAACTTTTGAGGTGTGGCATTTTTCAACACAGTCAGCTGAAGATGATGCACAAAACTGCTCGATTTTAGCATGGTTTTTCTTCTAGTCCATAATGGTTGCATTTCAAACGCCGAATTCAGCAGCTAATTTTGATGCACTTCCCCAAACGCTCACTGGAGTAGTAAACAATGACTGCTTACTCAGACTTTTAGAGTGCTATAGTGCCGGCGCCGTAGTCTGTCACTACCCCCTTACCCATCCATAGTTACCAACCAAAGTTGCCTGAGCGTAAGATCTTACTTAGGCCTACACTGCACAAATAACTGATGTGCATATACATTCAATTTGCGTTTTATTGCTATTTTCAAAAGCAATTCTGGTTACTCTGAAAATTCGCTAGTCCGAAATGGCTCCGGTCCCAATTATTTCGGATTAGGTCCCAATTATTTTTGTATATTTGTATACAGGTCCCTACTATATTTTGTAACACAAAAGTAAAAATTGAATTAGTAAGTAATAGCCTATTTGTTTATGATAAATAACTAAAATAACTCACACAGTTACAAGAAATTAACTTTTCATGCCTTTGCATTCGCAAAATCTCTAACAATGTCACAGATTTCAATACCAATTATAGATAAATTGGAATTGGTTAGTCTGCTTTGCGACATTGCTGACCTGAGATAATTTTTAATAATGTTAATTTGGATAAACATCTTATACTGTGAGCCACTGTGACTGGTAGGCCTAATGTTAACGTATTTTAAGTATTTAATTTAATGTATTAACGTATTTTAAAAACGTACTGCTATGATAATCAAAAGGAATGGCAGAAATATTTAACTTCAACCGAAGTATTTTTGAATATGAGTTACCACCATTTTATTGAGAACACCCCTATATTTAATGATGTTTGGAAGAAAACCACCTAGAAAGATACAGGAATTAATAGACTTCCCAACCAACCCAGAAGACCCGTATGATGAAAACAAATGTTACAGCCGAATCATGGAGAAAATCGAGAAACAAAAAGCAAAGTATTCTCAAAAACAACCTAAAATAATTAAATATAACGAAGGAGAAAGGATATTAATAAAAAACCGTGAACTACCCAGTACACTGGAAGGTATAGCAAAGAAACTGTTATTATTATACATAGGACCCTATGTCATCACCAAGGACAATGGTAACAATACTTACGAAATAAGTAACATAACCACAAAAAAGATAAAAGGAGTGTATAATCAAGCTTCTATAAAAAAGTTTTATGAGGAAAAATAAACTATGATAAGTAAATAAAGAAATACCAAAATTCAAAATTTATGTAAGAACAACTTACAACAATATTTCGATGACATATGAGGCATAATATAAAATATAAAATAAAGGAATAAGTTACAAAAATTCCTACCAAGTAAGATCACCTTACAAAAATGTATAAATAACATATAAAGTAAAAGAAAAAAAAATTTTTTTTTTATATAAGGAATAAGTTACAAAAATTCCTACAAAGTAAGATCAACAAACTTACAAAAATTATTCAGAATAATATTTAAAACAAAATAAAATAAACAAAAATAAAATCAAGCAAGAACTGCTAAGACAAATACCTAAAATTATAAAGAATATTGAGTATTCAAGGAAAAAAAAATGAACTGGTACGAGGAAGAAAAAGAAATAATGTATAGAGCAAATATACAACCAATGGCTAAAGCAAAACAAGTTAATCAACCAAGAAAAAGAAAAAAGATGTCTAAAATAATTAAAATGATCACCAAAAGAAAAGAAAAACAAGCTAATGAAAAGTTAGAAATAATGAAATGAACAACTAAATAAATAAAAAACAATCAACTGTATGAGTAAATAACAGTATATAGCAAAGGTACAGCGGAAGGAAGAATGAGTAAAAGGCTAAAATGATCGAAAAAACCATGAAGTGGACAATCGCAAAAAATATTAATATTATTAATTGAAGTCACAAGATGACAAAAAAGGTATTTAAGATTGACTGAGAGTAGGTCCAGCAATCAAATTAACTGAGCAGAGATGATGTTCCTCTGGTCTCAGAAAAATAAGTAGTAATGGAAGAAACCAGCTACTAAAAAGTTAGGGAAAAAATTATATAAAAGGGATAACGCACTATGGAAATAAGTAAAAACAGATCTAAATAAAAAGGAAAGGAACAAGTAAGAATAGAAATAAGAAAGAAGAAATAAACAAGAAAGAAAAGGAAAAAGATTATATATAACTGATAATTTCATAAAAAACTATGCTAGTGTTTTACCAAATGATCAATTTTGAAGGAGAGGCATTATGTTACAACACAAATAAGCCACCCCATACCAGGGATAAAAAAGATGAATCTACAATATAAAAAATAATTCGTATAATAAAATGTTTAAAATAAAATAAAATGACAATGACATGACAAACGACGACATGACCTAACCCAAGTGATTGACCAAATAAAAAGAAACAAAAGAAGAAGGGAAAAGACAAAACCAAATAAGAAAGTGATTGACCAAATAAAAAGAAACAAAAGAAGAAGGGAAAAGACAAAACCAAATAAGAAAGTGATTGACCAAATAAAAAGAACCAAAAGAAGAAGGAAAATGAACATAAAACAAACCAAGTGTAAAGGAAATAAAGAACCATATTAATAATTAAGAATGTTATTAATGATAGTATTAGATGTAAACTCTTAATAATATGAAATGAACACTGAAGATTGATAATGACAGTAGGCCTATTATTTAAAATAGAATCTTGTTGTTAAAGAAATTAAGTTTAATTATATACAATACTATTTAAAAGGGAGAATCCCATGAAGGGTAAACAGTTGGTGTTACCATGGATAGAAGGTAGATAGTATTTAAGAAATAAGAAATTAAAAATGAAATCAATAAACACCCCAGGTTATAAGGGATAATCAATTAAGGAAGTTTAAATGGTGTGATGATGTTTATCACCCAAACAATAATAAAGAATGAAATGAATTGTAAACAAACTTTACTTAATAACTGTTAAAAAATTGTTTAATTAAAGTTAGGAATAGGATATGGCTGGAGGAATTGTACAGACCATAGGCCTAAATGTTATGTTTTATGTGATAAAGAATAATAAGTAGTAGCCATATTGTTAACAAGGGCAAAACAGATAAATAAGAAGTTGAAACAATACAGTTCTAATTACACTAGAAAATCAGTTATGTAGAAAATAATAGAAACATAAAAATAGGATAAAAACAGATCCAAAACACACCAACAAATAAACCAATCAATTATAATAACAAAACAAAACACATTAGAATAAAATGAGATATAATTTGTATAAAATAAGTAAATATAATCAATGGCTACTAAGGCCTAGGAAATGCCTAACTGTCAAAAACAAATAACTACAAATTGTATAAAATCAACAAGGAAATTAACAAATCCAAGGCGAATAAATAGCCAAGGATAATTTCTAAATCATTTTAAAAGAAAAATGTTAGAATAAGGACTTAAATTAAAAGAGAAATGTAATTAACAAATATTAACATAAATGTACAAACATTAATATTTTGAAGAACCCAACCTTATGTGATATCAAAATAATCTTTGAAAAGAAATAATAACAGTAGTGATAATATTTAATACGTAGGGAGGAAGACAGAAGAATAAAAGCATTCAGAAGATATACAGTAATTTTGAATAAAAATTCAAATTTGATAACAATGGTTATAAGCCAAGATTAACCAATCAGGATTAATTTGTAACCATGACAACAGACGTTGGTTACGAATTTTCCGTTAATTTATAGTACTCTATAAGTGACGCTCATGCAGATTAGATGCCACATTTTGAATGGCCTAAATTTTCATTTAAAACGTATAAAAGTAGTCAAAATTCAAAAACATGAACAAGTAAGAAGAAGACGAGGAGCAATAACATTTAACTGATGCCAAGGACCAATTTGAATAAAAATAAAATGAAGAACTTACCACAACTAACATGAAAAAGATGCCAGCAGCCCAAATCATTCAAAATTGATGACTATTCTATTTCACCTGAACAACAGTTTATCACCAGCCTTCTGATTTGATAAGTATCATTGAATTACCCAATTCCTGAAATAAACTCACTTTAAATATTTCTCACAGTTATCTGAACTCTCACTATAAACTGAATATAATTTCTTTCAAAGATTAAGTAAAATAAACAAACACTGAAAATGTATTAATTAAGAAAATAACCTAATGTTAAACTGCAACTTTTGAAACACACTTTACTACACAGCAGGAACAAATTGTAGCTACACATTATATTATTTAAGTACGAATAATGTAAGGTAGTGTACTTTTTATTGTAATCGTAATGAATATTTTTCTCATAATCAAAAGAACCTAGATTTTAAACGGAACAGATTGTAAACAAACTAAACTGTAGCCATCTTAGGCCGTATGAATCATTCCAAAATCGATATCGCCAAACCCTAGAGAGATTGTCTCATATTAATTGTCGGTGCAAAATTGTTGAATAACCAAATATAATTTTCTTGTCAAACTGAATAATTACCAATCAATAATTAAAGAAACTAGTACAGGGTGTAACCATTGTTTTTATTTCATAGGGAAGTGTATTGTATAATTTGTGCATGTTAGCGAACTTCCAGAATTGACGGCCTGCGCTCACACTGCAACTCAACAAACTACCTGCTTGATTTAGTAGGTCGTACGAAGGCGGGAACAAATTCGAATATTCCCGGCTGTCATAGCTTAAAACACTTTTGTCATGTTATTTATTAATTTAATTGTTTTAAATAAACAATTTGGTGCCACCCATGATTCATAAACCCCTATGGAATAACAGGTAAGGTTTCCACTCGTGTTGTACTGGTAATTTGAAACTTCGCTGCGGACTTCGTTAGTGCAAAACATTGATGTAACGACACCAGTGTGAGGCGAACACACAACCTATACATTTTCATGAACACGTACAGATCTCTTGTTACAGATTGGCTTCCATCGTGGGGCTTAAACGAGACGGACGTCCATCTCTCGTTACAGATTGGCGCCCAACGTGGGGCTAGAAAAGAAGACTAGCGGCGATTACGGGAAAATATGCAACATTCTATGGTTACAAGATATAAAGCTAAGCAGGGAATTGAAAATAACAAGGGAGAAGAAATGGAAATGATGGAAGAAATAATCGAGGAAACGATCGAAGAGGATACTCAAGGGGACCAACCAGAAAACCCAACACAACCTGAACCAGAAGTAGAAGTAACGGTCAGAGACCAACCAGACAAAGCTACATCAACCGAAGGGGAGAGGATGGAAAACATGATGAGGATGATGATGGAACAATTAAACAAAAACCAGGAGAGGACTGATAAAAACTTTAAGAAACAGGACCAAAACAGTGAAAACTTAAAGAAACAATTAAGCGAAGATATTGAGACACTGAACAACAAGATTGAAGGGAATAATGAAACATTGAAGGACCAAATAAACAAGAAAATGGAGGAACACAGTGATACTTTGCGGAAGAACCAAGAAGCTCTACAACAGCAATTGACAGAGCACATCCAAAAAAGTAATGAAGAACTGAAGGGAGAATTAAGATACATACTAATAGGACATCGTGAAGAAGTCAAGCAGACAAAAACGGGGATGAATAAGAAATGGGAAGAAACAAATTACCCAGCAGATCAACTTAATGAAACAATAGACAGTGGTTTCACACAACTGGATGAAACACCAGACAGCACTTCTAAAGGTATCAATGAAGAAATAAAGAATGCAGAAGAATCGAGTGTATTGTTTTCTGGGAATAAAGATAACAAAAACAAAAAGAAAATCAAGTACATAAAAACCAACTGTAGAGAAGTAAAGAAGAACCGAATAATGAAGATGATTAAGAAAACAAAGGAAATAGGAAAAATATATAAAAAGAAACTAATAAAAACAAGAGAAGAAGTGGAGATGATGAAACATGGACTAATTGATGTTTTTAATTTACCCCTTACCGACCAAAGCAAATCAATGAAATATAAAGATTGTAGGAGGACCTTAAAAGAAATTATAGAGGGAATTCACAACAAACCAGCAGAGGAAAACTTCAGCAAATCGAGGAGTAAATGGAAAGTACCCAAAATTGAAAAAACTCTCAACAAGATAGTGTGTCACAAATTACTAAAACACTTGAGTACACCAGAATTGGAAATGCAGAATAAAAAATCAGTTATAACATTAATGAGGGAGGTACACCTAACTTCTTTGATTAATAAACAACATAATGTAGTGAATGATGTAGACATTGATACTACGGAACATATGATATTAGAAGAATCGTGGTACAAAATAGAAGATACCTATTTCACAAGGATGGAAATAGTTCTACACACCAAGGTTATCCGAACCACAAGTGCAGAGGAAATGATGGACCATGGGTAAACTAAGTGAAGATACACGCAGAGAAATGGGACTGATTTTCAGGGTAATGACCAAGCAAACCAATGGAAAGGAAGGAGCATTAAATTAATTAAACCAATTAAGAATAACCAAAACAAAAAAACATAAATGGTATTTAAAGAAGAAACTTAAAAATAATTGACAAGTTTTCGCAGAATCATCTGCATACTCCCCTGGCATCATGCGCTTCCTTCGTATCCTTTTTGTGATACTGACACCCCATTCATTACATACCTGCTCTGCCTTACTAATGACAATGTCACACTGTTCATTCCTCCAAACTTTTAATTTGTCCGTTAGCATCTCCAGAAGTGTCAATGCTTGAATAAAGCTTATTCCTTTGGTTGCAAGATTTTCTGGATTTTGTCCATAGAAGAAAGAATATCTGTCCAGAAAAAGAGCAAGGTTACAAAATTAAAGTTTTCTATCACATTAGTTATTAATGCTGCATCTTCCCTCATATCAATTGTTTCAGTCGGTGTTCTCTCAGTTTCTCCAGTACAGTGATCACTTCATCCAGCTAAGTGGATATTGCTTTCACCGCATCTGCTTTTGAACTCCACATGGTATCACAATGTTCTTTTAGAGTAATATTTACGAGGTCTTTAAGGATACTCCATCTATGAGTAGAACAGGAAAAGACGGTGAATAGACTTTCTACTGTCCCAAAAAATGTCACTGCCTGAACATTTACAAGAGCTGCACTGAAGAATTCCAACCAAGTTGAATGAATGGTTGTCACAGTGAACAAACACAGCTAGTGGATTCAAATCCAATATTCTCCTCAGAACTCCTGACTGGATTCCAGCCATTGTTGCTTGATTGTCATACGACTGACCTCTGCAATCACTAACATTCAATCCGTCTCTCTCAACTTGACTGTAATAGCTTCTGTGATCACCTTCGCTGTATTCACTTCTAAAGGAATAACATCTATGAAGGCTTCCTTTATATCAACAGAATTGCGTTTAATTTTTAACAAATCGTATAATCTGAGACATTTGTTCTACATGTGTAGCACCTGGTGTTGTGTCAAATATAATACTAAAGTACTTTGCCTTCTTACATGCATTAATAACATATTTGTGCATTCTTTCTACTAACAGGTTTATTATTTCATTTTGAATAGCTGGCGGAAAATACGATATGCCCCAAATTTACAAGAGACTGAATCCAAATGAGATTTCATAACAGGGTCATATTTAGGCAAGTGTTTTAACAAAGCCAGAAAGTTTCCAGGATTTGGATCGTTAGTAATTGACTCTTGATGTTTTTTCAGTGCCAGATTTTGTTATGCAAGAGTTTTTACTGTGGCAATGACCTGTTCAAGGATTTCTTTCCATGTCTTAGCTGCTTTACTCATTTGTTACTAAAGTAGATCATCAATAACTCCCCCTTTGTTTAAAGAACGTTCCAATTCCTTCCATTCCAGAAACCCAGAGCAATGTGCAGGATTACATTCATGATCCTGAATATGGGGATTTAACTTTCTCCATGACGAAACGCCATTTTACTTCCATGTTCCTTAAGGAAATGGAAGTATGGTGATGGCAAAAAAAATCGTGTTCGAGATTATTGCAGATTCTGATTGTACTACCCTCAAAACATGAAAAAAAGTAATTTTTCAAAAAGTGTCTGCATGTGTCTGTTTGTAGATTTTTTTTATGCCAAACGATAACAGCCGCAAATTCAAACAGAATGAAATAAATTTTTGCATACCACCCTGAATTGTAGAGTTCTCAAGAACTTTTGTTTTTGGTGAAGATCGGTTGTTGTAAAGGGGTAGTTTACCAGCAACGTTTTATGTTGTAACAAGGGTATTTTTTATAACAGCCGCAAATTCAAACAGAATGAAATAATTTTTTGCATCCAACTCTGAATTGTAGACTTCTCAAGACCTATTGTTTATGGTGAAGATCGGTTAAGGGAAAGGGGTAGTTTACCTGCAACATTGTAAGTTTTAACATGGGTAATTTTTTCTATGACAAATGATAACTGCCGCACATTGAAACAGAATCAAATATTTTTTTTTGCATACATTCCTCAATTGTAAAAGACTGAAGGACGGTTGATTTTGTTGAAGATCGGTTAAGGGAAAGGGGTAGTTTACCTGCAACATTTTATGTTGTAACAAGAGAACGTTTTCCATGAAGAACGATAACTGCCGTAAATATAAACAGAAACAAATAATTTTTTACATATGTGCCTGAGTTGTAGAGGACTCAAGACCTATTGTTTTTGGTGAAGATCCGTTAAGGGAAAGGGGTAGTTTATCGGCAACTTTTTTTTTAATCAAGGGTAATTGTTTTTTTGGCAAACGATAACGTCCGCAAATTCAAACAGAATCAAATAACGTTTCGCATACAGCCCTGAATTATAGAGTTCTCAAGATCTATTGTTTATGGTGAAGATCGGTTAAGGGAAAGGGGTAGTTTACCAGATACGTTTTTTGTTTTAAAAGGGTATTTTCTATGGCAAACGATAACAGCCACAAATTCAAACAGAATCAAATAATTTTTTGCATACAAACCTGATTTATAGAGTACTCAAGACATTTTTTTTTTTTGGTGAAGATTGGTTAAGGGAAAGAGGTAGTTTACCTACAACTTTTTTTTTTTATCAAGGGTAATTTTTTTCTATTGCAAATGATAACAGCCGCAAATTAAAACAGACTCAAATAATGTTTTGGATACAGCCCTGAATTGTAGAGTTCTCAAGACCTGTTGGTTTTGGTGAAGATCAGATAAGGGAAAGGGGTAGTTTACCTGCAACATTTTATGTTGTAACAAGAGAAATGTATTCATGACCAACGATAACTGCCGCACATTCAAACAGAATCAAATATTTTTTTGCATGCATCCCTGAATTATCGAGGACTGAGGCCTATTGATTTTGGTGAAGATCGTTTAAGAGAAAGGGGTAGTTTACCTGCAACGTTTTATGTTTTAAGAAGAGTAAAATACTTAATTTTGATAAATAAAGTATCCTGATAAGAAACTCTAATAACTAATAAACTAATAATCCACTGTAGAAAGGTAGATGAAATATCCATAGATTAAGAGGTTAGGTGAACGGGGTGGGGGTAATTTTCTATTAATGAAAATTATAGTTGAAGATGGAGGGGAGAATTTTTTATACGTGTACTACGTTATCGGCAACAAAGAAGTCGTTTTTTTTTTTTAAATTGCTTCCCGGGCTGTTTAGCCATAGTCCAATGTTTTCTGCAAAACCAGACGATTCGGCACTGCCATCATCAGTGAAAATCGAGTGCGACAACGTGAGGTGGAATACGTTAGTGACCACAGTACTATGGTTAAGGCTGAAGCAATAAGTAGAAAGGGGTAGTTTCTATAAAAATATTTTATTTCGAATATGATTTTAAATATAAATCTTAGCACATGGAAGTCATGTATGGTTCTCCATACCGATATTTTACTTCCACGTTCCTTAAGTATGATGATGGAAGAAAAATTGTGTTCGAGATTATTGCAGATTTTGATTATACTAAACTCAAACCATGAAAAAAGTCATTTTTCGAAAATTGTGTGTGCGTGTGTGTGCCTGTAGATTTTTTCTATGGCAAACGATAACAGCCGCAAATTCAAACAGAATCAAATAATCTTTTGCATACCGTCCTGATTTGTAGAGTACTCACATCCTATTGTTTTTGGTGAAGATCGGTTGAGGGAAAGGGGTAGTTTACCAGCAACATTTTTTTTATCAAGGATTTTTTTTGGCAAACGATAACAGCCGCAAATTCAAACGGAATCAAATAATGTTTTGCATACAGCCCTGAATTGTAGAGTTCTCAAGACCTATTGTTTTTGGTGAAGATCGGTTAAGGGAAAAGGGTAGTTTACCGGCAACGTTTTATGTTTTAACAAGGGTAATTTTACTTCCATGTTCCTTAAGGAAATGGAAGTACTGTATGGTGATGGCAAAAAAATCGTGTTCGAGATTATTGCAGCTTCTGATTGTACTACACTCAAAACATGCAAAAAAGTCATTTTTCAAAAAGTGTCTGTGTGTCTATAGATTTTTTTCTATGGCAAACGATAACTGCTGCAAATTCAAGCAGAATCAAATAATGTTTTGTATACAGCACTGAATTGTAGAGTTCTCAAGACCTATTGTTTTTGGTAAGGATCGGTTAAGGGAAAGGGGTAGTTTACCAGCAACGTTTTATGTTTTAACAAGAGTATTTTCTATGGCAAACGATAAGAGCCGCAAATTCAAACAGAATCAAATAAGTTTTGAATATGGCCCTGATTTGTAGAGTACTCAAGACTTATTGTTTTTGGTGAAGATCGGTTAAGGGGAAGGGGTAGTTTATCAGCAACATTTTTTTAAAATCAAGGGTAATTTTTTTCTATGGCAAACGATAACAGCCGTAAATTCAAACAGAATCAAATAATGATTTGCATACAGCTCTGAATTGTAGAGTTCTCAAGACCTATTGTTGTTGGTGAAGATTGGTTAAGGAACAGGGGTAGTTTACCAGCAACGTTTTATGTTTTAACAAGGGTATTTTCTATGGCAAACAATAACAGCCGCAAATTGAAACAGAATCAAATAATTATTTGCATACAGCTCCGTATTGTAGAGTTCTCAGCACTTATTGTTTTTGGTGAAGATCGGTTTGAGGGAAAGGGGTAGTTAACTGGCAACGTGTTTTTATCAAGTCTAATATGTTTTTATGGCAAACGATAACAGCTGCAAATTCAAACAGAATCAAATAATGTTTTGGATGGTGCCCTGAATTGTAGAGTTCTCAAGATTTGGTGGTTTTGGTGAATATTGGTTAAGGGAGAGGGATAGTTTACCAGCAACGTTTTATGTTTTAACAAGGGTAATTTTTTTGTGAGGAACAATAACTGCCATAAATTCAAAGAGAATCAAATACTGTAATGTTTTGCATACAGCCCTGAATTGTAGAGTAATCATGACCTGTTGTGTTTGGTGAAGATTGGTTACGGGAAAGGAGTAGTTTACCAGCAACTTTTTTTTTCTCAAGGGTAATTTTTTTTTCTATTGCAAACGATAACAGCCGAAAATTCAAACAGAATCATATAATGTTTTGCATACAGCCCTGAATTGTAGAGTTCTCAAGACCTGTTGGTCTTGGTGAAGAATGGTTAAGGGAAAGGGGTAGTTTACCTGCAACATTTTGTTTTAACAAGGGTAATTTTTTTATGACGAACAATAAATGCCGTAAATTAAAAAGAGAATCAAATACCTTTTTACATGCGGTCCTTAATTTTAAAGAAGTGAAGGCCTGTTGATTTTGATGAAGATCGGTTAAGGGAAAAAGGTAGTTTACCTGCCACTTTTCATGCTTTAAACAGAGTAATTGTTTCTATGATGAACGATAACTGCCGCACATTCAAACATAATCAAATAATGTTTTGCATGCTTGCCTCAATTGTAGAGAACTCAAGGCCTGTTCATTTTGGTGAAGACCGGTTAATGGAAAGGGGTAGTTCCTTGAAAGGAATGGAAAGGGATAAATTATCCTGATAAGAAGCACATAATAATCCACTATCGGCAACAAAGAAGTTGTTTTTCAAACAGAATAAAATAATGTTTTGCATGCTGCCCTGAATTGCAGAGTTCTCAAGACCTGTTGGTTTTGGTGAAGATCGGTTAATGCAATGGAATAGTTTACCACTAACATTTTATGTTGTAACAAGAGAAATGTAGTCATGACGAAAGATAACTGCCGCACATTCAAACAGAATCAAATATTTTTTTGCATGCATCCCTAAATTGTAGAGGACTTAATGCCTATTGATTTAGGTGAAATCGGTTAAGAGGAAGGGGTAGTTTACTTGCAACGATTTATGTTTTAACAAGAGTGAAGTACTTCATTTTGATAAATAATGTATCCTGATAAGAAGCTCATAATAATCCACTGTAGAAACATATATGAAATATCTATAAATTAAGAGGCTAGTTGAACGGGGTGGGGGTAATTTTCTATTAATGAAAATTATAGTTGTGGAGGGAGGGGAGAATTTTTATATGTGTACTACGTTATCAGCAACAAAGAAGTCGTTTTTTGTTAAAATTCCTTCCAGGGCTGTTTAGCCGTAGTCCAATGTTTTCTGCAAAACCAGACGTTTCGGCAGTGCCGTCGAATGCCATCATCAGTAAAAATTGAGTGCGATAACGTGTGGTGGTATACGTTAGTGATCATAGTACTGCGGTTAAGGCTGTAGCAATAAGTGGAAAGAAGAAGTTTCTATGGAACCATTTAATTTCGTAAATGATTTTAAATATAAATATTACAACATGGAAGTCATGTATTGTTCTCCATACTGACTTTTTTCTGTGGCAAACGATAACAGCCGCAGATTCAAACAGAATCAAATAATGTTTTGCATACAGCCCTGAATTGTAGAGTCCTCGAGACTTGTTGTTAATGCAATGGGATAGTTTACCAGCTACTTTTTATGTTTTAACAAGGGTAATTTTGTCTACAACGAACGATAACTGCCGTAAATTCAATCAGAATCAACTACTCTTTGCATACCTTTTTGAATTATACAGAACTCAAGGTCTGTTGATCTTGTTGAAGATCGGTAATGGGAAAGGGGTAGTTTACCAGCAAAGTTTTATGTTTTAACAAGGGTAATTTTTTCTATGACGAATGATAACTGCCGTAAATTCAAAGAGAGTCAAATAATGTTTTGCATACAGCCCTGAATTGTAGAGTACTCAAGACCTATTGTTTTTGGTGAAGATCGGTTAATTGGAAGGGGTAACTACCAGCAACCAGCAACGTTTTTTTGTTTTAACAAAGGTATTTCCTATGGCAAACGATAACAGCAGCAGATTCAAACAGAATCAAATAATTTTTTGCATACAGTCCTGAATAGTAGAGTACTCAAGACCTATTGTTTTTGGTGAAGATCGGTAAAGGGGAAGGGGTAGTTTACCAGCAACGTTTTTTGTTTTAACAAGGGTATTTTCTATTGCAAACGATAACAGCCGCATATTCAAACAGAATCAAATATTTTTTTCCATACTTTCCTCAATTGAAAGAGACTGAATGGGTATTGATTTTGGTGAAGATCGGTTAAAGGAAAGGGGTAGTTTACCAGCCACATTTTATGTTTTAACAAGAGTAATTTTTTCTATGATGAACGATAACTGCCGCACATTTAAACAGAATCAAATATTTTTGTGCACAACATCCTCAATTGTAGATAACTCAAGGTCTGTTGATTTTGTTGAAGATCGGTTAAGGGAAAGGGGTAGTTTACCAGCAACATTTTATGTGATAACAAGGGTAATTTTTTCTTTGACGAACGATAACTTGCGTAATTTCAAACATAATCAAGTAACTTTTTGCATTCCTCCCTAAGTTGTAGAGACCTCAAGGCCTGTTGATTTTGGTGAAGATGGGTTAGGGATAGGGGTAGTTAACCAGCAACATTTTATGTTGTAACGAGAGAAATTTTTTCATGACGAACGATCACTGTCATAAATTCAAACAGAATCAAATAATTTTTTTACATATGTGCCTAAGTTGTAGAGGACTCAAGTCCTATTGATTTTGGTGAAGATCGTTTACGGGGAAAGGGTAGTTTACCTGAAACATTTTTTGTTGTAACAAGAGTAAAGTACTTAATTTTGATAAATAAAAGTATGCTGATAAGAAGATCTTAATAATCCACTGTAGAAATGTAGATGAAATATCTATAAATGAAGAGGCTAGTTGAACAGGGTGGGGGTTTTTCTATAAATGAAAATTATAGTTGAATGGGGAGGGGATAATTTTTATATGTGTACTACGTTATTGTCAACTTAGTAGTAGTTTCTTGTTAAAATTCCTTCCCGGGCTGTTTGGTCTTAGTCCAATGTTTTCTGCAAAACCAGACGTTTTGACAGTGCCGTCGACTGCCATCATCAGTGAAAATCGAGTGCGATAATGTGTGGTGGTATACGTTAGTGACCACAGTACTGTGGCTAAGGCTGAAGCAATAAGTGGAAAGAAGTAGTTTCTATGGTAACAATTCATTTCGTAAATGATTTTAAATATACTTCTTAGAACATGGAAGTCATGTATGGTTCTCCATACCGATTTGTCACTATTAAAATGGCTTCTTTGATAGTTTTGTTTTTGTAAAAATAAGGTGCAACAAAAGCAAAAAAAGATTTTTTTAGTTAGAGAAAAAACACATCTACGTGTGATTTACCTTTTCCCCATTTTGCAAAGTTTTATCAAACCAATACTTGTTTAAGGATCATCCACCTTCATCTTTAGTGAATGGTTGTTCTTGTTCTACAACTGACGTGTTCCTCTATTCACCATTATATCTCGGAATTATTGAGATATCTTGCTTGGCCAAGCTCCCATATCTTGTAGAGCAGCACCGGGAACATGGTCTACATTGTTGCTAGTAATGTTCTGTCCTTTCTCGCCTGTAATTTCAAGATTGCACAATGCAACATCATCCGTGGTACTAGAACCAAGTGAATCTTGTACCTGTACTTTGACATTTCACAGTTTGAAGTAATCACGTATTTATCAACAGCCTCTTCACTAACAACATCCATTTTAAGATCGCAAGTTGATTCTTTGTTAATTGTAATATTTTGATGACTAGGGTTCGATTTTCCTTGAATAAAAGACTTCATAAACTCTTTGGAACTTGTAGTTCTTAACCTTTCTTTCCTCCTCTTCCGAACCTGGGCGCCACTGAGATGATTACTTCATTTCATATCAGCTTCAAATAAAATTAAAAAAAAATCGATTTTCAATAATAGTATTAGTATGATGACATACACATGAAGTATAGATATACCCACAAGACGCACAAACCAAAAACAAACCGCACACTGAAGATACTCATCAACAACTGATGATCAACACGTCAGTTACGTCGAATTGGGAAGAATTCACATACATAGCCCATGTAACGGTTTTTTTTATATGTTTGCAAATAATATATTCGTCTGTATATGAATAGCAATTAAGATTATCTATACAAAGCTAATACAGTATGATTATCAGTTCCACTTTCCAGCACAACAACTCACTACAAAGTGGCAAGAAATATAAGTTATGCTTTTTTTATGAAAGGAATAGTCATATCAAAGAAACAAGTTGTTTGTAGTTTTATAAACTGAAAACAATTTTTTTTGCCGGTCTGAAAACTATTCTCACTTTACCGCCCTCCTGGCTATGCCGCCTGGGGCGGCTGCCCCCTTGCCCCCCCAGCTACCCCTCTGCCTTTGACTTCTGATGGAGCTGCTGTAACATAATTATTTGGCACTGTACTAACCATAAACTAGAATTATCAGTCAAAAATGTAGTCAGCAATATTGGGTCAGTGAATAGGTTTAAAGCCTTCCTAAATAAACTGTATATCATATACCATGGTTCACCAAAAAGTGCAAGGTAGCTTAAGGTGTGTGCTTCCTTTCTGGAAGTTCAGCTGTTGAGAATCAGTAGAGTTTTGTCTACTAGATGGGTGTCATCAACCTACAACACATATTTGCTGTCTTCCAAAATTATGAAGCTTTGGTCCCTCATTTTGAAATAGCAAGCGTGATAAGAAAGAGCAGTGTATGTACGATAGTTTGTACACGAAGATAACTTCAACAAACTTTGTTTTGAACTTGGGAGTGTTACTTCATATGCTGCAAGAATTTTCAGAACTCGATGTTGACCTATAAGAAAGTAATACTGACAAAGCAAACATAAAAATAGAAGTCCTAGTTCTAGTGTAAATTTTTGAAAAAAAAAAGAATGAGGTCCCCGGTACAACTTACAAACAGGATTAGCAAAACCTGAAGTTTTGTGGGTTTTCATTATATTTGTTTGGAGATAGTCATAGTAGGAGTCTTCAAATTTTTTCCAAATACAATTTCACCAATGTCTCAAATGTGTTCTACAACAGCCTTAAGCTATATGTAGAGAAACTGTTCTTTCAACAAAGATGTGGAACTGTCAAGATAATGCTCAAGTAATGGATGGTAAGAAATGGCCTAATGAAGATAAGAATAACATTGTGGTTGGAAAGGAACAAATTTGATACTTATCTGAAAAGTTCAGATTAAGTGAAAGGGAACCATTCAGGCATTTAGGAATTTCTTGCAGTCTCCAGATGAGATTCATGAGAATATTATAAGTCTACAGTGAATATGAATTTGTTTATTTCTTCAAGTGAATTTGTAAGAAGTTTATCCTAACTGAATTAACTGAATGTGACTCCACACAGTTCATCTCTGCTAATTGGAAGTATAAGATACCTCCTTTATATTATAAATTTATGCTCCTTTGAACATTTTTATCCTTGTTGTTGTATGCATCGCTGCTCAAAGTTCACTGTGCTGCTACCAATGCCATCTGCAAAGAGCATGATAGGGACGAAAAGAATGGTGAATAAATGGCTGTATTATGGAAGATCTAATATTTATGGTTTGTTACCCTAATAAGTTCAAGTTTATTTAACCTTGTTTCAGAAATTTTTAATTGTTTAAATTCATGTTCATTCCATTTCTATTAGAATAGAAGATGCACTAGGAAACTAAAATAATTTAAGGTTAATAATTTGTAATGTGAGTGAATTTTTCTTTTATTTCTGAATTCTGGCTATGACTTGAAAGTCATAATTTTGCACTATTCATAGAATAAAAATTGCTGTACACTTCAGAATCAAATAATTTTTTGGATACAAACCTGATTTATAGAGTACTCAAGACATATTATTTTGGTGAAGATCGGTTAAGGGAAAGAGGTAGTTTACCTGCAAGGTTTTTTTTTTTATCAAGCGTAATTTTTTTCTATTGCAAACGATAACAGCCGCAAATTAAAACAGACTCAAATAGTGTTTTGGATACAGCCCTGAATTGTAGAGTTCTCAAGACCTGTTGGTTTTGGTGAAGATCGGTTAAGGGAACGGGTAGTTTACCTGCAACATTTTATGTTGTAACAAGAGAAATGTATTCATGACCGCACATTCAAACAGAATCAAATATTTTTTTGCATGCATCCCTGAATTATAGAGGACTGAGGCCTATTGATTTTGGTGAAGATCGTTTAAGAGAAAGGGGTAGTTTACCTGCAACGTTTTATGTTTTAACAAGAGTAAAATACTTAATTTTGACAAATAAAGTATCCTGATAAGAAGCTCATAATAATCCACTGTAGAAAGGTAGATGAAATATCTATAGATTAAGAGGTTAGGTGAACGGGGTGGGGGTAATTTTCTATTAATGAAAATTATAGTTGAAGAGGGAGGGGAGAATTTTTGATATGTGTACTACGTTATCGGCAACAAAGAAGTCGTTTTACTTCCATATTCCTTAAGGAAATGAAGTATGGTGATGGCAAAAAAAAATCGTGTTCGAGATTATTGCAGATTCTGATTGTACTACACTCAAAACATGAAAAAAAGTCGTTTTCCGAAAAGTGTCTGTGTGTGTGTGTCTGTGTGTCTATCTGTCTGTGTGTCTGTCTGTAGATTTTTTTCTATGGCAAACGATAACAGCCGCAAATTCAAACAGAATCAAATAATTTTTTGCATACTGCCCTGATTTGTAGAGTACTCACGACCTATTGTTTTTGGTGAAGATCGGTTTGAGGGAAAGGGGTAGTTTACCTGCAACAGTTTTCTTTTATCAAGAGTACTTTTTTTTTGGCAAACGATAACAGCCGCATATTCAAACAGAAACAAATAATGTTTCGCATACAGCTCTGAATTATGGAGTTCTCAAGACCTATTGTTTTTGGTGAAGATCGGTTAAGGGAAAGGGGTGGTTTACCAGCAACATTTTATGTTTTAACAAGGGTAATTTTTTCTATGACAAATGATAACTGCCGCACATTCAAACAGAATCAAATATTTTTTTGCATACGTTCCTCAATTGTAAAAGACTGAAGGACAGTTGATGTTGTTGAAGATCGGTTAAGGGAAATGGGTAGTTTACCAGCAACATTTTATGTTGTAACAAGAGAACGTTTTCCATGAAGAACGATAACTGCCGTAAATTTAAACAGAAACAAATAATTTTTTACATATGTGCCTGAGTTGTAGAGGACTCAAGACCTATTGTTTTTGGTGAAGATCCGTTAAGGGAAAGGGGTAGTTTATCGGCAACTTTTTTTTAATCAAGGGTAATTGTTTTCTATGGCAAACGATAACGGCTGCAAATTCAAACAGAATCAAATAACGTTTCGCATACAGCCCTGAATTATAGAGTTCTCAAGATCTATTGTTTATGGTGAAGATCGGTTAATGGAAAGGGGTAGTTTACCAGCAACGTTTTTTGTTTTAAAAGGGTATTTTCTATGGCAAATGATAACAGCCACAAATTCAAACAGAATCAAATAATTTTTTGCATACAAACCTGATTTATAGAGTACTCAAGACATATTATTTTGGTGAAGATTGGTTAAGGGAAAGAGGTAGTTTACCTGCAACTTTTTTTTTGTCAAGGGTAATTTTTACTTCCATGTTCCTTAAGGAAATGGAAGTATGGTGATGGCAAAAAAAATCGTGTTCGAGATTATTGCAGATTCTGATTGTACTACACTCAAAACATGAAAAAAAGTCGTTTTTCAAAAAGTGTCTGTGTGTGTGTCTGTGTGTGTATGTGTCTGTCTGTCTATAGATTTTTTTTCTATGGCAAACGATAACAGCCGCAAATTCACACAAGATCAAATAATTTTTTGCATACAGCCCTGATTTGTAGAGTACTCACGACCTATTGTTCTTGGTGAAGATCGGTTGAGGGAAAGGGGTAGTTTACCGGCAACGGTTTTTTTTTATCAATGGTAATTTTGTTTGTTTGGCAAACGATAACAACCGCAAATTCAAACAGAATCAAATAATGCTTCGCATACAGCCCTGAATTGTAGAGTTCTCAAGATATTTTGATTTTGGTAAAGATCAGTTAAGGGAAAGGAGTAGTTTACCTGCAACGTTTTATGTTTTAACAAGGGTATTTTATATGGCAAACGTTAACAGCCGCAAATTCAAACACAATCAAATAATGTTTTGCATACTGCCCTGAATTGTAGAGTTCTCAAGATCTTTTGTTTTTGGTGAAGATCGGTTAAGGTAAAGGGGTAGTTTACCAGCAACGTTTTATGTTTTAAAAGGGTATTTTCTATGGCAAACGATAAGAGCCGCAAATTCAAACAGAATCAAATAAGTTTTTGCATACAGCCCTGATTTCCTGAGTACTAAAGACCTGTAGTTTTTGGTGAAGATCGTTTAAGGAAAAGGGGTAGTTTACCGGCCACGTTTTTTCTTTTATCAAGGGTATTTTTTATGGCAAACGATAACAGCCACAAATTCAAACAGAATCATATAATATTTTGCATACAGCCCTGAATTGTAGAGTTCTCAAGACCTGTCGTTTTTGGTGAAGATCGGTTAAGGGAAAGGGGTAGTTTCTTGCAACGGTTTTTTATCAAGGGTAATTTTTTTCTATGGTAAACGATAACAGCCGCAAATTCAAACAGAATCAAATGATGTTTTGCATACAGCCCTGAATTGTAGATTTCTCAATACCTATTGGTGTTGGTGAAGATCGGTTAATGGAAAAGGGTAGTTTACCAGCAACGTTTTATGTTTTATAAGGGTTTTTTCTATGGCAAACGATAAGAACCGCAAATTCAAACAGAATCAAATAGGTTTTTGCATACAGTCCTGTTTTGTTGAGTACTAAAAACCTATTGTTTTTGGTGAAGATCGGTTAAGGGGAAGGGGTAGTTTACCAGCCACATTTTTTTGTTTTATCAAGGGTATTTTATATGGCATACGATAACAGCCACAAATTCAAACAGAATCACATAATATTTTGCATCCAGCCCTGGAATGTAGAGTTCTCAAGACCTGTTGGTTTTGGTGAAGATCGGTTAAGGGAATAGGGTAGTTTACCAGCAACATTTTATGTTTTATCAAGGGTAATTTTTATTATGACGAACGATAACTGCCGTACATTAAAACCGAATCAACTACTCTTCTGCATACCTTTTTGAATTTTACAGAACTCAAGGTCTGTTGATTTTGTTGAAGATCGGTTAAGGGAAAGGGGTAGTTTACCTGCAACATTTTATGTTTTATCAAGGGTGTTTTCTATGGCAAACGATAAGAGCCGCAAATTCAAACAGAATCAAATAATTGTTTGCATACAGGCCTGAATTGTAGAGTACTCAAGACCTGTCATTTTTGGTGAAGATCGGTTAAGGGAAAGGGGTAGTTTACCTGCAACGGTGTTTTATCAAGTGTCATTTTTTTCTATGGTAAACGATAGCCGCAAATTCAAACAGAATCAAATGATGTTTTGCATACAGCCCTGTATTGTAGAGTTCTCAATACCTATTAGTGTTGGTGAAGATCGGTTAAGGGGAAGGGGTAGTTTACCAGCAACATTTTATGTTGTAACAAGAGAAATGTTTCCATGACGAACGATAACTGCCGCACATTCAAACTGAATCAAATTTTTTTTTGCATTGCATCCCTGAATTGTAGAGGACGGAAGGTCTATTGATTTTGGAGAAGATCGGTTAAGAGAAAGGGGTAGTTTACCTGAAACATTTAATGATTTAACAAGAGTAAAGTACTTAATTTTTATAAAAAAAGTATCCTGATAAGAAGCTCATAGTAATCCACTATAGAAACGTAGATGAAATATCTATAAATGAAGAGGTTAGTTGAACGGGGTGGGGGTAATTTTCTATTATTAAAAATTATAGTTGAAAGTGGAGGGGAGAATTTTTTATATGTGTACTACGTTATCGGCAACAAAGAAGTAGTTTTTTGATAAAATTGCTTCCCGGGCTCTTTAGCCGTAGTCCAATGTTTTCTGCAAAACCACACTTTTCGGCAGTGCCATTGACTGCCATCATCGGTGAAAATCGAGTGCGAAAACATGAGGTGGTATACGTTAGTGACCACAGTACTGTGGTTAATGCTGAAGCAATAAGTAGAAAGACGTAGTTTCTATGGAAATATTTCATTTCGAATATGATTTTAAATATAAATCTTAGAACATGGAAGTCATGTATGGTTCTCCATACCGATATTTTTCTATTGCAAACGATAACAGCCGCAAATTAAAACAGACTCAAATAATGTTTTGGATACAGCCCTGAATTGTAGAGTTCTCAAGACCTGTTGGTTTTGGTGAAGATCGGATAAGGGAAAGGGGTAGTTTACCTGCAACATTTTATGTTGTAACAAGAGAAATGTATTCATGACCAACGATAACTGCCGCACATTCAAACAGAATCAAATAACGTTTCGCATACAGCCCTGAATTATAGAGTTCTCAAGATCTATTGTTTATGGTGAAGATCGGTTAAGGGAAAGGGGTAGTTTACCAGCAACGTTTTTTTGTTTTAAAAGGGTATTTTCTATGGCAAACGATAACAGCCACAAATTCAAACAGAATCAAATAATTTTTTGCATACAAACCTGATTTATAGAGTACTCAAGACATATTATTTTGGTGAAGATTGGTTAAGGGAAAGAGGTAGTTTACCTGCAACTTTTTTTTTATCAAGGGTAATTTTTTTCTATTGCAAACAATAACAGCCGCAAATTAAAACAGACTCAAATAATGTTTTGCATACACCCCTGAATTGTAGAGAACTCAAGGCCTTTTGATTTTGGTGAAGATCGGTTAAGGGGAAGGGGTAGTTTACCAGCAACATTTTACGTTTTAACAACAGTAAAGTACTTGAAAATTTATTTAAACTTTTTCAAACAATGGTAATTGTTAAAAATAAAATAATTTTGTAGCCAGGCAATAAAATTATAATTTTTTCATTTTAATGTAAATCATGTATAAGAGAAAATATATCGTTCGTGGCAGGCAAGCATATCTCAGTTATGTAATGTTTACGTTTCCATTTTATTATTATGACTACAGCAATGAAAAGACACACACACACACACACACACACACACACACACACACACACACACACACACACACACACACACACACACACACACACACACACACACACACACACACACACACACACGCAAAATTCGCATTATTTCTGGCCTCATTCATGTTTATTTTCTTACATTTGCACGCTTTTTAAATGGAAAGTGCCGAAACCCATACCAACATAACACGTGCAAGCCGAAAAATTGTCCAGCGTGGATAGGGATTTACTTCCTGTGGATCGCTGGGCAGTGTAACTTCACATGTTTACAAAGGAACGATTCATAGACAGACTTTTTGTCTTTAGGGAATGAACCCTCTGCAAGATGCTGAGGGTCCATGAGTGACTTTGGAGCGCTCCTTCTTTTCCGCGTGTTTGTTCTGTGAAACGTACACTGTAGATTCGCAGCTTTACTCTAAGCAATGCTCAATAGGAAATGTTGAAAATTTTTGTCCATGGTGTACCCTCATACACACTAAACCTGCTCTGATGTTTTAATTACGGACATCATAATATTAAAACTTTGGAAACTTGAGCACTACTTAATGGAGATCAATCATTAACTTATACAAGCCATTAATTTATGCATATTTTTTATATATATGTGTACAACATTATCAGCAACAAAGAAGTAGTTTTTGTTAAAATTCCTTCCCAGGATATTTGGCCGTAGTCCAATGTTTTCTACAAAACCAGACGTTTCGGCAATGCCATCGACTTCCATCATCAGTGAAAATCGAGTGCGATAACGTGAGGTGGTATAGGTTAGTGACCACAGTACTGTGGTTAAGGCTGAAGCAGTAAGTAGAAAGAAGTAGTTTCTATGATAATATTTCATTTCGAAAATGATTTTAAATATAAATCTAAGAATATGGAAGTCATGTATGGTTCTCCATACCGATTTTTTTTTTTTTAAATTGCTTCCCGGGCTGTTTAGCCGTAGTCCAATGTTTTCTGCAAAACCAGACATTTCGGCACTGCCATCGACTGCCATCATCAGTGAAAATCGAGTGCGAAAACGTGAGGTGGTATACGTTAGTGACCACAGTACTGTGGTTAAGGCTGAAGCAATAAGTAGAAAGAGGTAGTTTCTATGAAAATATTTCAGCACATGGAAGTCATGTATGGTTTTCCATACCGATATTTTACTTCCACGTTCCTTAAGTATGGTGATGGAAGAAAAATCGTGTTCGAGATTATTGCAGATTTTGATTATACTAAACTCAAACATGAAAAAAGGCATTTTTCAAAAAGTGTGTGTGTGTGTGTGTGTGTGTCTGTAGATTTTTTTCTATGGTAAACGATAACAGCCTCAAATTCAAACAGAATCAAATAATCTTTTGCATACTGTCCTGATTTGTAGAGTACTCACATCCTATTGTTTTTGGTGAAGATCGGTTCATGGAAAGGGGTAGTTTACCAGCAACATTCTTTTTATAAAGGATATTTTTTTTTTGGCAAACGATAACAGCCACAAATTCAAACAGAATCAAATAATGTTTTGCATACAACCATGAATTGTAGAATTATCAAGATCTATTGTTTTTGGTGAAGATCGGATAAAGGAAAGGGGTAGTTTACTAGCAACGTTTTATGTTTTAACAAGGGTATTTTTTTTTGGCAAACAATAACAGCCGCAAATTCAAACGGAATCAAATAATGTTTTGCATACTGCCCTGAATTGTAGAGTTCTCAAGACCTATTGTTTTTGGTGAAGATCGGTTAAGGGAAATGGGTAGTTTACCAGCAAAGTTTTATGTTTTAACAAGGGTAATTTTTTATATGACGAATGATAACTGCCGTAAATTCAAAGAGAGTCAAATACTGTTTTGCATACAGCCCTGAATTGTTTAGTCCTCGAGTCTTATTGTTTTTGGTGAAGATCAGTTAAGGAAAAGGGGTAGTTTACCTGCCACATTTTATGTTTTAACAAGTGTATTTTCTATGAAAAAACGAAAATTTTTTGCATACAGCCGCCCTGAGTTGTAGAGTACTCAAGACCTATTGTTTTTGGTGAAGACCGGTTAATGGAAAGGGGTAGTTTACCACCAACATTTTATGTTGTAACATGAGAAATGTATTCATGACGAAAGATTACTGCCGCACATTCAAACAGAATCAAATATTTTTTTGCATGCATCCCTAAATTGTAGAGGACTTAATGCCTATTGATTTAGGTGAAATCGGTTAAGGGAAAGGGGTAGTTTACTTGCAACGTTTTATGTTTTAACAAGTGTGAAGTACTTCATTTTGATAAATAAAGTATCCTGAAAAGAATCTCATAATAATCCACTGTAGAAACGTACATGAAATATCTATAAATTAAGTGAACGGGGTGGGGGTAATTTTCTATTAATGAAAATTATAGTTGATGAGGGAGGGGAGAATTTTTTATATGTGTACTACGTTATCGGCAACAAAGAAGTCGTTTTTTGTTAAAATTCCTTCCCGGGCTGTTTAGCCGTAGTCCAATGTTTTCTGCAAAACAGACGTTTCGGCAGTGCCGTCGACTGCCATCATCAGTGAAAATCGAGTGCGATAACGTGTGGTGGTATACGTTAGTGACCACAGTACTCTGGTTAAGGCTGTAGCAATAAGTGGGAAGAAGTAGTTTCTATGGAACCATTTAATTTTGTAAACGATTTTAAATATAAATATTATAACATGGAAGTCATGTATTGTTCTCCGTACCGACTTTTTTCTGTGGCAAACGATAACAGCCGCAGATTCAAACAGAATCAAATAATATTTTGCATACAGCCCTGAATTGTAGAGTCCTCGAGACTTATTGTTTTTGGTGAAGATCGGTTACGGGAAAGGGGTAGTTTACCTGCAACGTTTTATGTTTTAACAAGTCTATTTTCTATGGCAAACATAAAGAGCTGCAAATTCGAACAGAATCAAATAATTTTTTGAAAACAACACTTAATTGTAGAGTACTAAAGACCTGTTGTTTTTGGTGAAGATCGGTTAAGGGAGAGCGGTAGTTTACCGGCAACATTTTATGTTTTAACAAGGGTAATTTTTTATATGACGAACATTAACTGCCGTAAATTAAAACAGAATCAACTACTTTTTTGCATACCTTTTTGAATTATAAAGAACTCATTGTCTTTTGGTTTTGGTGAAGATCGGTTAAGGGAAAGGGGTAGTTTACCTGCAACATTTTATGTTGTAACAAGAGAAATTTTTCCATGAAGAACGATAACTACCGCACATTCAAACAGAATCTAATATTTTTTTGTGTACATCCCTGAATTGTAAAGGACTGAAGGTCTGTTGATTTTGGTGAAGATCGGTTTAGAGAAAGTGGTAGTTTACCAGCAACATTTTATGATTTAATAAGAGTAAAGTACTTAATTTTGATAAATAAATTATCCTGATAAGAAGCTCATAATAATCCACTATCGGCAACAAAGAAGTCGTTTTTTGTTAAAATTCCTTCCTGGGCTGTTTAGCCGTAGTCCAATGTTTTCTGCAAAACCAGACGTTTCGGCAGTGCCATCGACTGCCATGATCAGTGAAAATCGAGTGCGAAAACGTGAGGTGGTATACGTTAGTGACCACAGTACTGTGGTTAAGGCTGAATCATTAGAAAGAAGTAGTTTCTATGGAAATATTTCATTTCGAATATGATTTTAAATATAATCTTAGAACATGGAAGTCATGTATGGTTCTCCATACAGATATTTTTCCTATGGTAAACGATAACAGCCATAAATTCAAACAGAATAAAAAAATGTTTTGCATACTGCCTTGAATTGCAGAGTTCTCAAGACCTGTTGGTTTTGGTGAAGATCGGTTAATGCAATGGGATAGTTTACCAGCAACATTTTATGTTTTAATAAGGGTAATCTTGTCTACGACGAACGATAATTGCCGTAAATTCAATCAGAATCAACTACTCTTTGCATACCTTTTTGAATTATACTGAACTCAAGGTCTGTTGATTTTGTTGAAGATCAGTTAATGGAAAGGGGTATTTTACCAGCAAAGTTTTATGTTTTAACAAGGGCAATTTTTTCTGTGACGAATGATAACTGCCGTAAATTCAAAGAGAGTCAAATAATGTTTTGCATACAGCCCTGAGTTGTAGAGTACTCAAGACTTATTGTTTTTGGTGAAGATCTATTAAGGGGAAGGGGTCATTTACCAGCAACGTTTTTTGTTGTAACAAGGGTATTTTCTATGGCAAAGCATAACAGCAGCAGATTCAAACAGAATCAAATAATTTTTTGCATACCGTCCTGAATTGTAGAGTACTCAAGACCTATTGTTTTTGGTGAAGATCGGTTAAGGGGAAGGGGTAGTTTACCAGCAACATTTTTTGTTTTAACAAGGGTATTTTTTATTGCAAACGATAACAGCCTCATATTCAAACAGAATCAAATATTTTTTTGCATACTTTCCTCAATTGTAAAAGACTGAATGGGTATTGATTTTGGTGAAGATCGGTTAAAGGAAAGGGGTAGTTTACCAGCCACATTTTATGTTTTAACAAGAGTAATTTTTTTTATGATGAACGATAACTGCTGCACATTTAAACAGAATCAAATATTTTTGTGCACACCTTCCTCAATTGTAGATAACTCAAGGTCTGTTGATTTTGTTGAAGATTGGTTAAGGGAAAGGGGTACTTTACCTGCAACATTTTATGTGATAACAAGGGTAATTTTTTCTATGATGAACGATAACTTCCGTAATTTCAAACGTAATCAAATAAGTTTTTGCATTCCTCCCTAAATTGTAGAGATCTGAAGGCCTCTTGATTTTGGTGAAGATCGGTTCAGGGGAAGGGGTAGTTAACCTGCAACATTTTATGTTGTAACGAGAGAAATTTTTTCATGATGAACGATCACTGCCGTAAATTCAAACAGAATCAAATAATTATTTTACATAAGTGCCTGAGTTGTAGAAGACTCAAGTCCTATTGATTTTGGTGAAGATCGTGTACGGGGAAAGGGTAGTTTACCTGAAACATTTTTTGTTGTAACAAGAGTAAAGTACTTAATTTTGATAAATAAAAGTATGCTGATAAGAAGATCTTAATAATCCACTGTAGAAATGTAGATGAAATATCTATAAATGAAGAGGCTAGTTGAACAGGGTGGGGGTTTTTCTATAAATGAAAATTATAGTTGTATGGGGAGGGGATAATTTTTATATGTGTACTACGTTATTGTCAACAAAGTAGTAGTTTCTTGTTAAAACTCCTGCCCGGGCTGTTTGGCCGTAGTCCAATGTTTTCTGCAAAACCAGATGTTTTGACAGTGCCGTCGACTGCCATCATCAGTGAAAATCGAGTGCGATAACGTGTGGTGGTATACGTTAGTAACCACAGTACTGTGGTTAAGGCTGAAGCAATAAGTGGAAAGAAGTAGTTTCTATTGTAACAATTCATTTCGTAAATGATTTTAAATATACTTCTGAGAATATGGAAGTCATGTATGGTTCTCCATACCGATTTGTCACTATTAAAATGGCTTCTTTGATAGTTTTGTTTTTGTAAAAATAAGGTGCAACAAAAGCAAAATAGAGATTTTTTTAGTTAGAGAAAAACACATCTGCGTGTGATTTACCTTTTCCCCATTTTGCAAAGTTTTATCAAACCAATACTTGTTTAAGGATCATCCACCTTCATCTTTAGTGAATGGTTGTTCTTGTTCTACAACTGACGTGTTCCTCTATTCACCATTATATCTCGGAATTATTGAGATATCTTGCTTGGCCAAGCTCCTATATCTTGTAGAGCAGCACCAGGAACATGGTCTACATTGTTGCTAGTAATGTTCTGTCCATTCTCGCCTGTAATTTCAAGATTGCACAATGCAACATCATCCGTGGTACTAGAACCAAGTGAATCTTGTACCTGTACTTTGACATTTCACAGTTTGAAGTAATCACGTATTTATCAACAGCCTCTTCACTAACAACATCCATTTTAAGATCGCAAGTTGATTCTTTGTTAATTATAATATTTTGATGACCAGGGTTCGATTTTCCTTGAATAAAAGACTTCATAAACTCTTTGGAACTTGTAGTTCTTAACCTTTCTTTCCTGCTCTTCCGAACCTGGGTGCCACTGAGATGATTACTTCATTTCATATCAGCTTCAAATAAAAATGTAAAAAAATCGATTTTCAATAATAGTATCAGTATGATGACATACACATGAAGTATAAATATACCCACAAGACGCACAAACCAAAAACAAACCGCATACTGAAGATACTCATCAACAACTGATGATCAACACGTCAGTTATGTCGAATCGGGAAGAATTCACATACATAGCCCATGGAACGGTTTTTTTTTATATGTTTGCAAATAATATATTCGTCTGTATATGAATAGCAATTAAGATTATCTATGCAAAGCTAATACAGTATGATTATCAGTTCCACTTTCCAGCACAACAACTCACTACAAAGTCGCAAAAAATATATGTTATGAAAGGAATAGTCATATCAAAGAAACAAGTTGTTTGTAGTTTTATAAACTGAAAACAATTTTTTTTGCCGGTCTGAAAACTATTCTCACTTTGCCGCCCTCCTGGCTATGCCACCTGGGGTGGCTGCCCCCTTGCCCCCCACCAACTACCCCTCTGCCTTTGACTTCTGATGGAGCTGCTGTAACATAATTATTTGGCACTGTACTAACCATAAACTAGAATTATCAGTCAAAAATGTAGTCAGCAATATTGGGTCAGTGAATAGGTTTAAAGCCTTCCTAAATAAACTGTATATCATATACCATGGTTCACCAAAAAGTGCAAGGTAGCTTAAGGTGTGTGCTTCCTTTCTGGAAGCTCAGCTGTTGAGAATCAGTAGAGTTTTGTCTACTAGATGGATGTCATCAACCTACAACACAGATTTTGCTGTCTTCCAAAATTATGAAGCTTTGGTCTCTCATTTTGAAATAGCAAGCGTGATAAGAAAGAGCAGTGTATGTACGATAGTTTGTACACGAAGATAACTTCAACAAACTTTGTTTTGAACTTGGGACTGTTACTTCATATGCTGCAAGAATTTTCAGAACTCGATGTTGACCTATAAGAAAGTAATACTGACAAAGCAAACATAAAAATAGAAGTCCTAGTTCTAGTATAAATTTTTGAAAAAAAAAAGAATGAGGTCCCCGGTACAACTTACAAACAGGCTTAGCAAAACCTGGAGTTTTGTGGGTTTTCATTATATTTGTTTGGAGATAGTCAAAGCAGGAGTCTTCAAATTTTTTCCAAATACAATTTCACCAATGTCTCAAATGTGTTCTACAACAGCCTTAAGCTATATGTAGAGAAACTGTTCTTTCAACAAAGATGTGGAACTGTCAAGATAATGCTCAAGTAATGGATGGTAAGAAATGGCCGAAGGTAAGAATAACATTGTGGTTGAAAGGAACAAATTTGATACTTATCTGAAAAGTTCAGATTAACTGAAAGGGAACGATTCAGGCATTTAGGAATTTCTTGCAGTCTCCAGATGAGATTCATGAGAATATTATAAGTCTACAGTGAATATGAATTTGTTTATTTCTTCAAGTGAATTTGTAAGAAGTTTATCCTAACTGAATTAACTGAATGTGACTCCACACAGTTCATCTCTGCTAATTGGAAGTATAAGATACCTCCTTTATATTATAATTTTTTGCTCCTTTGAACATTTTTATCCTTGTTGTTGTATGCATCGCTGCTCAAAGTTCACTGTGCTGCTACCTACGCCATATGCAAAGAGCATGATAGGGACGAAAAGAATGGTGAATAAATGGCTGTATTATGGAAGATCTTCTAATATTTATGGTTTGTTACCCTAATAAGTTCAAGTTTATTTAACCTTGTTTCAGAAATTTTTAATTGTTTAAATTCATGTTCATTCAATTTCTATTAGAATAGAAGATGCACTAGGAAACTAAAACAATTTAAGGTTAATAATTTGTAATATGAGTGAATTTTTCTTTTATTTCTGAATTCTGCCTATGACTTGAAAATCATAATTTTGCATTATTCATAGAATAAAAATTGCTGTACACTACAGAATCAAATAATTTTTTGCATACAAACCTGATTTATAGAGTACTCAAGACATATTATTTTGGTGAAGATCGGTTAAGGGAAAGGGGTAGTTTACCTGCAACATTTTATGTTGTAACAAGAGAAATGTATTCATGACCGCACATTCAAACAGAATCAAATATTTTTTTGCATGCATCCCTGAATTATAGAGGACTGAGACCTATTGATTTTGGTGAAGATCGGTTAAGAGTAAGGGGTAGTTTACCTGCAATGTTTTATGTTTTAACAAGAGTGAAGTACTTCATTTTGATAAATAAAGTATCCTGATAAGAAGCTCATAATAATCCACTGTAGAAAGGTAGATGAAATATCTATAGATTAAGAGGTTAGGTGAACGGGGTGGGGGTAATTTTCTATTAATGAAAATTATAGTTGAAGAGGGAGGGGAGAATTTTTTATATGTGTACTACGTTATCGGCAACAAAGAAGTCGTTTTACTTCCATATTCCTTAAGGAAATGGAAGTATGGTGATGGCAAAAATAATCGTGTTCGAGATTATTGCAGATTCTGATTGTACTACACTCAAAACATGAAAGAAAGTCGTTTTCCGAAAAGTGTGTGTGTGTGTGTGTGTGTGTGTCTGTCTGTCTGTAGATTTTTTTCTATGGCAAACGATAACAGCCGTAAATTCAAACAGAATCAAATAATTTTTTGCATACAGCCCTGATTTGTAGAGTACTCACGACCTATTGTTTTTGGTGAAGATCGGTTGAGGGAAAGGGGGTAGTTTACCTGCAACAGTTTTTTTATCAAGGGTAATTTTTTTTTTTTGCAAACGATAACAGCCGCAAATTCAAACAGAATCAAATAATGTTTCGCATACAGCCCTGAAATATGGAATTCTCATGACCTGTTGTTTTTGGTGAAGATCGGTTAAGGGAAAGGGGTAGTTTACCGGCAACGTTTTATGTTTTAACAAGGGTAATTTTTTCTATGACGAACGATAACTGCCGCATATTCATACAGAATCAAATAATTTTTTGCATACACCCCTGAATTGTAGAACTCAAGGCCTTTTGATTTTGGTGAAGATCGGTTAAGGGGAAGGGGTAGTTTATCTGCAACCTTTTACGTTTTAACAATAGTAAAGTACTTGAAAATTCATTTAAACTTTTTCAAACAATGGTAATTGTTAAAAATAAAATAATTTTGTTGCCAGGCAATAAAATAAATAATTTTTTCATTTTAATTTAAATCATGTATAAGAGAAAATATATCTTTCATGGCAGGCAAGCATATCTCAGTTATGTAATGTTTATGTTTCCATTTTATTATTATGACTACAGCAATAAAAAGGCAGGGATGACACATACACACACAAAATTCGCGTTATTTCTGGCCTCATTCATGTTTATTTTCTTACATTTGCACGCTTTTTAAATGGAAAGTGCCGAAACCCATACCAACATAACGCGTGCAAGCCGAAAAAGTGTCCAGCGTGGATAGCGATTTGCTTCCTGTGGATCGCTGGGCAGTGTAACTGCACTTGTTTACAGAGGAACGATTCATAGACAGACTTTTCGTCTTTAGGGAAAGAAACCTCTGCAAGATGCTGAGGGTCCATGAGTGACTTCGGAGCGCTCCTTCTTTTCCGCGTGTTTGTTCTGTGAAACGTTCACTGTAGATTCGCAGCTTTACTCTAAGCAATGCTCAATAGGAAATGTTGAAAATTTTTGTCCACGGTGTACCCTCATACACACTAAACCTGCTCTGATGTTTTAATTACGGACATCATAATATTAAAACTTTGGAAACTTGAGAACTACTTAATGGAGATCAATCATTAACTTATACAAGCCATTAATTTTATGCATATTTTTTATATATATGTGTACAACGTTATCGGCAACAAAGAAGTAGTTTTTGTTAAAATTCCTTCCCAGGATATTTGGCCGTAGTCCAATGTTTTCTACAAAACCAGACGTTTCGGCAATGCCATCGACTTCCATCATCAGTGAAAATCGAGTGTGATAACGTGAGGTGGTATACGTTAGTGACCACAGTACTGTGGTTAAGGCTGAAGCAGTAAGTAGAAAGAAGTAGTTTCTATGGTAATATTTCATTTCGAAAATGATTTTAAATATAAATCTAAGAATAGGGAAGTCATGTATGGTTCTCCATACCGATATTTTTTTTTTAAATTGCTTCCCGGGCTGTTTAGCCGTAGTCCAATGTTTTCTGCAAAACCAGACGTTTCGGCACTGCTATCGACTGCCATCATCAGTGAAAATCGAGTGCGAAAACGTGAGGTGGTATACGTTAGTGACCACAGTACTGTGGTTAAGGCTGAAGCAATAAGTAGAAAGAGGTAGTTTCTATGAAAATATTTCATTTCGAATATGATTTTAAATATAAATCTTAGCACATGGAAGTCATGTATGGTTTTCCATACCGATATTTTACTTCCACGTTCCTTAAGTATGGTGATGGAAGAAAATCGTGTTCGAGATTATTGCAGATTTTGATTATACTAAACTCAAAACATGAAAAAAGTCTTTTTTCAAAAAGTGTGTGTGTGTGTCTGTAGATTTTTTTCTATGGCAAACGATAACAGCCGCAAATTCAAACAGAATCAAATAATCTTTTGCATACAGTCCTGATTTGTAGAGTACTCACATCCTATTGTTTTTGGTGAAGATCGGTTTAGGGAAAGGGGTAGTTTACCAGCAACATTTTTTTTTATCAAGGATATTTTTTTTGGCAAATGATAACAGTCGCAAATTCAAACAGAATCAAATAATGTTTTGCATACAACCATGAATTGTAGTATTATCAAGACCTATTGTTTTTGGTGAAGATCGGATAAAGGAAAGGGGTAGTTTACTAGCAACGTTTTATGTTTTAACAAGGGTATTTTTTTTTGGCAAACGATAACTGCTGTAAATTCAAAGAGAGTCAAATAATGTTTTGCATACAGCCCTGAATTGTAGAGTCCTCGAGACTTATTGTTTTTGGTGAAGATCGGTTAAGGGAAAGGGGTAGTTTACCTGCAACGTTTTATGTTTTAACAAGAGTGAAGTACTTCATTTTGATAAATAAAGTATCCTGATAAGAAGCTCATAATAATCCACTGTAGAAATGTACATGAAATACCTATAAATTAAGAGGCTAGTTGAACGGGGTGGGGGTAATTTTCTATTAATGAAAATTATAGTTGAAGAGGGAGGGGAGAATTTTTTATATGTGTACAATGTTATCGGCAACAAAGAAGTCATTTTTTGTTAAAATTCCTTCCCGGAATGTTTAGCAGTAGTCCAATGTTTTCTGCAAAACCAGACGTTTCTGCAGTGCCGTCGACTGCCATCATCAGTGAAAATCGAGTGCGATAACGTGTGATGGTATACGTTAGTGACCACAGTACTGTGGTTGAGGCTGTAGCAATAAGTGGAAAGAAGTAGTTTCTGTGGAACCATTTAATTTCGTAAATGATTTTAAATATAAATATTAGAACATGGAAGTCATGTATTGTTCTCCGTACCGACTTTTTTCTGTGGCAAACGATAACAGCCTCAGATTCAAACAGAATCAAATAATGTTTTGCATACAGCTCTGAATTGTAGAGTCCTCGAGACTTTTTGTTTTTGGTGAAGATCGGTTAAGGGAAAGGGGTAGTTTACCTGCAACATTTTATGTTTTAACAAGTGTATTTTCAGTGGCAAACATAAAGAGCCGCAAATTCGAACAGAATCAATTAATTTTTTGAAAACAACACTTAATTGTAGAGTACTAAAGACCTGTTGTTTTTGGTGAAGATCGGTTAAGGGAGAGGGGTAGTTTACCTGCAACATTTTATGTTTTAACAAGGGTAATTTTTTATATGACGAACGTTAACTGCTGTAAATTCAAACAGAATCATACTTTTTTGCATACCTTTTTGAATTATAAAGAACTCAAGGTTAGTTGATTTTGTTGAAGATCGGTTAAGGGAAATGGGTAGTTTACTAGCAACGTTTTATGTTTTAACAAGAGTAATTTTTTTATGACGAACGATAACTGCCGTAAATTCAAAGAGAATTAAATAATTTATTGCACACTTTCCTGAATTGTAGAGCACTCAAGGCCTGTTGATTTTGGTGAAGATCGGTTAAGGCAAAGGGGTAGTTTACTAGCAACATTTTATGTTGTAACAAGAGAAATTTTTTCATGAAGAACGATAACTGCCGCACATTCAAACAGAATCTAATA
This sequence comes from Magicicada septendecula, assembly GCA_034769895.1. NCBI lineage: Eukaryota > Metazoa > Arthropoda > Insecta > Hemiptera > Cicadidae > Magicicada > Magicicada septendecula. Next base: position 497,481,483 of record CM068368.1, read on the forward strand.
TTTTTTTGCGTACATCCCTGAATTGTAAAGAACTGAAGGTCTGTTGAGTTTGGTGAAGATCGGATTAGAGAAAGGGGTAGTTTACCTGCAACGTTTTATGATTTAATGAGAGTAAAGTACTTAATTGTGATAAATAAATTATCCTGATAAGAAGCTCATAATAATCCACTATCGGCAACAAAGAAGTCGTTTTTCAAACAGAATAAAATAATGCATTTCAGCATTTTTTTCAACAAAATTGCACTGTGCAATAGTCACAGATAAATAGATTTATTACACTTGTTAAAAGGAAGCACTGTTTTTAGTTTTGCCTCCACCATCAAAGTTAATAAATAATTGTTTCCTGTTTTCAATAAATTTGTATGAATTTTCTTATTTAGTTACAAACTACATTTACATTGACAATTTATTTGGCAATACATGAGCATAGGTAGAGGAGGGGGGTCTGAGGCTCAAAATATTTTATTCAGCTAAGAAACCATTATACTGTATCATATTCCTGCCCTATTAAGATTTATTTAAATACTACCGGTATTTGTAATAAGCAATAATAATTGATTGTATATGTTACTGTAAAAGTGTGATGTGCTGTAAATCTTAGGTATATCCTAAGATTTACCATTTTATGATGGTAAATGTCCGAAGATCCTTTTAAAATGTTTGAATTTCGGACTTTTACCAACAGTTAGTAGTAAATGTCAATATTTACTGCTCCACTGTGGTAAAAGTGTAATATTTTTAATTTTAAGAAATTTATAGTTAATAATTTTTTAAAAAATAATCATTTCTATAAAAACGCATGACGAAAGGCTAATGAAACTTTCTGTACACAGTGTGAACTGGTTTCTTGTGTATAAAGATGTAAGTTTGCCAATTGTGGTACCAAGTTGATGAAATTCATCATTTTCAATACTAAGTACGACAGCTATGATTTATTTTGGATCCACCTTTACCCGATCTACATCTGGTACTCTCAGATTCTGTCCAACTAAAGGTTTAGCTACTTTTTTACAAGAGACAACTGTCATTTTTCCTGCTTGTTTTTGAAGTCCTTCGGCGGCTCTCTTTAGAAAGCGCTTCACTGTATCGATCCTGTTTGTTGGGGTGGTTACATCCTCTGTCAGGTTGTTCAACTATTTCAGGTTAATCTGTTATTGAAGATTCAGCTTGTATTTCCATTCTACTTGAACTATATTGCAGAAAACTGTCTCCGTGCACAATTTTAACATCTTTTCACATGTCAGCTAAACTTGTTATAATTTGGTTACAGAACTCTTGCTCATTATCGGAATGAAGAATATTAGGCACGCCAAAAGCAGTAAAAATATCTAACAGATAATAAGCCACGTCCTCAGCTCTTTTTGATTGAAGTGCTCGTAAAAGAATGAATTTAGTTAAATGGTCCTGATATACTAGTATAAATTTCGACCGATTATCTGGGTTGGCTTGCTTGTTGATTAAATCGATTTGACAACGTGAATTCATTTTGTTATGTAATATAGGTTTCACTACAATTCCTTTTTTTATTGTTTTTTGTTTCTTTTGACACGGCTCACATAACTTTAAATAAGTAGCAACTGACTCTACAATAATGTTTTTACATTTGCGATTTAGTTCCACTATCATTCGTGTTCTTCCTACATGACAAATAGCAATATGATTCTCATTTATTACATTAAATAGTTCATCAAAACAAATGTAGTAAAGGATCTCTTCTCATCACGTAGAAACAGGTGGTATGAGTTTATCTTCACCACCGATGTTAAGAATATAACGTTTTAAACACCTGTAGTGCACAGATTGTTTATAAGTCACAGTTTTTGTAGTTGTTACTTCAGCTAACAAAGTATTATATTTTTCTTTGGATAAATAAATGTTTTTGTCCTTTTTATTACACACCAATTCTCCTAAAACTTCATAAAATTTTTTACTCATTACGGCACTCATTTTTCTGGACCAAATATAATATTAATAAACAAAAGATACAAAGCTTTTTATCTCCGATTGCAGCTTTTACCACAACGTAGCGGTAAATCTTGGCATTTACCACTAAGTGTTGGTAAAAGTCCGAAATGCAAACATTTTAAAAGGATCTTTGGACATTTACCATCATGAAACAGTAAATCTTAGGATTTACCTTACTTCACACTTTTACAGTACCGTAACGTATATACCTAAAAGAACTGTTGTTAGTTGCTGGGTGACCATGATATACTAGCCCCTCCAAAATAAAAGTCTCCATACACCTATGTGGCAATACAATGGGGAACAAGTATAAATAAAATGTTAACAGGTAAATTTCAATTGTTGTAAAATATAATTGAAATTATGCAATTTTTCTGTGACACAATGTGCCTTTCACCAAATAAAATAAAATGGAAGCAATGATAATAAGTTTAATAATTAATACACAAAAGTCATATTGTATTTATTTATTTTTTGTTTCCAAATATTATAATTATTAAATATAATTATAATTATGGCGTTCAGTCATGGAAACAAATTATTATAGTAATAATAATTATAACAAGAATAATAATAATTATAATACAATTAATTTTAAGAAAGAAGAATAATCCCTTTGTTTCTTATTTTATTATTTTTTATACAGAGAACTAATGAAAGAATGATAATAACAGACTGTAATTTGAATTTTTGTTGATTTTTTTTTATAGCGCCACCTATATTATATATGCACAATGTACAGAGCACAACATACACAATAAATACACACAAACATAAACAAAACATAACAATAACTGTCTAGGCCCAATTTGCACTATATATATATATATATATTTTCACAATATACAAAGAGAAGAAAAAACAGACTATACAAATGACTTCTCACACTGTACACATACATATTTATTATTATTATTGTGGAAATTGTCATATTAAGATGATCACATAAACAAACAATTAGACTGAAACAATAAAAATGCCTATTACATTCAAATATTCAACTGATCTCAGAAGACTATACCCTCTAACATTATCCACTTTTCTTCTTTGTGGACTAATATCAGAAAAGTCTATTATAGTATTTTATGAAACTGTTGTTCATTTTGAATATTCAGATAGCTAAACCTTGATGTACTGGTATTTCACACAAGTCCAAAACAAACTTTAGTCAAAATTACTTTAGATCAGTTTAGTCCAAATAACCTTGGATACAGGACTAAACACTAAAATATACTCATAATATTGGAAAGTACCAATTTAATTATTTATTTTTATATCTGCAAAGTAGGAACATTAAATTTACAATTATTTGAAATTTAAGCAACCTTTATGTTTTTCATTAATGATACCAAAAATTAGTGTTTTTGTTCCAGAATTTACAGGTTTCTCATGCTGATATATGCTGTAAGAATTACAGAAGGTTACCTTGGTTTATGAATCTCCCTTATTGACAACTTCCACAAGGCATATTATAAATATATATTCATCAATTACAATTTTTGTAATTAATAAATAATACCTGTAAAAAAATATATGTGTATGTATAATATTGTATCATATTTACTATTATAGTTTAATTAATAAAAAAAAAATCAGTAGTATATTGTAATTCTATACAGATTTGTACACAGATAACTAATAATAATTTATATAAATACAGTAAAAACTTATAATAATGCGATGAGAATAATTACATTAATAAATTCCGTGATACTTCTTTTATTTTACATCAACTATTACGTAACTTTATATTTCTGAAATATATTTTGGTTACAATGATGCTGAT